>OX411309.1:16527579-17127579 GCA_948150685.1 Rhaphigaster nebulosa
ATAGACCTCTATTTGTTTAATCACCATCAAGAGTTTTAGGATCTGAGGAGAGCAGAACCAAATCATCCGCATATGCCAACAGCTTTACTCTCACAACATTAATTAGTATGCCTTCATCTAAATATTGATCTACATAATTTATAAAAAGATAAAAAAGTAATGGTGATAATATTTCATCCTGGTTTAAATCCATATCCATTTCAAATTTCACAGATAAACCTTCTTTAGAATAATCTGAATTACCTTTGTGAAGAACTCCATTTTATTCAACTTAAAAAGTTGAGAATAGCGATCTGCACTATCAAATGCAGCTGAAAAAAAGGATCAACAAAAAAGGAATACACCTCCTGTTTCTTACTCTGCAGTTTACAATGGACTATGCTCATTAAGATAAATTTATTATAAATGGTTGAATAACCTTTTCAAAAACCAAATTGGAATTCCTTCAGTAAGCCTTTGTTTTCAGCATATTCTGATAATCTGTTCAATATTAGCCTAGTAAAAATGTTAGAAATGGTATTTTCTAAAGCAATACCCATATAATTGGAGGAGTTGATATCTCCTTTTTTATGCAGTGGAAATATAATTTATTGATTAAAATTAATATGAACCCTACCAATGCTAAATAAATTATTATAGTTCTCTAAAAGTATGTTATGGAATTTCTCAGAAGCATATTTAAAAAGCTGACATGGGATAAGGCCAATTCCATCATGCCCCAGCATCTTATTAAGTTCCTCTAAACAGAAAGGCTTAGCTGTTCCATTATTCACAATTTAATTTTGATTAAAAATATATTACATATTATATATTTGTATATTACCTTTATATATTATATTTATATATTATTTATTATTATTTTATTTATATTATTTATTTATATTTATTTATTATTATTTATATAATGCATTTTCAACAATACTTGGCCATTTTATAATTCATTAATTCTAATAATTTAAAATTATTATTTTCAGTGAAAATAAGGCATTATCTATTTACAATTGTGCGTATGCCGATTTCATGCCAGTCAGTTTTGCAGATCTAACAACGCAAGGACTAGATTTGAATGAAAAAGACTGTACTTATGATAATGACATTTGGTACCCATTTGTATTATTTACCACGAATAACTTTTATTTTCACATTCTCAATTACATTCTACACGTCATACCAGCAATATTTATTGACTCTATTTTGTTTCTGATGAAAAAGAAAACAAGGTAATTTAGCTTAGGATGAATATTCTTTAAATAAAATAACCTTTATCATATGCTTAGTATGTAAATCTATGAGTAACAAACATTCAGAAGCTAGTTATAAACTAAGTTCACAACAGATGCTCTATATTTTAGAAAATTTAAATAATTTTAAAATTTTCTGTTTCAATGTTATTTGAATTTTTTATTTTTTATTTTTTTTGAAATTTTCAATTTTTTCTCGTAAATAACATTATCATTTAATATTTATTAGTTATTAGTTTATATTTATTAGTTATTCAAATTTGAAACAATCTTCTAGATGGTTTGGTATAAATATTATTTTAAATCTATACTAATTATATATTATAAATATATATATATATATATATATATATATATATATATATATATATATATATATATATATATATATATATATATATTGCAATTAGTACAATTAGATGTGATATAATTAAAATGCAGTCATTATCTGAACCTAAGGCACTTTAGATAAATTAAAAATTTGATGAATGCATTACCTGTCATATAAATAGTAAAATTTGATTTACCTGCAGTTGTCTGCTTATTTTACAATTTTCAGATTAATTAAAGTAACCATAAAAATATATCAGGCTATTCAGGCATTAGAAGCATTTACTATGAAAGACATTATGTTTGACAACAAAAAATATAAAGCTCTTTGGGACAGACTAACAGATGATGAAGCTGAAATATTTCCTGTGAGGCCACGTCCTAATATGGATTCAAGACAACTTATGGTCATTATGCACAAAGGAGTGAAAAAACATTTTTTAAAAGAAAATTTAGAAGATGATGAATACCATAGGCTAAAACTAAGGAGGTAATAACAACAAATTTTATTAGTTGAAATATTATTAGAGTTTTTTAAACTGTCATTGAGCTGAATTTTATTTTTTCAGATTTTATTACTTGGACCGATTAGTGAGAGGAATTCTTATTAGTGCATTATTTACATCAGTATATAAATTGATAAATGTTTCAATATACAGCTATATTTCATAGATTGTAATACAAATAATGCTTATTGTAATTAAAATAATAGATGTTTTAACAATATATTTATTTCATAATCATTTTGAAGAATTAGAAAAATAAAAAACCATAAATTTCTTGCTAAGGTAAGCAATAAAAATTTGTTTGTAAAACATCAGATTGTGTCATTTAAAACATCAGATTAAGGAAAGATATTAACAAAATACGAAGGAACACAGTAATAATCTATGAATAAGTAAATTAGTTATTGATTTGTAGTCTTTAATAAAATCAGATAAATTAATTACTGAGAGCAAAAACTCAAAAATAGATACAAAAACTATTGCTAGGATGTTATTAATAATAATAAGTATATCTTGAACTGTCTTGGAGTGATTCATTATCCCTATTTGGTTAGGCTTTTTTAGACTGTCGATATGAGATGTGCTATCTCTAATCAGCATTTATGTGATCTTATCTTTTCCGCTCCTTATACCTGAATTGCCTAAAAGTCAGCTGACTATTAATGTCCTTTGAGAGCCTTAGGTCCGTTGCACATATACCCGGCTGCCGGATAGTTATTTAATAAGCCTATAAGCTGTTCACGGCAGCCGAATAGTCACCAAGACCTCCAACTGAAATATTCGGCTGCCGGGCAATTTATTTTAGATTGTGGATAACATTGTTTTTATTTAAAACTTAAAAAATTTCAATTTTTAAAATAAAACAAAATGTGCCTGGATCGTGGTTTTTAGGAAGCTAAATAATAAATTTGAGGGAATAGAATAGAAGGCAGTGATTTTTATCGATAAGATGTATGTTGTTTAAAAAAAAAAAAAGAAAAAAGGTTTTATTACTTATACCTAATAAAGATATAAAATTTAAGTTTAAAATTAATTTAATATTTAATGATACCATGATAAATGATAAATTAATTAATTAATAATTTATTAATTAAATAAATTTGTTATAGTAATCAAAATTCAAGGATATATAATAGACCCTTCAAACTTCAAATCTCAAGTACATCTAAAAATTTCATTTTTTAAAAACATATTCAAAATATTATCAAGTTAAATACATTATGATTTACTTAACAATGGACTTTACTACTATATCATTATACATCCTATAACAATTAAAAACGGCTATTTCAGGAATTCCCAATTAATCAATTCCATAGATTTGGGCAATACTCGAATTACTTATGTGATGTGAGTAGTTTTCAAGGAAATCTACTTTCACAATGTTAGTGAAGTACAAAAAGTATTTAAGATTTATGCCTCATTACACAATGTGCTCAGCGTTGATTTGATTTGAGTACTTTTCCATTTTCAACTACTTAAGGAAACATTTTTCTTTCTAATTTCTTCAACCATTATCATTGGCTTATTGGATGTGCAGTTTTTTAAAATACAATCGATTTTCAGATCTTGTACTGAAATATCGATTTATTTAAACTTTTCTGATTTGTTTGATATTGAGATCTACTATTAGTTTTCGTCGCAGTTTTTGAAAAATATTTTTTCCTTATTGATTGCTTGTTTCTTGTTTGGATTGAGTGATTCCGTTAAGAATTGCTTCCATCTTTCCAGAACAGATCTTTTATTTCCCATCAAATTTACTTGTCTACTTTTAATGAATTCTAACTTTGGTATATATCCATTCCGAAATTCTCTCAGCTTTTGTAAAACTTTCTCGTCTATTTACCTGCAAAATCTTCCTGAAGCTTATCTAACTTCTTTGATTCCTGTATCCTTTTGTTTTGTTTACATATTGCTTTTGCTTTCTTTCTTTTGACTTTATAGACTTAGCTGTTGTCGTGGTCGAATGTTACGAATCTGCCACATTCGTTAATTTACTATAACAAAAAGTGAACAAATTGTATGATGTGATTCCTGGAAAACTATTGAATAGGGTATATTCGTGAGCGTACTAACATAGATGAGTCCAAAGAAACGAGGATTAATTTGTTTGAAGAAATAATCAGGAATTTTGACTCCGTGTGTTTTGAAATAACGAGTAACGAACGCTTGATGAAAGTTTTAAAGTAAATTTGTTTTGTTTTTATGTTACTTACTAGGTTGTTGCATAAACAGGTTCATTTAAATTTTCGACTAATCAATATTTACTAATAACCGGGTTTAATTGTAGGAAAAATAGATAAAAGACAGGTAAACAGTTTTTTAACATTTAGATGCATAATTAAATAGTAACATAATGTATCGATTATACAAAGAACACCTATTAACTTTAGGTTAGAAGTAAAAATTGGCAAATACCGACAAATATTTCGTAGTTATAAATTAAAATTCCATAAGCCCCAGAAAGATTTGTGTAAGAAATGTGTCACATTCAGCGAGTTTTCCAAATAACAGAAGGGAAAAAAACAAAACGAATACAGCCAGCACTTAAAAAACAAACAATTGGCCAGACAAAAAAAGGATTATCATCTATAATTAATTATAATCACTCTTAGCATCAAGAGTGACAATGGTGTCCTCGCTTTTAACTTTGACTTGCAAGCGGTACCTTCAACACCTAAAGGTGCAGCAGAGCAATTTTTTACGTGGGAAACCAAGAAGGTAGCTGCTAAACTTGGAATGGGGCCGAGGGAAAGAGGGGTAGTGTGGAAATCGCTATGTGTATTTTCAAGTACGTTATGCCAAAAATCAATGTCTCTTTTGTTCGAATGATGTCAGACAGCTGGAAGGACAACAAAAAAAACTACTATTTTTGCTGTATGTGTTTGCACCTTCTAAAAGTTCATTCCACGCTTAAACATATTGATCACTTGTTTTTTGATACAGGACACAGTTAGTTGTAGGAAAAATAGATAAAAGCCAGGTAAACAGTTTTTTTTAACATTTATATGCATAATTAAATATTAACATAATGTATCGATTATACAAAGAACACATATAAGGAATAGTGTCTTTGGTATTTTCCCATATATAAAGACATAACGGTAATTTCTCGT
The DNA here is from genome assembly GCA_948150685.1 of Rhaphigaster nebulosa. Classification (NCBI taxonomy): domain Eukaryota; kingdom Metazoa; phylum Arthropoda; class Insecta; order Hemiptera; family Pentatomidae; genus Rhaphigaster; species Rhaphigaster nebulosa. The sequence goes on from OX411309.1 coordinate 16,532,773, forward strand.
TTCTGAAAAAAAAATATAATACTATAGAATATATTTCTATTTTAAATATTTCATAATTATAACTTCCTGGGCCAAATCAATAACCAAGATAATTATATCGTTAAAAACTCTTCCCGGAACATTTCATTTTTTCCCATAAGTTTTATAGTCAACTATTGATTATTCAATATGATTAATAAAACGCGGTGCCAACAGCATGATACGAATCTCACTCCAATTCGCCGCAGCATCAGATTTCAAAATTGGAGACCTGAAGCTCAATACTCACTAAAAGTTCATCCCACGCTTAAACATATTGATCACTTGTTTTTTGATACAGGACACAGTCATAAGAAATGTGACTCAACCATTCAAATATCGAGCGCAAATCTAAAGGTGTTCCTGTATATATCTGAATGGAATCAATTGATTAGCATGGCAAGAAGTAATCCTACCGTTTACAGTGTTACCTCTTAAGCATGACGATTTTATCGACTTCAACCCTAAGAGAAAATGCTTCGTGAAAGATCAAAGTTCGAAAACAAAAGCAAACAAAGTAAGCCAAGAAAAAATATTGGTAAAAATTGAGATGAAGATAATAATGCGTCCGAGAATAAAAATAAAGAAAAAAAATGAAGAGAAATATCTTCAACAAATTAAATTCCAGAATATTGCAACGCTGCAATACACGAAAGATTCAAATAAAATACGTTAATTTGCAGAAAGAAAAGAGGGAAATCACAGGAAGGAGAACCAACGAAAACCTATGACAAAAGGTTTCCTATTTCCGGAAATAAAAAAACAAGATCTTCCGAAACTGCGCACTGACATATTGATCCCTAAGGCCTATCACCAATTCTTTTTTGACTTAATTTAAGATAATACTATCCAAGATAAACTTCCGGAGCCAGATGAAGACGAAAGCGAGAACGAAGAATCAATTAATTAATTTTTTTAATAACCGTGAAAAAAAATTAAAAAATGTTTGTTCTTATTCTTTTGTGTTATTAGAACAAATTTTTTGAAATATTGTGTTTTTTATACTTAAAATGATCTTTAATATTTTGTATAAAACATTTTACAAATTAAATAAAACATTTAAAATAACAAGAGCAGTTTTATTTCGATGGACCTATTAAAAATTGAGAATGAAAAAATGCAGTCATTAAAAATGTGGCAAATAAACATTTCATTAGATTTGATAAATTCACAAAATTAAAACTTATGCTGTAGTAAACTATCGAAAATGGCAGATTCGTTACTTAGCGACACAAATGGTCATCTTTCTGAAAAAACCCTTCATTGTAAACTAACGAATCTGCACTTCCAGGCGATAGAAAAACCTGACATTATTACGACTATTACCAATGGATTCCTCACCAAAAAATCATATAAAATTATATCTTTGAAAAATCACGAAGGCAGGTGCTGAATTACAATAAAGATAAGAAACTGTTTTTTGGCTCTCCTGAAAAATAGAGTTTTTGCAGATTCGCTATTTTACCGTACACCCGACGATGTCATCAATATGAACAAGCACATTTGGCGTGTTAGCTAATAAAGAACTCACCACCCGCTGGAATGTTGTGGAACATTACACAGTCCGAAAGGCATTCGAGTTAATTGGTAATGTCCAGTGTCGGTCGAAAATGTTAAAATATTTGGATCCGTTAGATCCATTTACTCAAAAAATTATCGCTGCCCTCAGCAGTTTAAAGAAGATAAGGACCGAGAAATATAAACATTATTATACGGCGGGAAAGGAACTTATCTCGCAATAGCCCAATATGGATGGCACCCAAGAAACCTGACGCGACCGGTAAACGATATATTCGGGTCACTAAATGCTATATTGATTATAAATAATTAAATGAGGTGTGATTACTGGTAAACATATCAATCACAGACTAGGTTTTCTTTGTTTTTATCAGATTGATATTTATTTATTAATTTATTTATTTTTTAATTTATTTAGTTATTTATTTTTATTAAGGGGCGGAAGCTGGACGTCTTTAAGACTCCAATATCTTTTGATAATCAACTCCAATCAACCCAAAATGTTAAATATTGCCCCGAAAAGTCTGAAATTTAGCTGAAGGCATTAGCTCCATCCTCACATCATAATTCAAATTGTTTCTTTTCTTTTATGAAATGATAGGTTTTATTAGATATTTCTATATCGTCTCTGGGTAAACCTTTCTTGTTTTATGTAGGTGACTGTCAATATTAGAATGTTTGCCATCATCAGATGATAGATAATATTAATAGTAACTGATATGAGCAGAATCGGGGTAGTTAGAACACAATTTTGACCACACTTCACCCCAAAAATACCATGAGTTCGTCTATGAGGCACCTCTACCAACACCTTTTCTCTCTTCAAAGTTTGTTTATCGATAAATCAACTATCATTTCAATCGATTTTAACCAGTTCATCATGTTTTTACGCGCTAAATTTCTGTTGGACAGAACATTTGTGGGCTTCACCAGGATGAGAATCATTATTAAGTGGTGTCTCATAACTCCCTCGGGTTCTAAAATGAGTAGCTGAAAGAGGAAAAATCAGATAGAGTACAATCTGATCACACTTTCTACGAAGAATAACATCTAGTCTCCTCTATGAGACATTTTTCCCCAGTTCCTTTCGCCTTACCGAGGTGTGTTTATTGGTAAACATATCAATCACATACTTGATTTTATTAGATTGATATTTATTTTTTATTTTTTTTTTACTAAGAGACGGTAGCTGGACGTCTTTAAGACTTCAATAACTTTTGGTAATCAACTCCAATCAACTCAAAATGTTAAATATTGCCCCGAAAAGAGAGAAATTTAACGGAAGGCATTAATCACTTTCTGAAAAATTAGATGAGCTGCGGACATTATATGGGGCTATAATCCAAGAGTCATGCTCTGGATAATTGCATTATTCGCGATTCAGAAATAGTAAATTTTAGTTATCCAACTTTTTAAAACGAAATAATTGAATTTTAGAGCGACCTGAAGGGTGTATTGGCTTATATGTAATGATAACGGTATTCTTTACTGAGTGAAATATATTTACAGAATTTTTTTATTCAAAACTGGCGTCAGATTTGGTTTTAGCACTTTGAAAAACACCCCTATATTCAAATTTTCGAGCGAATCAAAAAATAAATTCTTATGACCTAAAAATTTTGCCAAATAATCGCTTATAAATCAGGAACTCTTTCAATAAAATCAAACCAAATTTGGAGCATCGGTAAAGGTAAAGGTGCAAACTACGCAATTAGCAAGAAGAAAAAATGTTTGAAAAAAAAAAAGGAGTTGGTGTTGCTCTAAGATAGATCTTCAAACAATTTCAAACCCGAATCATCTGGCGTAGTGCATTTCAACATGTTAATTTTAATTTATTTTTGACTTACCTGACTGAGGTTATCTTCTTTTGTTATATATTTATTTGTATTTAATGTATTATTTTTTAACTGATTTTATAATAGTATTCATATACTTATTTATTTTTAGTTAAATGGTTATTTATATATCTTATTTATTTATTGTTTAACTATTCATATGAACCTAATTATTTATTTTAGTTCAATTTAACTCTCTTTCTTTAATTATTAATTTTCTGTTATGTACATATCTATAAAAATCCTATAAATAATTTTAGGTATTGCATGCTCGAAGTATATTCTTTTATTTTCTATTTTTTTTTATTACGTTTTAATTGATTATTATGTTGTTTCTTTTTTTTAATGTAAATTTTATATTTGTATAATTGCATTACAATAATTAGAAATGTAAATTAAACATCCCATACCTATATTATGTTGTTTTTAGTGGAATATGTACGCTTTGTAAATAAACATCTCTTGCACAGGGTTACTATACAAGAGAAAAAAAAAAAAAAAAGGCTAAGCCGACTTGAGGGCCCAGCTGTCTAAAAGCCAAGAGGATTGCACATCTTTCCAATTCATTCATTCAACTATAGACCTGACTGTGTAAGAGGGAAAAACGCATCACTGATAACTGTGGAGAACAAAATTCATCTCGACCATATTATATATTTCATTGCTATAGAGTGACAGAAATTTATACCATAATTCAGGGGGGCCCACAGGATGGAGAGTTTATGATGCAAAGTGCATCGTTAAAATATTGTTTTGGGAAGGGGAGAATGTAAATTGGCAATTTTGGGTTGCGTTGGTGGAGGAGGGGAGGGGATGATTATTTGAAGAAGAAATTGAAAAAAACTAAAATTATATAAGCGTTGATTTATGTTATTTATTATCAATTCATTTTTCAGAGTTCAAATTTTTTAAAGTTTCAGCGAAGATAAAATATCTTATTTATAAAAATGATTAAAGTAGGGATGCCCAAACTTTTTACAATGTGTGCATGTGCCACAACCAAGAGTTCATATTGAGGCGTCACAACTGTAACCTCCTCCCCCTCTTCCCCTATGCTCTGCATCCTTCACAATAATGATAATTACTTCTACAGTGTATTATTCTATAGTGTAACCGCTTGTTTTTAAAAATACTTTTTCTCATAATGAAATATTTAATAACTATTATTTATATAATAAAACTTTCATCGCAGGAAGAGAATTGGATTTTTTTTTAAATAAAAAAAAAATCTTGGGTTGGGCACCTCTGGTATAAAGAATAGTGATCGAAGTTTGTATGGATCTTATAAAAAATTGGAATGTGAAATAACATGTATATATTTCATGTTATAAAGAAAGGGTATATGTATATATTTTGAAGCCGGAAATCAATTACCTCAAATATGACGGTTGAAGTTAATGGCCCAATCAGAAGTGACATGCCTTGATCACCAATAAAGTCTTCCAAAAAAGATTACGTCTAACGCGATAAAAATCTAAAATTTGTATATTTAATACAGCTTTGCTTTGTTTATTGAGACTTAATGTACTTATGTACTCTAAGCTGAGCAGGAAGAACAGGCCATCCTACAGGATTTTACGAAATGTTCTTATGTATTCTAAGCTGAGCAGGAAGAACGGGCCATCCTACTAAATCGATAAAGAAGTATTCATTATAAGCGAAATATACTTCCAAAACTGTGCCATAAGGCGATAACTGCTTGGTAAACATTAAAACTTATAGAGAATATTGTTTCGTCAGTGAGCCACTATAATTTAAATAGTCGATGCTCAGTTCATTAAAGAGCACTTACCAGATGGATTCAATAAAACTGAGAATAAAAATATTGATCCGACTGTCAAGTTTGTTTTCGCTGATATCCAAGAAAGGGAAATCCAGAGTTTTCAACATCATAGACACTAAAGGTAAATATCTGGATGTGGGCACCCCATGACTTTCTTGCTTGTACGCCTATTATACAATAAATCGGTAGCTCAAAAAGTGAACCTGAATTTGGTTACTAGTTTCCGAAGACAGCACTATCTCAAAAACGACACTCGGTGTCGTTAGGTCCATCTATTGACACACACACATAAGCTCTTGTTTCTGGAGGTGTCATTCCGTTTTTATATTTCAGTTGGTAACAAGTTCCCAAGGGGTTTTCTTCGTGTTCCTTGACAACATTAGAACTGTCTATGTCACAAGATAAAGCATTGGAAATCGACGGCTTCAACATTTTATGCGGAAAAACCCGCTTAACTTGCGTATATATCTTATTCTCCTGCTGCATACTTGTTCAGCTCACAAATGGGGAGGGAAAAAAGTAGTTTACACTCAATTTTAACACTTAAAAGAAGTAATTAAATTGTTTAATTAGAGTGGAAAAAAGATCGCGTTTATAATCTTTATCACCGAACCGTATGCCCTCTGTATTAAATGTCAATATACCGTTTGATGTAAGTTTATTATGACTTCCAAGTAAAGTAAACGGCTCTTCAATTTCAACCAAAATCTATTATAATATTTATATTGATATAAAAGTCTAATTAACCAATTTTGAGATGTATTGTATTGTATGCTAATATATTTTTGATGAAAGTCTAATATGACCACTTCCGGATTGCCAATTTCTACTAAAATTTATCATGTTATTATTTTAATATGTAAATCATATATACCAAATTTGGAAGGTTTCGCATTATATTTTAATATAATTTTAGATGGAACTCTATAATGACCTTCATGTAAAGTACGACTTCTGGTAATCATGCATTGACCAAAAAGGGAGGTTCAAAATTAGATTTTACAACAATTCCAAATACAAAATTTTAACTTTCTACGGCTAACCATTTTTGAGTTATGCGAGATATGAACGTATGTACGTAGAGACATCACGACTAACCTAGTCAAAATGGATTCAGGGATGGTCAAAATGGATATTTCCGTTGAAATCCCAAAACTGACAGATAGGTGGCAGTATAGTAGTACTTGGAAAAGATCCACAGCATTAGACCTTCTGGGGATTTTTTGTTAGACAACAGCCAGTACGCTACCAGCCAACCACAGGGTAAGACTAGATTTTAGCCTCTATTTACTACCTAGAGGTCATTTTAGGGTGAGGAGCTAACAATACAGTATAATGGCAGAGAGGAATAACATAGAAGTGCCCAGAGAGACGCAGGACTACACGCGTGTTAAATCCGAGGAAGTGGACCTAGATAAGTTAGTGGAAAAGGCATTCAAAATTCAAAATAACCTAAATGTTTTTGCAAAGCAGAAAAATGTAGCGTCTAGCATTCAATCTCATATTAGCAGTCGGGTGGAAACCTTAACTGATATCATAGGAGTATCGGATGAAGATGGAACGTATTCCCCATCTTATATGAGAAATAGTGAAAGAAACACTAGTTAACCAGGATGTTTATAGCATAATAGCTTCTGGTGTTGCTGGAAGGATAGTACCGATGGTTATAGATGAGATCAGGGGGACAGGTGTTGTGAATCAGAAAACCTGGGTCGACGGTAGTGACCACAACAGGTCTCCTGAGGATGAAGTCCAACCAGAGCCCTAGAAGACTCTGGTGGGTTTCAGGTAGTTAAAAAGAAGAGGGCACTCTCGATTGCCGAGGATGGAGATAATGAGAAGAATGCGAATAGGGGAGCAGCCCTGGTAAAGAAGATAACCTTTGCAGATATCATTAAGTCCCTGCCAATGCACGAGCCGAACGCAATTAGGTCAACATATTTAACAATAGCTGGACGAGGGAAGGCTGCTAGTGATATTTTAAAGGATATACACCCACCATCTGAACTTGGCGTCATGGCTAGAGTGATCCGTGCTACCAGAGCTGGTTCAGTGTTGGCTTGCGTTGAAGATGCCGCCAAGATAATCCAATGGCAGAAGCTTCGAGAGGCTGGCCTTGAGGCAAAACTGGCTATGAGGAGGAAGCCTAGGATCGAAGTGAAAGGGATACTCCTCTCTTGGACTGCACAGTACCTCGAAAAGGTGTTGTTGATGAGGTTTACTGAAAAATTAGTCACTGTACCAGATGACAAAACAGGCCTTCTAAAGCCCCTGTTCTTCTCTGTGGCAAGGAATAAAATTACGAAAAACAGGGTGCTAGAAATACATCCAGTTGTGAGGTTTAACCTAATAAAGGAGGAAATCATGGCTGGAGGTTGGTGGTCTTTGACTTATGGTGACTATTTTGATGATCCTCGCTGCCTTAAATGTCAGGGATACGGGCACACTTGCGTGGCAGAAGGCATAGTCTGCAAGTGGTGTGGGGCTGCAGGAGATATTGGTAAGCATCGTCCAGAAAAGGTTGGGAATGCCAAACCGACGTGTGCCAATTGCGTGAGAGAAGGCGTCGAGAAGATCAAGACTAGGCACCAAGCAGGTTGCCGAGAATGCCCTACTCATATTGCGAGGTCACTAGAGGTAGCGAAACGAACCTATTAAGAGTAGACTCAACGTTCTGCAGTTAAGCATGGGCCGCCGGCGCGTTGTGGCTCAGGAACTTCGTGCTATGTCCCAATATTATGATATCATGGCGATCCAGGAGCCAAGTTGCCGTGGGAAGTTGCCACTCCTACGTTCTCAGGCCCGATGGGCCAGATTTGGATAGATGCGACTCTGGTTAATCACATTGTTGATTAGACGCTCAGATCTGATATGAGTTCCGACCACAATACTTTGGCATTTGGCCTGCTGCTGAGCATAGAACGTTCCCTCGGCATTACTAAAGGTTACAAAACCCGCATTAAGGATTGGATGAAGATTGGGAAGAAGCCGAGACGGACAGGACCGATGAACTGAACTACAGAGTGTCCAGAATCACTGATGCAGCAGAATATTGTTAAGGACGCCGGCCTTAACAACCCTGAAAAGAGACATCTACAAAGCCCGGCGTTCGTATCAGAGATGTAGTTGCGACGAGAGGCACACTGCACTTCGAAACGAGTATAAGCATGAAGCCAGAGTATTGCGCAGAATGTTGCGCAACCAGAAACGGAAGTCTTGGGATGAGTTCATTGTTCAAGAATCCCTGGGGTATTCCGTACAGGGTAGCCATGTGCAAGTTGACTCCGCTGCAGACCATTGCAGCTTTAAAGTATGGAGATGCTACTAATCTTGAAGAGACTTCAAGAATATTCATTGAGACGACATACCCCAGAGATGACCCATCACAAGACAACGAAGATGAGGTGTTCAAAAGACGTGCAACGGTATATCCACCTGGAACGGACTTGTGTCCGCCATGGGACGTATATGATCTCCGTTGTGCCGTGGGTAGGCAGCAGATTGGTCGTGTCCCAGGATTAGACTCTATTGATATTGCGATATTGACGAAAGGTACCACCTATATTGAAGAACGGCTGCACGGCTGTTGACCATCTTCAATGATTGTCTCGATAGGGGGTACTTTCCGAGAGAGTACGATCAAGATCGCCGATTTGAGAGTACTCTACAAGGGAGGTGACAGGGACAAGCAGTTACCAAAATCATATAGCCCAATATGTCTCCTCTCTGTGATGAGCAAGGTCCTGGAGCACCTCATACTAACTACTATGCGACCTACTCTATATAGAGCAAGCCATCCCAGGCAGTACGGATCCGCCAGAGATAAAGGAACCGCCTACGCTTTGTTGCACCCTGACGTCGAGGAGAAGGTGGAGAAGTATGCAATGTTACTACTGTTCGACATATCCTCCGCCTTCGATAGTGTGTGGTGGCCCAATGTGCTTCAACAATTACAGAGGTATGAGGCCCCCAGCAACCTGTATGCCATCCTGCAGAGTTACCTAGATGATCAAAGAGTGGAAATTCGTGGTAACTTGAGAGTGTGGAAGTTGAGAGTGTGGAGAGGGGATGTCCAAAGGGCTCAGTCCTTGGCCCTGCCCTCTGGAAGTTAGTCTTAGATGAGTTATTAGGTGTGCTCGAAGAGGAGCGGATCCCTGCCACAGCTTATGTTGATAACTTGGCTGCAGTAGTGGCTTCCAACAAAAAAAAAGAGCCGGCTTAAAAGAAGAAGCAGAAAGATGTGCCAACCTAGTAGGTGAATGGTGCGAGAGGAAAAAGATGGGAATGGCTGCTGCTAAAACCTAGGCCATTTTCCTGAAAGGTAAGGACGCTAGGGCTCACCCTATAATCATGAATATACAAGGCATAAGAATATGTCCAAGTGAGGTAGTAACCTACCTTGGTGAGCGGTTCGGTAGAAGGTTTAATGTTCCACCTCACTTAGAAATAGGGTGGCCCTAGTCCTCAATTTATGGTTTAAAGCTATTAAGCAAATTCTTTAATTGTTTTTCGAACTAAGAACCTAATTTTTAGTTGCTTTAAAGACTAGTGTATGTTACATAAAACGTTTATTAGTCTCATTTAAGGAAAAACGATAAAATTTTGATTTCTAAAAGAATTTATAATAAATTATGATTTTTTTTGTGAGTTAATGTAACTATCAAAATATTGATAACAATCCAAGATTTTTTTAAGATTATTTACACCTTCTGTTTTTCCGCATCGCAGTAACTCAGCAGTGGGAGCATATATTTCTATGCATAACATCTCATGACGTAAAATTTATTAAAATAACATATTAGCAAGCAATGGCATGCGTAAGTGCAGCACAAAAGAAAAATAATACTTAGAACTTACCTACCATCTTCCTCTAAATGATGTATTTTTCCGACCGAGTAAGCCGAATCCCAGACGGAATTAGCCGATGTGTATATAATCTCGGCGTTCTGTTCAAATAATTCTATTGTTAATATTTTACAATTGCAACATATTTACTTTTTTTTTAATTATCAATTTTCAGGAAAAATAGGTATAAAAAAGCAAATTACATGGTAATGAATTTTATATTGGTTATGAAGCATAGTGAATTTTTTAAAACTATTGTCTGAGCATTTGGCTAATTCTCTGTTAAACATATATTTTTTTTTTATGCTGATATGAATATTTAGTCATATTATTATATGAATTTTAATTGTTGAACACTTTTGGAAGTTTTAAATTTTGAATAGTTGATTTTTGTCATGAATGCTTTATGTTTAATGTACAATATTTTTTAGATCGCTTGAAAATGGGCAATATGGGTCCAAAACGTTGTCAGAAATAATCCATAAAGTTGTGGAAGTGAATAAGGGGAAATTTTCCTGAAAATTTATAATTTAAATAATTAATGTACCCTTATGAAAACAGTTTTTAATTTTTTTTTTAACTATTTAGAATAACATGTTTACATCATTTGTATGTATAGCGTCCTCCTCGCATATTTACATGAGCTCATACCGACCACCAAAAGTGAACAGTTGAGCTCATCATCATGAGCCATAGAGCTCAGTCCTTGGCCGTGCCCTCTGGAAGTAAGTCTTCGATGAGTTGCTGGATGTGCTCGAAGAGGAGCGGATCCTTGCCTCAGCCTATGTTGATGATTTGGCTGCAGTGGTGGCTTCCAACAGCAGAGCCGGCTTAAAAGAAGAAGCAGAAAGATGTGCCAACCTTGTAGGTGTGGTAGGATGTGCCTACCTTGGTGTGCGGTTCGGAAGAAGGTCTAATGTTACACCTCACATGCGGAATAGGGTGGCCCTAGCCCTCAATTTATGGTTTAAAGCTACTAAGTAAATTCTTTAATTGTTTTTCGAACTAAGAACCTAATTTTTAGTTGTTTATTTAATTCGTATTAAAGGCTAGTGTCAGGGAAACTGATTTAGGCATCCTGCATCGACTACCGATCCTACATGGATTGGCCTGACAAAGTTGAGGATGTAATGTTCAATATGACCGCCCACCCTGCAAACAGTACAGCAATCATGGGAATGCTTGGAGAACCAGGAATGAGGAGTACTATCTTTCTGGAAGAGCAACACTACTTCTGTATGAGATATGGCGTGGAGAAGGTGGACATACCCTAAGTTCATGAATTTCCGTGGTAATAAGGTTGACATTCAGAAGGTAACTGACCTTGAGTCCCCTATGCGCAAATTTACGAACCTTGGTCTTCAGCTGAGGAAATGTTGCAAATAATATTTTACTAAATAAAATTAATGATTTACACCGAGACCAGTGCAAGGAATTTGAAACAACCTCTGCAGTATGCGCTGTATGTCTGAAGGGACATCCGGCTAACTACAAAGGCTGCCAGATTTATAAGAATCTTAAATCAAGACTCCAAAAACTCTGGTGCCAAGATGAAACGACCAGACCAAGAAGAGAACCTTCCAAAATCGTGGAATCATCATTCGCTCAAATACTTGGAGGTGGAAACAAGAGCAATGAATGTGAGGTCCTGCCGGAACATCCCCAACCTCAACAACCTATTCCACAAAATTTATCCAATTCGCAACAATCCTATCAACATACAATTTCACATATCCCTGCTCCATCAAATGGCACAGATCTGGCCAGTCTTCTAACATCCTTCCTTTCAGAATTCAAATTCCTTGCTACCCCTCTGATATCACTCCTTACCAATCTCGTATCCCACTTCATCCCTCCCTTGAGGAATCCTTAAATGAGTTCTACCGAACCCATATCCATTCTCTTTTGGAATGCTAATGGTGTTCGAAATCACACCAACGAACTAACTGCATTATTACTTGACAAAAACGTTGATATTGCACTAATTACTGAAACTAGTGAGGCCAATAAACCAATAAACAGCTTTACAAAATACCTCAATACCTAACATATCGTACCGACTACGCAGATGGTAAAGCCCATGCCGGTACTGCTGTTATAGTCCCTCAGTCCCTCTCTCATCACTTACTCCCTTTGCCTATTCACTATTTCCTACAAGCCACCGCCGTAGTAATCAAGACATTCTCCTTCCCACTCACACTAGCATCAGCTTACTGCGCTTCTAAACAATCCATCTCCGAATCCCAATTCACTTCGCTCCTCAATTGCTTTGGTAACCATTTCATTCTGGGTGCAGACTTAAACGCCAAGCATTAACAATTTTTCCAGAATCACGAATTCTCGTGGACGTACATTGCTGTCTGCACTCAGTTCCCAACGTTTAACCTTTTTCTCCCCAACTCCCCTGCCTACTGATCCCAACTGTATATATATATATATATATATATATATATATATATATATATATATATATATATATATATATATATATGTATATATATATATCCTGATATCCTTGATTTCTTCATCCACAGTGGATTATGCCCTCTCAACTGCTTCATTACTCACCTTGATGAACTTTCCTCTGATCATAGTCCATTAATCCTAAAAGTATCAATAGCTCCCATTCCGAAGTCCTCCCTACCATCGTTCATCAGAAGCCCAGTTAACTGGAATCTTGTCAAATCCTGAACAATGAAATTGACCTCAGAGTAAACTTAAAAATCCCAAAAGACCTTGATGATGCCGTGTATTCCTTTACCACCACAGTTTAACAAGCTGTGTGGATTGTCTCTTCCCCCAGTCACTCCCCAAGAATTCCTAACAAAAACCATTTACTGCAACACCTCATAGACCTAATCCATATCAAACGCCACGCCAGATCATTATGACGCCGCTCCTGTAACTATTATTCTGAACAATTAAAGCGGGAGCTGGCAACCTTTCGTTCTCAGTCCTTTAATTCCTACCTATCCTCTATCTCGTGATAATTCTCTGTGGAATATCACCAAAAGAATTCTAAAATCCCACCATATTTCCCATCCCAAGAGGAATTCGCCAAACATCTTTCCAATACATTCATTCCTCATTCAGACTTCCATTCCACCCATACCACATCAGTAGAAGAATTCCTTATGTCACCAATCCAGTTGAGGCTGGTGTTCCTCAAGGCAGCGTCTTGGGACCCATCTTCTACCGCTGACATTCCTATTCATTCCGAAACCTTCCTGGCAACATTTGCTGATGACACCGCCATCCTATCATCCACTCTCCTTACCTCCTAACGCTGTTAATCCCTCTGAGGTCAAATATCTCCTACAAAAACTTACCCCCCGTAAATCCCCTGGATACGATATTCTTACCTCTCAAATCCTGCGACAACTTCCACCCAAAGCAGTCATGTTCCTTACATACATCTACAATTGCATCCTACGTTCTACCAACTTTCCTCTCTTATGGAAACATTCCAATATAATCCTTTTTCTAAAACCAGGTAAACCTCCCAACAGCAAGACATCTTATAGACCAATTAGTCTACTCCCAATCCTTTCAAAAATCTTCGAAAAGATCCTTCTGAAAGAATCCTACCCATAATAGAAGCTCGAAATCTTCCTTCCCATCAGTTCGGATTTCGTTCGAAACATTCCACTGTTCAACAAGGATTCAGAGTTGTTGAACATATCAGCCCTAGAATGCAAACAGTATTGTTCGGGTGCATTTCTGGACATAGCACAAGCTTTTGACCGGGTATGGCTCGCCGGATTGCTCTTCAAGCTTAAAATCCAATTCCCTCAAACTTTATACCTAGTCCTCCGATCCTACCTCTCTAACCACTTTTTCCGAGTCCGCTGTGAACAGAATTTTCCAACCATTATCCAGTTGAGGCTGGTGTTCCTCAAGGTAGCGTCTTGGGACCCATCTTCTACCGCTGACATTCCTATTCATTCCGAAACCTTCCTGGCAACATTTGCAGATGACACCGCCATCCTATCATCCAACTCAGATCCTGAAACAGCATCCTTAAACCTGCAAAGGCACCTTTCCCAGATCGAACACAGGTGTAATAATTGGCGTATCGAAGTAAACGAATCTAAATGCAAACACGTCACGTTTACTCTCCGACGCAGATCTTGTCTACCAGTTCATTTTAACTCCATACCTCTTCCTTTCTTACTAGATAAAAGAGTAACTTGGAACCCACATACTAAACTTAAAAGACAAGAACTGAATCGACGATTTGACCAATTATATAGACTGCTAAACAGAAAATCGCAGCTTTCAGCTGACAACAAACTGCTAATTTACAAGGCAATTCTGAAACCTGTCTGTACCTATGGACTCGAACTCTGGGGGACAACCAAATTTTCGAACATCAAACGCATCCAATCCTTTCAGCCCAAAGTCCTTCGAATAATAGTAAATGCTCCGTACTATGTAACCAACAATAACCTACATCATGACCTCAATATCCCATTTGTCTTAACTTGCTCACCATCCCAATCTCTTAGCTCGATCCCTATCCAGCTCCACCCATCCCTACAGTCCTCCTCGAAGGTTGAAACGGCAGTGGCCCCGCGACCTGTTGTAAATATGTTTATTGGAGTTCTGGCAATGGCCAGATTCTCCACTCAAGTTCTGTATGTCTGCGGCTAAAGCGCTCTCGCCCAGTCTCCATTGGCTTTCAATGCCAGTGACGCTGGGATATCCTGGAGTCATGCTTTTCCATCCACAAGTGGGGGAATAAGCCTGGTACGGGGAGTCCCAGGCTGATTGTAAATAGTGTGCCTGTGTTTAAGATTTTAAGTTTATTTATCATTTCTTGCATTAAGTTTATTTATTTTCCTTATTATTTCATTTTTGTGACGATTTATTTTATCACTATTAAATATTAAATAAATAAATAGTAAAAAAAAAGATTCTTCAATTCGTTTCCATTTGAAAAACTAGGCGCAGATGGAGGATACTGGAAGATGAGGATTTTATAATGTTATGAGAAAGGTAGTCGATCTGTATTAGAAAATAGAGAGAGATTGTTGATAAAGAACGTGTTCATTAAGAATTATTAGTGAAACGTAAAGCAAGAGAACCCAACCAGTCTTCTATTAGTATGTTACACAGGCGACCATGCACCATCAATAATAAGAAAATATATTCATCCATCAGATGAGATAGGAGATGCAGCTGGTGTTCCGACTGTCGGCTCTTGTATTCGAGAAGGGGAAGTCCAGGTTCTCCTACACCCTGGCACTCGATTATAATTTTATGCTTTAGGGTGTATATGGGGTGCAGAAACTTCGACTACTATTTCGTGTTCTTCTTCGTCGATATATCAGTAGCAATTACATGGCTGATGAGCATCCTGATTTATGCTGCTTTACATATTTCATCAGTCTCCGGTGCTTATTTTAATCCATCAGGACATGGACGTATCCTTGAAGAGCTAAAGAATATTGACAAAAAACTCTATGTCATCGGAGTTCGAAAGGGTCATCGCCTCGTTTGGTGGGCCAGGCTTTTGGAGATTTTCATGACCTTAATCTATTTTTCTTGTCTTAATAATATTCATAATTCATAAATGCTTTATAATACTAATTTATATTACATTTAATTTAAAGTGTTTAATAATACCAAACCGTATTTTGAATTGCTTATTTTTGAATTTTGGCATGTTTTTAAAACTGAAGATGAATATATAACATTTGAAACTAGTTTTCAATAAAAACAAAATTATAGAAGTGGCAAATAATTTATCAATCCGTAATTAGACATAAAATCAATAGGAGCTAGAAGAAAAAGCATTCATTATGTATCAATAAAAATTAACAGATTATATTAACAGTTAATCGATAAAATATGATATCGATATAAAAAAATAATATGCTCAGAATATCCATCAGGTGATAACTAGGCAAATAGTAGAAGCGATATAGAATATTATCCTGTCACTAGACTGCTATAATTTAAAAAGTCGATGCCACGGAATATTCTCTGGTCTGTTCATTGAAGAGCATTCACTAGATGGATTCAATAAACGCGAGAATATCAAGGAAGAGGAGAGTGGACAAGAGTCCACTATGTCCCCAGGCGCGGCTACTGTTCCGAATATCAGCTCTGCTTGGTCTGTCACCGCTAGTGTTCGTGAAGACTAAGTCCAGGTTTTCCTTCACTCTAGCATTCTATTCAATTCTCATTTTGTGCTTTAAGGTATATATGGTCTACATGGAGATCTATTTCGCTTTGAAGGTCAGCAACGATGAATCATTAGTAATCATAATACTTATGAGCATCCCTATTTATGCTGCCTTACAGATTTCTTCAGTGACCGATGCATACTTCAATCCACCAGGATATGGACACATTTTTGAAGAGCTAACGATTATCGACGCAAAACTCACCGCCATTGGATTTCCCATGACCCGTCGCCTCGATTGGTCGAACAGATTCCTGGAGATTGTCATGATTACGGTCTACGTTATAATGTTGAATATCATTGATGCTTTCAGTTTATTCATGTTCATCGGAACCGCAAGTTATTCCCTGATAAGTTGTCAGATCATTTCATTAGGATTCCACATCCTCAGCCGCCAAGAGCTGGCTGTGCACACCCTCGGGCAGCTGAAGGACAGACAGCAGAACATTTACAATGTGATAGAGACTCTTCTCAGTATCAACCATCAGCTGTCTAGGGTAGCGAATATCTTTTCTACCTGCTACAGGCTGCAACTTTTGGTTTTGTCAACGTTCACATTTTGGTTCGTTACTACACGCCTGTACATAATCCACAGTTATGCTCGCGAGAATAGTAGTATTACGTACGTTTTTTTAGCAATTCTTTATTTCGTCATCTATTACTGTGTCCTTTTTTCTCGAATCATTAGATGTTCGTCCAAAATAACGAAGAAGGTAAAACTTAATCTTAGTTACAGTATTGATATTTTTAGTGTAGTCAACGAAGGGAGTGTAGAGGAGAGGGAGAACATTCAACTTTGTGTGTACTTAGGAAGTAAGCATACTAACTACATTTTCAAGATGTAAGTGAAAAACCGGAAAAAAGTGGTCTTGAAACTGAAAGTATTTTTACTTCCAAGGTACTCCTACAAAATACTCAAAGTCAAATGCTTCCCTCCTCCATGTTCTACCCGTCCCTTTTGTTTGTTCATTGACTGGACTTTCTGAGAAGTTGGCATCATTAAGTTACAAATTACATTTTAGTGTTTACTGTATTTCACAAATTTAAAATACCCAAAATATTTATAATTTCAGTTTTTCGAATGCTTTTGTTTGTGTTATTCTGCAACTATTGCTTTGACGAATGCTTTTTGTCCTTATTAAATAACAAATGCTACATATGATTTTTAATATCGATAATTCTGACACATGTTTCAGTCACAGGAGTTCGACAAGCTTCTCTACCAGCTGATGATTAATGACGAGAACTATGGGTTGCTTGAAAACGTAATGAGTCAATGGTTTAATCTATATAAGATTTATTCATTTATTGTTGTTCTAAGTTTGAGTTATAATTTTACAGCCAAAGTTGAAGGTTCACATCGCCATAAAAAATAATGTAATTATCACAGCTTGTGACTTTTTCAAGTTGGACTTCTCACTGATCCTCGCGGTGAGATTCTCCAATATTCACTAAAATGCCGTTTATTCAATTTGTTCTTATTTAATTATTACTTACCTATCTTTCGCACTTTTATGATCTATTAGCATGTTCAGTAATCAGGAAATGTAGGAGATATTATTTAATTTACTTGATCTCTTATTATGAATTTTCTGGCAAGTCCTCAAAAATAATACAATTCATTTGGATTGTTGGCTAGAAGAAGGTTTGATGGAAAAACTCTTATTTTCTGAGACTCACTACCTATGTCGATAGTGTCAATCGATCGCTTTGAGAACTTAACTTTTAATTCCCATACAGTATGTCACAACAGACGTTATTCTACCAACATCTAACGGTGATCTGGCCATCAATTCATTTATATTTTGTGGATGTATAAGTATTTTTAATTTGTATAATGAATGAGATACTTTAAATCTATTCCACAGATGGCAGCCTCTGTTAGCACTTACTTGGTCATGCTTGTTCAATTTGGCCGACCCTTCAATGCCGAAACAGCGTCACCAAACTTCACCACTTCACCAGCTCCTTCATATTAGAACATGTTTTGTTTATTATTATAATATTAATTACAGCACTTGTAGTTGTAAAGTAAACATGTAAAGTAATTACAAAATAAAAATGTTGGAAATGATACATTTACTTTTCTCTACCAACTTGAATATTATACAATATATTAAAGTTGATGTATTTAAAAAAAAAAACCTTGGAGATAAAATGCTCTGTCCTTTACCCACCAGGCCTCGAGGCAATTCACAGGAGGCTCTTCGACGACGAAGACGAAATTATTGACGAATTTGTGGAGTAAATAGAGGCGGATATGAAATGGAAGCGAAACCCATAAGGAGGCTTCGGCAACTGGATAATTTTAGTTTAAATGTGGACCACATGATGAATTAAGAAATATGAGTTATTTGATCGGACGAGAGAAGCGAAATGGAATAGCTGTCCCCTTCCTGACAGAATTTGCACGCGGTCCCACATTATTATAAAAAAGCGCATTATTATAATAATAAAGTTACCTCAAGTGATAATTGTGAGGCGAAAAATCTCAACTAGCTATTGAGTGCTGAACTAATTTGATGAGCGATGATACTTTGAATATAATTTTACTTATATTTATACTTATACGAATTTATTCATTTACAAAATAAATGATAATTTTAATCGGATAAGTCACACAATAAACTTTGCTTTACAATGTGATTTTTATTTTGTTTGAAAATAATAATACTAAAAAAAAATTTGTATCTCATAAATAAACAATCAATAATGACTGCTATATTAGCAGCTAATAACAACGATACCAATTTCCGCCAGAAGGGAAAAGAAAAAATATTTTGTGTGTTGTGGCTACAGGAAGGAATCAGGTTTTCCGGCGCGTGAGCAGGCCACAGCTGTTCATGTTCATGGGCATATCCATTCGAAGCATGGGCTTTCGAAATTTAGATCGCACAATTGTAGCTGTGCTCTATTGATGGCCACTGCAAATCCGATTTGCACCGGAAACCGCAAAACCACACGTTTGAATTCAGAAGGAATATCAGGAATATATACATCGATGAAGTTCATCAGAGGGTGGTGAATGTGGTATAACTGGGAGAGTTTGTCGAAAATTACACGCAATAAAATGAGTATGCAATCACGGGACAGCAGAGCTGTTTATTTCTTCTCAAATGTTTTGTTTTACGAAGAAAACTATGCTTATTTGTGCACCCTTACACATTCGTCCCATATAAATGAGGTTACACACCCATTACTCATTCCAGAATTTTTGTTGATTTGCATATTCAATGGCAATTCAGTGCATCCTCGGTCGAACAGCAACCACCATCCGAAAGAGTTTTAACAGTTCTAAATGATGCGTTGCTAGTGCAATATTTTTCGTGATCGTATGGTTGCCAACCTAATTCTACCATCTAGTTGGCAGTACACCCCTCCTCTAAGAGCTTCCGTCATCCAGCTCTATCCTTTCCGCCATTTTCTAGTTTGGTGTTTTGAGAAAAATTCTCGAGTCAGTTGTCACATTGTCCACTCACCTTAGGCCACCCTACTCCTCCTTCTGATTCGATCAATCTTTTCCTCGAGTATTCTCTGAGGAATCTCTCCTTCTTCCATCCGAAACACATGTCCGGTCCAACCTAACCTTCCGAGCTTTATAAAGTCGACCTGATTTAGAACCGTATGTAGCTTTCGGTTCTTTCGTATTTTACTATCGGATTTTTAGTTTCATTATTAACAGACCATTTTCTTCGGCCTTTGTCATAGCCCATGCTTCTAAACCGTAGGCCAATACAGGCCTTATCAAGGTCTTATAGAACCCGGCCTTTGTTGGCCTCGTGAGTAGACGACTCCTGCTGTTTCCTCAAGCCAAAATAGCAATGATTGTTCGCCGCAATCCTCTTTTCTATTCCTTCTCTATTTCTATTTCTTCACCACCATATATTTAGTTTTGGTCTCATTTATCTCAAGGCCCGACAGTGAAGCTGCCTGTTGGATTGCCAGGGAGGCGCTCCTCAGCTCAGATTTGGATCTAGCAACCCTGTCAATATCATCCGCGAAGCTCAAGATCTGGACACTTCGGTAGACAATAGTTGCCATTGTCTATATCCCCGAACCTTTAACTCCCTTTACAAGGCTCAGCGGACATGCCAACCCTCCCCCCCTGCCGCAAACCCTTATCAGTCTGAAACTCGCTTGAGCACTCTCCTTGTATTCTGACGACATTCTTTACATCATGCAAGGTCATCTTTAAAAGGCGGATTAGCTTCCTAGGCCAAATTCTTTCAGTGCTTTGTATACCAGTAGGCACTGGTACGCTTCAGGGCGATTAATACTGCCGTACACATTCTTAAAGTCTACAATAAGATGATGGGTTGTCACGTTGAATTCAATTCCTCTCTCCATGGTAGTCTTAAGGGAAAAAAATTGGTCTACTGTAGATTTTTCCTTTCTTAAGTCCGTTTGGTATTTTTCTGCTATTCATTTGGTATGGGGGCACAAACGGTTGAAGAAGATTCCGGAAAGAATTTTATATTCTGTCGGTAGGAAAGATATTCCACTGTAATTTTTGTAGTCCAGTTGATCACTCTTCTTGTAGATTGAGCTAGTTATACCATTTTTTCCATTCAGTTGGCATCATTTTATCAACCCATACCTGCACAATTAGATTATGGAGGGTCTTATGCAAGTCCTCACCTCCATATTTAAAGAACTTTGCTGTACGCCGTCCGCGGCTTTTCTTCGATACTACTGCTTTTCTTGAGATTCGGCAACGAGGCCACATCTCACCTCAGAATGATCTTTGGAACTCGACATTACCATCCGTCTTTGTTTTAAATTCTGGCCGATTAGAGATTTTATAAGCCTATAACTCGGCCATTTATGAAGGTAGAAGAGAAATATAAGGTGCTTTGGAATCAGTATAACAAGGCATTTAAAAAAATTATGTAAAAACAAAAAATCTATATAAATGCTTACGAATAAATGCTTATGAATCAGAAATAGTTATTTTATATAAACTGCTTTAATTCTGTAAATTTTGTTTTTCTTTTCCTCACACAATAATAGTCACCATTGATTGTTTATTTATGAGATAAAATCTTTTTTTTTTATTATTATTATTTTCAAGAAAAAAAAAAAAATATTGTAAAGCAAAGTTTATTGTGTGACTTACCCGGTTAAAATTATCTTTTATTTTGTCCATGGATAAATTCGTTTAGAGTTCAATTATATTAAAAAATATCATCGCTCATCAAATTAGGCCAGCACTCAATTGCCATTTGAGATTTTTCGTCTCACAATTATCACTTGAGGTAACATCATTACAATAATAAGCGTGCAAATTCTGTCGGAAAGGGGACAGCTATTCCATTTTGCTTCTCTATTCCGTCCAATCAAATATTTCCTAATTCATCATGAGATCCACTTTTAAAGGAAAATTGTTCAGTAGCTGAGCCCGCCTTATGAGTTTCCATGGTTACGTCCTCAGCATTCGTCAATAATTTCGTCCTGCTGTTAACAGCTTCGAGGTCAGGTGGGTGAAGGACAGCGCATTTAATCTCCATAGTTTTTTTAAATACATCAACTTTAATATAATAAACAATAATTCAAGTTGGTAGAGAAAAGTAAATGTAACATTTTTATTTTGTTATTATTTTACATGTTTAATTTACAACTATAAGTACTGTAATTACTATCATAATAATAACGAAAGATGTTCTAAGATGAAGGAGCTAGTGAAGTGGCGAAGTTTGGTGACGCTGTTTCAGCATTGAAGGGTCGGCCGAATTGAACAAGGATAACCAAGTAAGTGCAAACAGAAGCTGCCATCTGTGGGATAGATTTAAAGTATCTCATTCAGTGTAAAAAATAAAAATAATTATACATCCACAAAATATTACTGAATTGTTGGACGGATCACCGTTAGATGTGTGTGACATGATTCACAATTACTTTTTTTGGTAGAATAACGTTTGATGTGACATACTGTATAGGAATTAACTTCGCAAAGCGATCGATTGGGCACTATCAATATAGTGAGTTTCAAAAAATAAACCTCTTTCCATCAAACGTTCTTCTAGCCAACAATCCAAATGAATTCTTCTCTGCATTGTATTGTTTTTTGAGGACTTGCCAGAAAATTTATAATAAGGTCTTATATAATTAAGTAATATCTCCTGCATTCCCTGGTTACTCAACATAAAAGATAAGTAAATAATAATTAAATAACAATAAATTGAAATAATCTGATGAAAATATATTTTTAAAATAACGACATTTAAGTGAATATTGTAGAATCTCACCGCGTGGATCAGGGAGAAGTCTAACTTGAAAAAGCCACAGGCTGTGATAATTACATTATTTTGTATGGCGATGTAAACCTTCAACTTTGGCTGTAAAATTATAACTCAAACTTAGAACAACAATAAATGAATAAATCTTATATAGATTAAACCATTGACTCATTACGTTTTCAAGCAACCCATAGTTCTCGTCATTAATCATCAGCTGGTAGAGAAGCTTGTCGAACTCCTGTGACTGAAGCATGTGTCAGATTTATCGATATTGAATATCAAATGTAGCATATGTTATTTAATAAGACCAAAAAAACATTCATGAAAGCAATAGTTGCAGTATAAGACAAACAAAAGCAATCGAAAAACTGAAATTAGAAACATTTTGGGTATTTTAAATTTGTGAAATACAATAATCACAATAAGCTAATATGTAACTTAATGATGCCAACTTCTCAGAAAGTCCAATCAACGAACAAACAAAAGGGGCGGGTAGAGCGTGGAGGGGGGAAGCATTTGACTTTGAGAATTTTGCAGGAGTACATTGGAAGTAAAAATACTTTAAGTCCCCCCCCCTCTGCCCCTCTCACTTTATGAGAGACGGATGCTAAAAGACCCTTTTCTCCGGTTTTTCATTTGCATCTCCAAAAATGTGTTCTATACAAAATCCAAGGTTACACTATGTCCTTTAAGAATGTTGATATTAATTTTTTTCGTACCTGTTGTAGTTTTAGAGATGTTTGCTATCGAATATCGACCATTTCCAGTATATTTATTATATTTACCACTTCTAGTGATGCAACCGACCCCGAAATAACAAATTTTAACTTATTCCCTCAAAATTTTGTGGTTTTACGTTTCAAGATTCGTAGAATCCAAAAATCAAATGATAATCTGTGGCCATTTGTCAATTTTTTTGAGATTTGGTACTGATCCAGGATGATCCTCGGAAATCGATTTTACCATCCGCCATTTCGTTTCATAATGGTCTATTCTCCATCCCCGAGAATCTGTATTGCCAGGAAGGCTCTCCTCAGCTCGGATTTGGATCTAGCAACTCTGTCAATATCATCCGCGAAGCCCAAGATCTGGACACATCGAGTGACTTACTAGATAATGGCGATTACATAACTATGTAATCAATTGAGAGTGATATTTCAAGAAAATTCCACAAAACACTATCTCATTAGCAACTTTATACTAACTGAAAAACGAGTTAAATCTTCTCTCAGATTTTAAATCATCTCTAATTCCCCCGCTTTCTCCACTGTACGCTGGAGTCATAAAAGCTATATTTTCATGCATCAATAGTTTTTAGTGAAAACTATTTAGTTTTTTGTCACTGTAAAATTTAATTTTTCGCTGATGTTCATTGCTCTCCCAGAAGGCAGAACAAAATTAAAAATTGTTGTCGATTAATTTTTTTTTTTTTAAGTAATCAATGATTTGACTGGCCAATGAGTTATTTTCTTGTTATTAATTAAATTTTGTGAATATTAAATTAAACAATTGTAAATAGTACGATTTTAGAGAGTTAATTTGGTATGAAACTGGTTTATTAATTAATCAATGCAATACATAAGTGGCTCCCAACTGCTTACCTTTTGCGATAGGGTGGCCATTTTGTGAATGGGTGGTTTTGTAAAATTTGACCAAAAACATTTCGGCGTGCAAAGAGCAGCCAAAGCGTTCCTCAGCTCCTCCTCGCATGCTCTGGTTGAGAAAGCTGGAAAATTGTGCATGCAAAGATGGTACGGCGGCCTGCCAAGGAGAGCTCCCGATTAATATCTTCACTCTTAAAAACTGTTGCAAATATCAGACCAGATCTCTCATCACTGCCACCAACAGAGTAGGCAACATAAGAACGACCATTTCGCACAGTTCATCAGGTGTAGCTTTCATTGGTTGGAAAGCCAGATAGCCCAAAACTTGTGGAGTTGAGAACTGAAGCAGATTTGCCTAGTTTCGGTGCTTTTTGAAATTTGGATTTCATATTTTGCATCTTAGTGTTTATTATTTATCATCTTAGCGTGTGTGATTTTTCAGCTTTCTCAACATTAGTATGCGAGGAGGAGGGGTTGGCGAATACTTAGGGTGCTCTTGGCACGTTGAATTGTTTTTATTAAAGCTTTGAAAAACAACTTTTGACAAAAAGAACCATCCTTAGGGTTCTTTATGCATACACACATTTATAAAATAGGGTTCTTTTCACATACTCCATCGACCATCGATTGAAATACGGGTGGGTTTTTAGGTACTTCCTAAGTACACCCAAAGTTGAATGCTCCCCCATCCCCTCTATGTTTTCAACACTCTCTTCGTTGACTATAAATACTGTATCTAAGATTAAGTTTTACCTTCTTCGTTATTTTGGACGAACATCTAATGATCCGAGAAAAAAGGACACAGTAATAAATGACGAAATAAAGAATTTTTAAAAGCATGTACGTATTATTATTATTCTCGCGAGCATAATAGTGGATTAAGTACAGGCGTGAAGTAACGAAACAAAAGGTGAACGTTGACAAAACCAAAAGCTGCAGCCTGTAGCAGGTAGAAAAGATATTCGCTACCCTAGACAGCTGATGGTTAACACTGAGAAGAGTCTCTATCACATTGTTAATGCTCTGCTGCATGTCCTTCAGCTGGCCGAGGGTGTGCACAACCAGCTCATGGCGGCTGAGGATGTGGAATCCTAGTGCGACAATATGACAACTTATCAGGGAATAACTTGCGGTTCCGATGGCCAAGAATAAATTGAAAACTTCAATGCCAATCGACATTACCAGTACGACGTAGACCGTAATCATGACAATCTCCAGGAATCTGTTCGACCAATCGAGGCGACGGGTCATAGGAAATCCAATGGCGGTGAGTTTTGTGTCGATGTTCGTTAGCTCTTCAAAAATGTGTCCATATCCTGATACATTAAAGTAGGCATCGGTCACTGATGAAATCTGAAAGGCAGCATAAATCGGTAAAGTCATCAGCATTATACTTGCTGCTGATATGTCGTTGAAGAACTTGAGAGTGATAAAGAATTTTAAAAAGCCGGAATAAATAATATAGCACGAAATGATTATCGAGTAGACTGCTAAGGTGTAAGAGAATCTGTATTTCCCCTTCTCGAACACCAGCGGTGACAGACCAAGCAGAGCTGACAGTCGGAACACTAGCCGCCCCTGAGGACATAGCGGACTCTTGTCCACTCTCCTCTTCCTCGATATTCTCGCGTTTATTGAATCCATCTAGTGAATGCTCTTCAATGAATGGAACAGAGAATATTCCGTGGCATCGACTTTATAAATTATAGCTGTCTAGTGACAGGATAATATTCTATATCGCTTCTGCTGTTTGCTGAGTTATCACCTGATGGATATTCTGAAAATATTTTTCTGTATATCGATTTCTTATTTTATCGATTAACAGTTAATATAATCTATTAATTTTTAGTGGTACATAATGAACGTTTTTTCAACTAGCTCCTATCTATCGATTTTATGTCTCATTCTCCCTGAAGCACAAGGTAGTGCCAGGTGCCCAATTTTTTCTACACAACCATTTTTTCGCCTAACTGAATAAGCTAATAAGCAAAACTAGTGAAGCGACGCTCTCAGGAATTGAGTGATAATAATAATCTTAATAAAACAGCTATTTCTGCTCCTTTGCCCTTCATAAGAGAAACTTAATCATTCAATTAATGATGAAATGAGACCATATAGGTTTCGTCTTATAAACTTTGGATTTTCAAAAGTTTGGGTCTTTAGGCGCTTTCTTTAATCTTTTCTTAACCTTTCTCTTTTTATGTTCTATTTGGTATATCTTGTTAAACAACAAGATATTCCGGCATACACCTTTTGAAACAGATCGTTCTCTGCTGACACATTTGCTGTATGTGTCAATAAGTCGACCTTATATGAATCTAAAATAGTCATTGAGTACTCAAGAATTTTCTGTTGTTATTGAATACCGATAAATCTACATTACTGAAAAATTATAGGTCATACGTCACTGCTACTTGTGATGTAGGGAAAGATATGACTGATGAAACATATGAACCTGCAGGTTCTAGCATATCAGACACCTATCACTTCAAATCATTCTTCGGTGGTACATACATCTAAGAATCTAACGGTAATAGTTCTTAGTGGTATGGTACAAGCCACGAAAAAACCACCTATTGATAAAACTTCTAGACCTTGGAAATTAATTAAATTAGAATAGACACTTTCAAGTTATGATGAAGCTTGGTATTTCACACGTAAGATTTCAATGGAATCTTCTGTGCCTTTGAAAAAACCTTCGAGTTCTAACCTAAAAACCTAAGTTCGAGATTAGCGATACAGCGTACATTGGAAACACTCCTATGAAATTAGTGTCATCTCATTAAGAATAAAGACTAAAATATGCAACTAAAAGAAACAGCGTTTATCCTAGGGGGAAACAGCAAAACTCTTCAATGGGTATTGTAACAGACGAATTCAAAAGAAATCACGAGGAGGAAAATACAGAAATAATTTTGCATTCCATATTTGAATATCGTTTTGGTACCATACAGCTCCATATTTACTTTCCAGATTTATTCATCCTTGCTTTGTTGTTGACCAAGTTCTTTCCACTGGACACTATGTCACGGGAGTTGATCAAAAGTAAATTGACTGCAAAGTCACTGATTCCCAGGGCCCAAAATTAAGCATTAACAGGTCTACATACATTATCCGGAAGTGAAACCACAGGTACATTAGCAAACAAAACAAAAACTCCTTTTTGGAAAGTCTTCAGTAAACATTCTTGAAGCTGTTAGCAAACTTGAAAGCTTGCAAAACATTCTTGATAATCATAGACTTTTAATAGAACAGTTAAGTGTTAAGTGTTAAGTCTATACATCTGGCAAAAATATATTGGACGTGTGAGGTGGTGGATGTTCACAAAAAAAGGAACTGAAAGAGAAAACTTGTTACCACCAACAGCATCGTTGTCACCATATCGACTCTAGCCTTTTGCAAGAAGGCCCAATCTGTATTCACATATGTCTTTCTGAGATTCTTTTAAAATTCTTATTAGGTTCTTAGGGCTTAGTTTTCCATGTAATTTGATTTTTGTTCAATATATTATATTATGTTTCATCATTTTAACGGTTCAGTCTGGAGGCTGGTAATTTCACTTTAAATGACCGCTTTTGAGTTGTCGCTATTCACTATTTTTCCGAAATTCAATATGCTCAGAAAAATCTGTCAAATGGATTTTTTTATTTTATTTTATTTTCCACCCTACCCTGCCTAGAAGGCAATATGGGTGTCTGCAGGAGTGTGATGTTATGCATTTCTGCTTAACAACACACTGCTGCAAGTAAAACAGATTACAGTAGTAATGAGTAAAACAGAGTGGCTGTGCACACAGCCTGCTCTTCGGTACTTCAGTTTGGCCACCATCATCTTCTTCCCATCCTGGGTCTTCTGTCCGGCGGCCTCTCTGGCAATGTCCTGTCTCTCCTTCCCAAGGAAAAATGTGTTGGACCCACTATCGCCTTCCAACCACACACAAAGTTCTTGAAATGAGGATAATTCATTTCGGTCATCAGCTGAGGGAACTCGATCTCCGTCATAACATAGAGCCCTGTCTCCCTCAGTAGTTTGGCCCTCAGTGCCTCATAGGCAGTGCATGCTGTGATGATATGTTCGGCGGTTTCCGGTACACTACACTACGGTACTGTCAATGGATGAATTAGTAGCTAAAACTCTCTATTTGAAGATCCAGATAGTGTGCAGCGAGTTGTCGCAGGCCTTAATTTTTTCAGTATTTTTTATAAGTAGAAGTATCATCTAGGATCTAGTAGAAGTATCATCTAGGATCTAGTAGAAGTATCATCTAGAGTCTAGTAGAAGTATCATCTAGGATCTAGTAGAAGTATCATCTAGGATCTAGTAGAAGTATCATCTAGGATCTAGTAGAAGTATCATCTAGGATCTAGTAGAAGTATCATCTAGGATCTAGTAGAAGTATCATCTAGGATCTAGTAGAAGTATCATCTAGGATCTAGTAGAAGTATCATCTAGGATCTAGTAGAAGTATCATCTAGGATCTAGTAGAAGTATCATCTAGGATCTCATTAGTGTTACCAAAATTCATGCATTATTTTTAGTGACGTTATTCTTGTTACTGAAGCAATTGCTGTTGGAAATCTTGACTATCAAGGTGCTTAACAATGTTCCATTAATAACTCCCCGTTCTTAATAATAGTTTATTTTATATCACGGTTTTAGTCCTGGAGTGTTAAAATGATTCTCTCCTCGGTATCTGATTATTTCTGGTTTTAATTTTTTTTCAAATAAGAGACCATTTCGCCATATTCCACTCAGGAAGGGTCCGTTGAACAGTAACATTTATGAGCTTTATTTTGACAAATTAAATTATAACACAGATCGTTCTCATCTGAATGATTCATTAGTGGGCGTACAATCAGCAACAACGACTTTAAAGTTTGCTGTTTTTTTAGCCGTTAAACGTAGTTATGCGGCAAAAAATTATTTGAAGGAAAGTTGGAAAATCTCCGATCATTTTATAATCCCTGTCAAAAAATTAAATACTCGCTTCTATCTAATGGAAGATTTTGCAATCAAAATCAAACGCAAATCGTCCAGGTAACAAAATATTCCGAACAGATGTTGCTTGTTTTGAAAATAAAAGCGACTCTATAGAATGTTTAATCCCTTCTCAACCAACCGCTAATAACGAACGAATAAGGCGTTGTTTTACCCTTCAATTCAGTGTAATTAATAATTATTTGAATTTCTTACTGTCAGAATGGTCTCATCTTTTGAAGGTCAACAAATAATAATTTTTAATTATGAAAAAGGATCAGGTGTTCCCAAAATTCGAGGAATCTTAGGCCGAAGTAAAAGTAAGGTAGCCCATCTAATTCGAAGGCACGAATAAGGAAGTCGGATGGATTTGAATGGTTCCACTGGCTGTCCAAGAACGAGCGAATGGAACGAGCGAGAAAGGCGTATTATACTTTGTGAATATTATAAATAAGGCCTCGATTAATGCACCTCAGATAGCCTCTGAGTTATTCGGATAGAGAGGAATCAACCTCATCCATAATGGTTGACTTTAGGGTATATTGTAAGGAACGCAGGGACACGTGTCCAATATTTCATCGGAATAAAAAATTGGTTAAAATCGATGATCCATTTTTACTTCCTTGTACGAAGTAAAGGAAGTATTGTATTCACGAAAATGTTCGATTTTCAGATTTCAATGGAAACATTCCATTTTGACCATCCCTGTATCCATTTTGACTAGTTTCGTCGTGGCGTCTGTACATTCGTTCGTACGTACGTTCGTATTTCGCATAACTCAAAAATGGTTTGCCGTAGAAAGTTGAAATTTTGTATTTACGATTGCTGTAAAATCTAGTTGTGACCCTCCCTTTTTGGTCACTGCTTGATCACCGGAAGTGGTACTTTACTTGAAGGTCATAATTGATTTCCATCAAAAATTATATTAAAATACTATGCAAAACTTCTCAAATTTAACATTTATAACTTATATATTGATTTAAATAACATACTGGATTTTGGTCTAAATTGGAAAACCGGAAGTGGTACTTTACTTGAAGGTCATATTAGACTTTCGTCAAAAAATATATTAAAATATAATGTAAAACATCTCAAATTTGGTAAATAGGACTTTTATATCGATATAAATGTATTTACTGGATTTTGATTAAGATTCTTGAGCGGAAAATGGTACTTTAATTGAAGGTCATAATAAGCTTATATCAAAAATTATATTTAAATTAAAAGAGAAATCATATGTTTCGGTAATAAAGGTTACAAACGCAATTTGGTTTCCAATCCAATTTAACATTTTCATTACTTGTTTTAAGTGTTAAAATTGAGTCTAAAATACTAGTTTTCCTCCCCATTTGTGAATCAACAAGTCTTCATCATGAGAATAAAATATCAGTTAAGTGGGTTTTTCCGCTTAAAATGTCGAAACTGTCTATTTCTAATGCTTTATCCAGTGATATTGACAGTTTTATTGTTGTCATGGAACATGAAGAAATATCTTGGGAAACGGACATATAATAACGGAATGAGACCTCCAGTGACAAGAGTTTGTGTGTGTCAATAGATGGATGACGGGACGCCGAGTGTCGTTTTTACTGCAATCTTCGGAAACTAGTAACCAAATTCAGTATCACTTTTTGAGCCACGGATTTATAATTTAATGGGCTTACAAGGAAGTCATGTGTTGCCCACTATATTTTTTTTCGGTGACCTGACTTTTTTTTCTATTACTATTTAGAATTATTTAAACATATGGTACCTGTGATAAATCGATTCCTTGGCAACAAGTGAAAATTGGGTGCTTTGAGGATTTATGGAGCAGAATTCAACTCGTAATATTTTTCATAATCAGGGGCGAATAGTCAAGGTTTTGAACCTTTCAGGTGCAGAAATTAGCTCGTTTAACATATCCCTTTGCAAGAAAATTTTTGAATATCTGAAGCGAATTTGGCTATTTCGGTGATGTCTGGAGCAGAATTCGGGTCTTTTCCGTTAACTGGTGATTTATGTGATCTTATTTTATGGAAAAAAAAATTGGTTAAAATCGATGATCCATTTTTTTTATCGGTGGACCTTCTTGCAAAAGGCTAGAGTCGATATGGTGACAACGATGCTGTTGGTGGTAACAAGTTTTCTCTTTGAGTTCCTTTTTTTGTGAACATCCACCACCTCAGACGCCCAATATATTTTTGCCAGATGTATAGACTTAACACATGAACTGTTCTATTAAAAGTCTATGATTATCAAGAATGTTTTACAAGCTTTCAATTTTGCTAACAGCTTCAAGAATGTTGTCATCTGCTTTACTGAAGACGCTCCAAAAAGGAGTTTTTGTTTTGTTTGCAAGTGTACCTGTGGTTTCACTTCCGGATAATGTATGTAGACTTGTTAATGCTTAACTTTGGGCCCTGAGAATCAGTGACTTTGCTGAGATTAATCATTCTTTACTTTTGATCAACCTCCGTGACATAGTGTCCAGTGGAAAGAATTTGGTCAACAAGAAAGCAAGGACGAATATATCTGGAAAGTAAATATGGAGCTGTATGGTACCAAAACGATAGGCAAATATGGAATGCAAAATTATTTCTGTATCTTCCTCCTCATGATTTCTTTTGAATTCGTCTGTTACAATACCCATTGAAGAGTTTTGCTGTTTCCCTCCAAAATACAAATAAACACTGATTTCTTTTAGTTGCATATTTTATTCTTTATTCTTAGTTTGAGATAACACTAATTTCATTAAGAACTATTACCGTTAGATTCTTAGATGTATGTATCACCGAAGAATGATTTGAAGTGATTGGTGTAGAGCCTGAAGGATAATCAGTCATATCTTTCCCTACATCACCAGCAGCAGTGACGTGATTTTTCAGTAATGTACATTAATCGGTATTCAATAACAGAAAATTCTTGAGTACCCAATGACTATTTTAGATTGATATAAGGTCGACTTATTGACACATCCAGCTAATGTGTTAGCAGAGAACGATCTGTTTCAAAAGGTGTATGCCGGAATATCTTGTTGTTTAACAGAGAAGATGTTCTTAAGAACATTATAAGAGCAAGATTAAAAAAAGATTAAAGAAAGTGCCTAAAGAGGCAAACTTTTGAAAATCCAAAGTTTATAAGACGGAAGCTATATGGTCTCATTTCATCATTAATTGAATGATTAAGTCTCTCTTATGAAGGGCAAAGGAGCAGAAATAGCTGTTTTATTAAAATTATTATTATCACTCAATTCCTGAGAGTGTCGCTTAATTAGTTTTGCTTATTAGTTTATACAGTGAAGCGATAAAATGGTTGTGCAAAAAAAAAATTGGAACCTGGCAATTACCTTGTATTTGAGGGAGAATGAGACATAAAATCAATAGGAACTAGAAGAAAAACATTCATTATGTATCACTAACAATTAATAGATTATATTGACAGTTAATCGATAAAATAAGAAATCGATATAAAGAAGACTATGTCCAGAATATCCATCACGTGATAACTAGGTAAATAGTAGAAGCGATATAGAATATTATCCCGTCACTAGACAGCTATAATTTAAAATGTCGATGCCACGGAATATTCTCTGTTCCATTCATTGAAGAGCGTTCACTAGATGGATTCAATAAACGCGAGAATATCAAGGAAGAGGAGAGTGGACAAGAGTCCGCTATGTCCTCAGGTGCGGCTACTGTTCCGACTGTCAGCTCTGCTTGGTCTGTCACCGCTGGTGTTCGAGAAGGGGAAATACAGATTCTCCTACACCTTAGCAGTCTACTCGATAATCATTTCGTGCTATATTATTTATTCCGCCTTTGTAAAATTCTGTATCGCTCTAAAGTTCGTCAACGACATATCAGCAGCGATTATAATGCTGATGAGTATACCGATTTATGCTGCCTTTCAGATTTCATCAGTGACCGATGCCTACTTTAATGTATCAGGATATAGGCACATGTTTGAAGAGCTAACGAACATCGACACAAAACTCACCGCCATTGGATTTCCCATGACTCCTCGCCTCGACTGGTCGAACAGATTCCTGGAGATTGTCATGATTACGGTCTACGTCATACTGGTGATATTGATTCGCATTGATGTTTTCAGTTTATTCATGTTCATCGGAACCGCAAGTTATTCCCTGATAAGTTGTCAGATCGTCGCACTAGGATTCCACATCCTCAGCCGCCATGAGCTGGTTGTGCAAACCCTCGGCCAGTTGAAGGGCATGCCGCAGAACATTAACAATGTGATAGAGACTCTTCTCAGTATTAACCATAAGCTGTCTAGGGTAGCGAATATCTTTTCTTCCTGCTACAGGCTGCAACTTTTGGTTTTGTCAACGTTCACCTTTTGTTTCGTTACTTCACGCCTGTACTTAATCCACTATTATGCTCGCGAGAATAATAATATTACGTACCTTTTTTCAGCAATTCTTTATTTTGT
This sequence comes from Rhaphigaster nebulosa, assembly GCA_948150685.1. Lineage (NCBI taxonomy): Eukaryota > Metazoa > Arthropoda > Insecta > Hemiptera > Pentatomidae > Rhaphigaster > Rhaphigaster nebulosa. The sequence continues at coordinate 16,566,210 of OX411309.1, forward strand.
CATCTATTACTGTGTCCTTTTTTCTCGAATCATTAGATGTTCGTCCAAAATAACGAAGAAGGTAAATTAGTATTTAAATTAGTATTAGTATTTAGTATGTAACTAATATATAACTAATATAAATAATATAACTAGTATGTAACTAATAGTATTAGTATTTATATTCTTAGTATAGTCAACGAAGAGAGTGTAGAGAACATACAGGGGTGAGGGAGGTTGGGGGAGCATTTAACTTCGGGTGTACTTAGGAAGTAAACATGCTAAAAAACGCACCCCTATCTCTATCGATTCATGATGGGAGTAGGTGGAAAGAACCCTATTGTGAAATGATAGTCCTTTTTGTCAAAAGTTGTTTTTCAAAGCTTTAATAAAAACACTCTAACGTCCAAAATATCCTAAGTGTTCACCAACCCCTCCTACTCGCATGCTGATGTTGAGAAAGCTGAAAAATCATACACACTGAGATGATAAATAATAAATACTAAGATGCAAAATATGAAATCTAAATTTCATAAAGCACCGAAACTAGGCAAATCTGCTTCCGCTCCCAAATCCACAACTCTTGGGGTTGTGGCTTCTCATCAGTTGGCTTTCCAACCAAAGAAAGCTGCACCTGATGAAATGTGCGTAATAATTGTTCTTTTGTTGCCTTCTGTTTTGTCGGAAGTGATGAGAGATCTGGTCTGATATTTGATTACAGTTTTTAAGAATGAAGATATTAATATATCGGGATAAGGGAGCTCTCCTTGGCAGGCCGCCATACCATCTTTGCATGCACAAGTTTCCAGCTTTCTCACCACAGCACGCGAGAAGGAGTTGAGGAACACTTTGGCTGCTCTTTGCACGCCGAAATGTTTCTGGTAAAGTTTTACAAAACCGCCCATTCACAAAATGGCCAACCTATCGCAAAAGGTAAGCAGTTGGGAGCCACTTATGTATTGCATTGATTAATTAATAAACCAGTTTTCAAACCAATATAACTCTCTAGAATCATATCGTTTACAATTATTTAATTTATTATTAACAAAATCTAATTAATAACAAAATAATAACTCATCAGCCAGTCAAATCATCGGTTAATTTTGTTCTGCCACCAAGTAGAACAATGGGAAATCAGCAAAAAATTTAATCTTACAGAGACAAAATACTAAATCATTTCACTAAAAACTGGGAATGCATGGGAATATAGCCTCTGACTCCAGCGTACAGTGGAGAAAGCTGGGGAATTAGAGATTTAAAATCTGAGAGAAGATTTAACCCATTTATTCAGTTAGTACAAAGTTGCTAATGTGGTAATGTTTTGTTCAACTTTCTTGAAAAATCAATAGCAAACATCTAGAAAACTATAACAGATACGAAAAAACTTAATTTCAACATTCTTAAAGGACATGGTGTAACATTTCATTTTTTATAGAACACATTCTCAAAGTCAAATGCTTTTTCCCTCCACGCTCTACCCGCCCCTTTTGTTTATTCATTGCTTACTTTCTTAGAAGTTGGCATCATTAAGTTACATATTAACTTTTAGTGATTATTGTATTTCACAAATTTAAAATACTCAAAATATTTATAATTTCAGTTTTTCGAATGCTTTTGTTTGTCTTATTCTGCAACTGTAGCTTTCCTGAATGCTTTTTGGTCCTATTAACTAACACATCCTACATATAACTTTTAATATCGATAATTCTGACACTTTTTTCAGTCACAGGAGTTCGACAAGCTTCTCTACAAGCTGATGATTAATGACAACTATGGGTTGCTTGAAAACGTAAGGAGGCAATGGTGTAATATATAAAAGGTCTATTCATTTATTGTTGTACTAAGTTTGAGTTATAATTTTACAGCCAAAGTTGAAGGTTCACATCGCAATAAAAAATTATGCAATCATCACAGCCTGTGGCTTTTTCAAGTTGGACTTCTCCCTGATCTATGCGGTAAGATATTCCAATGTTCACCAAAATGTCTTTTATTTCAAAAAATATTTATTTCATAATTACTTACTCATCTTTCGCGCTTTTATGGTCTATTAGCATGTTCAGTAATCATTAACATCAGATCTTATTATAAATTTTCTAGCAAGTTCTCAAAAATAATACAATGCATAGAAGAATTCATTCGCTTTGAGAACTTCTCATGCAGTACGAGACAACAAACGGTATTCTACCAATATCTAACCGTGACCTGCCCACCAATTCATTAATATTTTGTGGATGTATATGTATTTTTAATTTGTATAATGAATGAGATACTTTAAATCCATCCCACAGATGGCAGCCTCTGTTAGCACTTACTTGGTCATGCTTGTTCAATTTGGCCGACCCTTCAATGTAGAAACAGCGTCACCAAACTTCGCCACTACACTAGCTCCTTCATCTTGGAACATCTTTCGTTATTATTATGATAGTAATGTAAAATAATAATGAAATAAAATGTTTAAAAATGATACTGTTATTTTTATCTACCAACATGAATATTATTTATATATTAGTTGATTTATATTATTAGTTGATATATTTAAAAAAACTATGGAGATAAAATGCGCTGTACTTCACCTACCACACCTCGAAACAATTCACAGTAGGCTCTTCGATGACAACGAGGACGAAATTATTGATGAATTTGTGGAGTAAATAGAGGCGGAAGCTTGGAAACTCATAAGCCGGACTCAGCAATTGAACCATTTTAGTTTAAAAGTGGATTTCATGATGAATTAGGAAATGTGAGTTATTTGATTGGACGGTATAGAGAACCAAAATGGAATAGCTGTCCCCTTTTTAACAGAATTTGCACGCGATCCCACATTATTATAAAAAAGCACATTATTATAATAATAAAGTTACCTCAAGTGATAATTGTGAGGAGCAAAATCTCAAATACCTATTGAGTGCTGGGATAATTTGATGAGCGATGATATTTTGAATATAATTTTACTTATATTCATACTTATACGAATTTATGCATTGACAAAGTAAAAGACAATTTTAACCGGGAGAATCACCAGATAAACTTTGCATTACAATATTATTTTTCTTTTGTCCGAAAATAATAATACTAAAAAATTTACTTTACCTCGTAAATAAACAATCAATAGTGACTGCTATGTTAGCAGCCAATAACAACGATATCAATTTCCACTAGAAAGGAAAAAAAAAATATTTTGTGTGTTGTGGTTACAGTAATGAATCAGGTTTTCCGGCGCGCTGGCCAGATACAGCTGTTCATGTGAGAAACATGGGCATTCCAAATTTTGACCGCACGCTTGTAGTGTAAAGCAAAATCCTGTTGGACTGAGGTTCCCGAGAAAAACGAAAGGCGAGCCTATTTTCAATGTTAAAACGTATGGGGTCATTCCTAACGAATCAAGTGAATTAAATAATGCATTTGGATAATCAGAAACATTCTCTTGATTCATTTCATCATCATAAAACTGATGATTTTATGCATGGATGAAGTTCTTCACCGGGTGGTATAGCTGGTATAGCTGTAGGTGTAGACTGTAAGTGGTATAGCTGGAAGAGTTTGTCGAAAATTAAACGCAATAAAACGAGTATGCTACCACTGGACACAAGAACTGTTCATTTCCTCTCAAATCTTTTAGTGTACGAACAAAGACTGCCTATGCTTATTTGTGCGCCGTATACATTCGTCCCATATTATGGGGTTACACACCAATTACTCATTCCAGAATTATTGTTGATATTAATTTGCAAATTCATCTACAATTCAGTGCTCAATGTGCTGTTCGATTACCACTCGAAGGAGTTGTAACAGTTCTAGGTGATGATTTGCCAATGCGATATTTTTTCGTGATCGTATGCTTGCCAACATAATTCTATCTATTTAGTTGGCACTGCAACCCGAGTGTGGGTCTTGGCCTCCTGTAAAAGTTTCCGTCATACTTGGTTTTTTTACAAAAATCCTTGAGTCAGCTGCCATACTTTCCACCCGCCTTAGTCTGGGTCTACCCTTCCTTTTGGTTCCATCAATCTTATCCTCGAGTATTCTCTTAAGAATTTCTACTTCTTCCATCCGAATCACATGCCCAACCTAACCTTCTGTGCTTTATAAAATCAGCCACATTTAGATCCACATATAGGGGATATAGCTTTTGGTTCGTTAATTTTCTCCACACTTCTTCTTCCTTAAGGAGATCTTAAATTCGCATCAAGATGTTTCCATTATTCGTTCCATTATTGACACACCACTTCAATTGTCCATGCTTGTGAACCATAGGCAAACACAGGCCTTATCAAGGTCTTATACAACATAGAGGTTGGCAGGAAAGTAATACAAAGGGTAATAATACCTAAACTAACAGATTGGGAATTATACAAAGAATTATTACCCACAGACCAAGGGAATGATAAAAACCCAAACCAAACAACAGGTTTTCTGGAAGAGACAGCAGCCGGGTACACAATGCTATCCATACGTCAAATGAAGATAGCTGCCCTGTTAAGATTAGAAAGATCAAAACGGATGTACCTTGGTGGAATAAAACACTGGTTCTCTAGGAAAAGAGTGAGGAAACTATTTAACAAAGCAAAGGGTAGTGTGTTTAAGTGTTTAAGCGGAGGGAATATAAACAAGCCCTAACAGAATACAACAAGGAAATCAGAAAATCAAAGAGAAGGACATCGAAAGAATTCTGCGAAGGATTAGAGGATTTCCCCTCCACTGCGCGAATTCTTAAAGTCCTATCAAGAGATCAAACAAATGGTCCAGGATAGCTGTGTAAACCAGACAATATCTGTACAGAAAATCTATTAGGTGAAATTGATTTATTATTTCTGATTGTTTGAAATATTGTAAATATAATAATAATAAATAAAACAAAACTGTTGGTGGCAACACTGGCACAGACAGTAACCTGGCTTGAAAGGATAGCCTGGGTTCAGTTAGTTAGCTTGTGTCAGCCATTGCAGGAGTATCACCTCTTACTTGTTTGTGTTTTATTAATAAAACCTCTGATCCACAACAAAATCAAGAGGAAACATTAAGAGTCTTACTAAAAACTCACTTTCCTCAATGTTTCTTAGGAGAAGAAAAGAATAGTCCTGCAAGAAATAGGAACGATCCTCAGATAAACAAATGGGCTATAAATGAAGCTAATAAAATTTTTACCACAATCAAAATTAAATAGGCGATAAATACATTTAAGCCCTACAAAGCGGCTGGGGGAGATAGAATAATACCAGCTCATCTCATACATGGGCAGGAAAAGTTAGTTCCATCCCTGAGGAGATTATTCAGGACTAGCTACACAATGGGGTATATTCCAACACTATGGAGAGAGACCAAAGTGGTATTTATACTAAAAATTGGCTACATGTCTAAGGATAATCCAAAGGCATATAGACGAATAGGTCTCTCTTCAGTGATACTCAAAACAATGGAAAAAGTTATGGATGTACATCTAAGAGACATAATAAGAAGGAATTGCCTTCTTTTAGTTTGGATAATTCTTTTTTCCGGAGCCTCTCCGCCTTCTCTTTTCCTCCCTCTTCCATAGGCTCGGAGTGGGATATCGTTTCCTTTGTAGAAGTATCCCTTTTTTTTTTTTTTTAGAGATTCATCTCTTTTAGTCTTATTAGGGGACTTCTTCAACTTTGTTGAGTAGAAGGAGTTTTTGCTGTTGCTGTTGCTGCCTTAGCCCCTAAGGGTCCTGCTGAGACCACCCGATGCCTCTTTGATTTCTTTTTGATCCTCCTTCCTGCGTTCGGTTGGTTTCTTCTCCACTACCACCTTAAAACCAACCTCCCTTATTCCGAATAATATAGTCTCCTGTTTGTTGAGGGCCTCAAGTGCCTCTGTTTTGATCCCCACCACCAACTGAGTGAATTTAGGGGTATTATTCCTTTTGAACACCCTTTGTGTGTTTTTGATTTTGTTTTTTCATGAGGTTGAGGATTTCCTCTTCGTTATAACTTGTGGGAGAGAGGTATACGATCATCGCCTTCTTTCGAGGAAATTCATCCTCTCTTAAGGCTGTCAGCTTAGCTCCCTCCCTCTCCCCCTCCCCCTCCCATGATGTCAAGTTTTTGGTATTTTCAATAACCCATCGCGCAGTTTTCTCGTTCACACAGGTCATTTGAAGCCATTCATTTTTCCAGGTTGACCCATGGAATTGTGAACAGTCTATAGGATCACTTTTCAGGATGAGGTTGGTGATTTCCGCCTGAATGCAGCGGGTATGTATGTATATCGATGCCTCTCCAAAACCAACCTCAGGATAGGTATCCAGAAAGATTCGTGGGATGTCTGATGCCTGATGCCCCCAGAACCCTCCGATAGGACATGACTGGGGGAGAAATTCTTTCTCCAGAAGATTGTCCCTCGGAAGGCACAGAGAAAACTTTTGTCACAATAACAATAACAATATTGTATTTCATTTTTAGAATTTTTTTTTTTAATTTACTGCCATAGCAATATTTAAATTTTAATATTTTTTTTCATAAAAACAATAATTTAATTTAGGCAATTACAAAAAACAGAAAGAAATGATACCTATTTTCTAATATTATTGCAAAGAAGAATGTCTAAGTGTTTAATCCCTTAATAAACATTATCTTTCATTGTTTAACAATAAGCATAAAGTTTTTTTTGTTTGTTTACTAAACTTGTAGTATTACGCAGCTTTTATTTGATCTGTAGATTTATTAGCATCCATTATTTTAAAATTTATGTGATAAACAAATTATTTGTTTCTATTCCTAGTAAGCAGTGATTTATTATTATGACATGGCTCATTTCGAGGCATAATATTATGCAATTTTTTTCGGTAAAACAAATAAACACTGGAAATGCTAATGAAGTAAAAAAATCTGGTGCGTGCATTACACAATTTTCCCTTTCCTCCTTATTTGAAATAAATTTATTTAGTTTACAAAGAAATTTCCTTTAGTTTCCTAGGAAATTTCATTTAGTTTCAATGGAAACATTTAGCTTCCATTTAATGATATGTATCTATCAGATGGCGCTATAACCCTGCGATGGGTCCGGACCTCCTCAATGAGCCTCCGCCATTCGGCTCGGTTTTGGGCTGCTGCCTTCCAATTTCGGACTCCAAGTAGGTCTCGTGCGTCTTTTACCACTCCATCCATCCACCGAAGCCTGGGTCGTCCGACTCTTCTTGGACAATGAATTTCTTTTTCCATGATTTTTTTAGGCATTTCATCGGGACTCTTCCGTGCAACATGCCCTGCCCACCCAAGGCATCCCAACCTAATAAAGATCACAACATCTATATCCTGGAGCAGCTCATAGAGTTCCTTATTTCTTCTTCTTCTCCAGCCTTCCTCGTCCCCTACCGGCCCATAGATTTTCCGAAGGATCTTCCTCTCGAAGACCAGGAGATTATTTCTATCCTGTGTGGATAGTGTCCATGTCTGGGAGGCGTATGCTAGGACAGGCCTGATCAGAGTTTTATATAAAAGGACCTTTGTTTTCCTGCTAACGAGCTTGCTCCGGAGCTGTTTCAACATACCAAAATAGCATCGGTTAGCCGCAGTGATCCTTCGCTTTATTTCAATGGAAACATTATTTGTTGCTGTGACCTGAGATCCAAGGTAAATAAACTCCTCCACTCTCAAAGGTACAGCTTCCTACGACAACCTGTCTTTCTTGAGGTCTGTCTCCTCCAGTGTACATATATTTTGTTTTGTTTTCATTAATAATCAGTCCCATGCGTGCGGCAGCTCCCTGTAGGCTTAAGAGAGACTCAGTGAGCGCAGCAAAGGATCATGCCACTATATCAAGGTCATCCGCATAACCGAGCAGTTTGACCGATCTATTGAATATGGTGCCATTATTCTGGATACCTGTTTCTCTCACTTCTTTATTTAATGATATAAAAGCATAAATTATTATTATTCAACAATCATTGAAGTTCTTGCGTTTTTCGTCATTCGACTAGCTTCTTTAACTTTATATGTTCGATATGTTATTAAGAATCAGATCATTGGCCAACGCATTCTTCAGGAAACAGTAAGCGGGAAAACTTCCCATTTTTATTAGAGCCATCCTTCCAAGTTTATTAGAAAATGTTGGCCAAGATGTGAGAAGAAGGACGTGGTTCCAGGACGATGGTTGCTCTGCTCACACAACTTTCGTTAGCTCCTTATTTGAAATAAATTATTAAAAATTTCTATTCAGTTCACAATGCAATTTAATGCAGTTTCCTAGGAAATTTCATTTAGCTTCCATTAAATGATGTAAAAGTAGAAATTATTATTTACAACAATCATGGAAGTTTATGGTTTTTTCGTCACTATCCACTCCCTTCTAAAACTATATATGTTAGATATTAATTTTTCTAAAATCTTAAGCTTTCCAACGGTATATTATACATCCATTACTACTCTTATTTCCGGAAATTTGTTTTTAATCTGGGAAAATATTTTTCCTTTTTTTCTCCTTTAGTTATGTATCAAATTCTTTCATCTATATGTATATATGTGTATATATATACTCTTTCTTCTAGTATAATTAGTTGTATCACTCAGCTAGAGAATTATGTTAATTGTTGAACCATTTTGAATATTTTTTGTTGTTCTTTTTGAAAGTGCGATGAGTTCTACGTAATTGTAGAACGAATTATAAGTTTGTAAATAGGATGTACATAAGGACTTATTGTTTCTTTGTGTAGCTTAGAATAGTGGGAGTGTGTGTCTTTCATCTTTTCTTCATTTGTGATCGAGAGGGTGGGGGAGGAGGAGAGAGAGGAGACAATGCTCTGCTTTATATTCTTCTAGTAGTTTTCATAGATGATAGGAATCGTTAATAAAATAAAATTAGCTAAAGATCATTGATATAAATCCTAAAAAATCAAAGCAATGAGGGTTGGTGAGGAGGGGGCCAAGGGAAAGAAGAAAGGAATTTCCCCACTTAGCTGCGGGTGAGTTGCTGAGAGACTTACGAAGTTTTAACGAACATCTTGAGGGTGTCATAACGAGGAACGTAAGTGCATAGTGAAGTGCCCCTATCCTGCTACAACTAAATACGGCAGATCTAAACTGTAAAGTAAAAATACTTTGAAATTTGAAAATGGAGTTCAATGATTCAGTTAATGAACTTTTTCATATTCCATGACGTATGATATGAAGGGGAACCCGATGGAGAGATGCTAAAGGACCATCAATATCAATTATTGCAGATAAGATATATATGTTAGAACAGTTAATGGCTAGGTCTAGTCTGAATCATTCCATGGTTTATTACTTTAATTAATGTTAGGAAGGAGGTTATTCTTTAGTAACCACGCCCATTATTAATTTGAATATATTTCATTAAGTATGATAGCAATAAGCTATCATGATTAGCATTATAGTTATTAGCATTATTCTCAAACTTAGAAGTAGGAACATTATCTAGGTTAATTATTAAACAATGGTAATCACAAATCAGGCCCTTGGAAAGATATCAAATTTAGAGGACAAAACAAGTAGTTCATATTGACTTAAAATCATGATTTTGTAACAATCATTCTCAATGATTGCTCAATGGCATCCTTGTATACAGATTAATATATTATCAGCTAAAATATATGCCAACTTAATTTAGATAAAACGTAGCAATTCATAATTCTTATTAGAACTGTCCCAGTAATAACGTAAGCTAACAATTGCCATTATACCGTCAATAGTAAACTATTATTTATGAAAATCGATAAAGCTTCATATCTTATTCGGACTAAGAGCTAGTGAAGGAAATAGAGTCCTCAATTATTTTTAGCCAAAGGAACAGCAATCCAATCAACGATTGATCCACTGACGCAATATTTGTCCTCTCAACCCTTTTCGGTATATCATCTTTGGTTATCGTTAACCGTAAATTTAGAGTTGGATATTTTCTTCTCTGTTATTGTATCATCGCTTTTCTGCTCGGGTACCCCAGCACAGTTTCTGGTCACTCAAAGGTTAAAGAACAATTCGGCAGACGCATTTATGATACTGATTATAACAGCAAACTCTGTCACTCATATGCTGAATGTATTTGTTAGCTGTTTCACTGTTGGACGATTAAACATCGTACTGAATAAGATGCGAGCAGTTGGTGCTATCTTATTGCAACTGCCTGATATAGATGGCCATCCACGGTCTAGACTGGGCAGGTGGATGGAAATAAACCTTAGCGGCTTTTACTGGATCAATTATGGATTTGAGACCTGGCATCGCAACATGGACGACTTCTTTTTTATATTAAGCGTGAACTGTTTCGCTTTGTGCTGAATTCTTCATTTTCGATAAATACGCGTAGAATCTGTTCAAAGTTTGCATTAGCTGTCCCTCAGTTCTTCAAAGCTCGGAAGATAAAAATAAGGAACTGAAGGAAGAAGCTTTGGTCTTCAGCCGACCTTGCGGTGCTCACAAGGATTTCAATTATAGCTAATCTCTTCGATTTGCACTCGTCGCACTTACGGTATTGTTCCACATTGTAAGCAGGCTTTATGTAATTGTTCCGCACTATAAGCAGGCTTCATGTTATTGTTCCACACTATAAGCAGGCTTCATGTTATTGTTCCACACTATAAGCAGGCTTCATGCTATTGTTCCACACTATAAGCAGGCTTCATGCTATTGTTCCACACTATAAGCAGGCTTCATGTTATTGTTCCACACTATGAGCAGGCTTCATGTTATTGTTCCACACTATAAGCAGGCTTCATGTTATTGTTCCACACTATAAGCAGGCTTCATGTTATTGTTCCACACTATAAGCAGGCTTCATGTTATTGTTCCACACTATAAGCAGGCTTCATGTTATTGTTCCACACTATAAGCAGGCTTCATGTTATTGTTCCACACTATAAGCAGGCTTCATGTTATTGTTCCACACTATAAGCAGGCTTCATGTTATTGTTCCACACTATAAGCAGGCTTCATGTTATTGTTCCATACTATAAGCAGGCTTCATGTTATTGTTCCACACTATAAGCAGGCTTCATGCTATTGTTCCACACTATAAGCAGGCTTCATGCTATTGTTCCGCACTATAAGCAGGCTTCATGTTATTGTTCCACACTATAAGCAGGCTTCATGCTATTGTTCCACACTATAAGCAGGCTTCATGCTATTGTTCCACACTATAAGCAGGCTTCATGTTATTGTTCCACACTATAAGCAGGCTTCATGTTATTGTTCCACACTATAAGCAGGCTTCATGTTATTGTTTCACACTATAAGCAGGCTTCATGTTATTGTTCCACAATAACCCAACTGGTTACCCATAAAGGTAAACATTTTGTTATATAGAGAGGTATTTTAAAGAAAACTCAAAATCCTGCATTTCCGATAGATGCGCGAGAACAATAGAACCCAATAGATGCGCGAAAACAATTGAATGAATCACTGTTTTGAAAGTTGAGTAAAAAAAAAAAAAAAAAAAAAAAAAAATACATTTTTCAACTTTATACATACGACTAACGAGTATTCTTAATAAAAAATTAATTACAAAAAAATTGCCTTACAATAATAAATGTTTTGTATAGTTCCCAATATTAAGCGGATTTTTGTCAAACTTACGTTTAAAAATTTTTTTTTTAAATAGCTTGGTAATATATTCTTTAATGAAGGATATTCCCAATTTCTTATGCATAATATGAAGTGTATATAAAATAAATCCCACCTCCTCTATTCGATGATCTTCGATGCAGTCTATTATTTTCGGGAAAAATGACAAAAAAAATAAGATCAGATATATGCAGAAAAAAATTCAGCACATCTCACATCTATACTAGATTATCTGTTTAGATACCTTGGACTGAGATGCAATATCTTATTGATGTCTTTTTAGACTGTTGATGTGAGATGTGCTGCATTTGGTTCGGGAAGGTCTATGACAGACAAGAAGAAAAAAAGAACAATTAAAAAAAAAATTAATTCTTTTTATTATTTTGTACATTTTAACCTTATTTTTATTGTAATCTTTAGTAACCTCATCGTTTATTTACATGTATACTCTTTTATTATTTTGTACATGGCCACTCTAAATTGCATAAATATAAGCTATTTCATTCCATTCAGTAAATGAAAAAATATTGTATATTTTGTAATATAGTCACACGAATGTATATGTAATCTATACAATCCATGTTATTCCCAGTAAATGTTAATCATCATGTAAGTTTTTTTCATTATCATAAATTATTATAAGAGGGCGTTAATTACTAGAATAAATATATTTAGGTGTCATTTCATTTCATAAACTTAGCTCATTTAGTTATTTAAAAGCACATATAATTCTGAGTACTTATCGACGTCGTTTTTTAAAAAAAAAGGCTTCAGCGCCATTTAGGAAACTTTACAGAAAACACGTGAAACTTTTTTTTCTTCAAATAACATTATATATTGCTATGTTTCTGGCAAACTGCTTTTCTAAGGCAGGTGGAGGTTCCAGAAACCACATTTACTCAATTTAATTATCTAATTTAATCTCTATTTGCATCGGTTCTAGAAGGGAGCCGATCAATCAAACTATATTTTAACATAAAAGGCTAGAGACCGCAGACCCCTCTGCTTTGATCAATAACTTGGGATATTATAAATATCATTGGATTTCCTTTCCAAGGGTGTCGTGTTCACCATTTCACTTAATGATGGCATGCAGGGTAAATAGAATGGTAGATTTTGCTACAGATCTTACTTTATTCATGTTACGTTATTAATTAAACTATTGTTTTACTTATTTCTAATGTAAATTACTCTCATTGTAAAAATCTACAGACTGTAACATATGTATTTGAGAATACTGAGAGAACTCTTGCTTATTTAAAATATTAATCGGATGCCAAATAATATTATACATTGATGTACACAATGAATCTAAGGACTAGCACTTATCTTATTGTTGCTCTATGGTCTAGGTCTCTCTCTCCTGTCTCGATGTGCTGCTCAACTGTACCCTCTGCGAACCTCCGTCTTCTGGCTTATCCCAAGAACTACACTACTCTCTTCTCTTCAACTCTTTTCCTTGAACTCTGCCTCTTATGCTCTACAAATATTTTCAAAGAACTTGTAACCTTGGGCGTCAGATTTTATAAAATTTTATAAATGTCGACCTGGCCTATCTCTAGTTTTATGGTGCTCTTAATTTCGCTTATCTTAAGCGGCCTATTGGCGGTCTTAAGCAGCAAGGTTCCAGGTATAATGGCCGACCTTGTAAATATTCCTTTGTCCGAAAAAGAAACTGGTTAATATTGATATTACTGAACTGGGTGGCATCTCTTTAATTTATTTCTTATTTAATTATTATTATGAATCTTAATTATTTCCTTCAATCCCAGTATCCTCAATACATAACAATATATGTATATATATATATATATATATATACTTTATCGTGTACAGAAGGAGTTCATTACGATGGCAAAACTTTTATAATTAGAATATATTTTTTATGAATTCTAGCATGGGTCAAGGCTAGAGTGACTGAGAGTCGTCTATATTTGGTGCTATTTTTAGACCATTTCCAATTTTTTTTTCGATATTTCGAAGAGGGGGAATCGATAAAGGTAGTGTTTGCGTCCCACAATATATAGCAACCTAAATTTCGATTTTTTGGCGCTTAATTCTTTTTCGAAAAACGACGTCCAAACAAAAGAAAATATTTTATTCACTAATAACTTTAAACAAATCTCAACTATCAGTATTGAATATTCCCTGTAAGGTACACTTCTCAGAGTTTTTAAATCTCACTAAGCCTAGACTGATTTAGGCTGGGCGAACTGAATGAGTATCACCAGGTAAGTTGTCACTGCTGCCACCATCTTGAAAAAACATCAATCCAAAACTGTAAAATTAAACCTTTTAAAAATCATCTTAATTATGTTCATTGCAATTGTTTTTATTAAAATAGTGAATTTTAAAAATACTAGGAAAATATTCTCCAATTCTTACTTTTATGTAATTAATGTTTCACTTAATTAAAATACAGAGTGGGGGAGAAATATCTGACATATCCTGAACAGAAAAAATATAGCACTATGACAAAACTGTTAAACCATGATCACTTACTGAATGAACCAGCGTGTAGTCTACGCAAAAGAAACCGTAGGCGGTAAACATTATTTCTCGTTTCATGGATGTGTGGAGGCGTATCTTCTTCTGTAAAAGACAAGTACTTATTACTGGAGGTAATAATAAATAATTGGGAAAACCTCAAGCAAATATAAGTTCTTTATTTCAAATCTGTAAGACGACAGTCGTTGGCTCGAGCTCTCACGCCGATCGTGCACTCTTCCAACAACCATAGGAACTAGCTGAACCAGTTAGCGCTCGAAGTAAGATTCAACGACACTCAATAGGCCTTTATAGCTGCAGCGAAGAATACTTTGTATTATTTCCTTGTTATTATGTAGATAAATGCAAAAGAATATTGTAGGAATGCAAATATAAATATGCATAATAAGATACAAATATAAATCAAATATACATGCTTTATTATACATACATACTAGGTTGATCCAAAAGTTCTTGTGCATTAGTATGGCTATATTTCAGATTACATAATTTAAACATTATTGAATACTACTCTTCAAAGTAAAGTCCATTGTTTTAAACTACTTTCACCCATCTTTCTGCCAGTAATTGGATTTGATGCCGGTATCTTTGGTTTTGAGCCAAGAACTCTTCACATCCAATTTTTACGTCCTCGTAATTATCAAAGATCCGATCTTTTAAAAAATGAGCCATTGAGCTAAAAAAAAACATAATCAGATGGTGCAATATCTGGGCTGTACGCAGAGTGAGGCAAAACGAGAACGATGTGCAGGGATTGTTCTGTTCCAAAATGCCTTGGTTCCTGTTGACTAAAGCGGGAAACTTAGAACTCAAAACTGCATAAACACCACCTAGCTGTTCACAGTAAAGGTTTGAGTCCATCAGGAACAAGTTTAAAATGCAAAACGCCTGCGAAGTTCCACCAAACACAAAGCATCACTTTTTTCCCAAACTGATCTTGGCAAACCTCCGGTTGTGCGGCTTCATCTGGCCGTGCCCACTGCTTATGTTTGCTATTTTTTTTTTGTAAATATCCACTTTTCGTCACTTGCGATCATTTTTTTTTTCCAGAACCTGTCATCTTTCGGATTTATAAGCAAAATTTTGCTTGGACCTCTGTCAAGTCATGTGGGTCGGATCTTAGTCTTAAATTCCGTACGCCCAGGTTTTTAAGATGACGAGACAATGTGGCATCAGATACCCCAACTATGACCGATAAATCACGAGTAGTTAAATATGGGTTCTGGTTCACACATTCAAGAAGAACCTCATCATCAATGACCAATAATGGACGACCTGATCTGCGTTTATCTGCAAGGCTCATATTCCTGTTGAAACGTCTGAACCAAAGTGCGGCAGTATGGCGATGGATAATTGACTCTCCATCTATGGCACAAATTTATTTGGCGGCTGCCATTGTGCTTAAATCTTTTTTCCAGGAATGTTTGAAGGTTTAAACCGGGAATGACGATTTTTTCTTCTGACATTGCACGTACGTTTTAAAAATGTAAATGACCACATAACTCAAGTCACAAGGAATTAATGGATTAGTCAAAGTAAACATTGACAAAGATAGTAGAAACAAAACCATTCTTACAGGAGTAATTATGAGAGTTGGAATTTAGGATTGTGTTCAAGCACAAGGACTTTTGTAATAACCTAGTATTTTCAATAAATCTGCATGCAGAGATGTTCTGGACGAACCTAAATTAATATATATTATAATTTTATATTGATATATTATTATTAAATTTTATATTAATATATATTAATTAAGGTTCTTTATATTTATTACGAGCACATCAAACTCAACTCGGGCCAATATAAGACATTTTAAGTTTGTTATCAGTCTCTCTGGAGCTCTCCCTGGAAGAAGAATTCTCGAGCTCTCATCAAGGTCCTGCCTGAGTTATCTGCTATATCTGGAGTCCTTACAACGTGTTCTTCCTTCACATTCCTTAATTTTGGTTTCCCAAAGCTTGTATCCGCGAGGTAAGGAAGCCTGTCCCCTCTGGTTGTACTGCAACTGAACAACGTCTGCATGTTTGTTTTCTTCAGGTTTCAGTAATGTCGGAAGGCTTATCCCCTTCGGTTACCTCTTATCTAATGTTAATGCTAGAATCTTATCTCTACTCTTTCTAGCCTACTTACTCTTATCCTAATAAGTGAACACGCAGTATTCACGGCCTTCTCAGTTCTACAACTACCTCGATACAAATCATGCGGCTCATTCCGACATAATTAGCTTGCATATTTAATTTTATTTTTATAGGGCGCCTATTTTTCTAATGAATATATTATTGTAAAATAAAAAATCAATAAATCCCATATCAAAAACTTGATCAAAGTACAAAATTACGACATAAGTTTATTTGAAAAAATTGCAATATTACAACAAAAAAATATATGTTTCTGAAGGTCTTATTCCGTTATTATATGTCGTTTTTTGTCTATATCACTAGATATCGCATTGGAAATCGACGTTTTCAACATTTTAAGCGGAAGAACCCGCTTAAATTATGTGTTATTCACCTACTGCAGACTTTTCACCTCACAAATGGGGAGGAATACGAGTATTTTACACTCAATTTTAAAACATAAAACAAGTTATACAACTGTTTAATTAGAGTGGAAAAAAAATCGCGTTTATAACCTTTATCGCCGATCAGGGATGGAATCCATCGGAAATATCGGATAATTTTCGGGATTACAATTCTTCGTTTACTAGTACAAGGAAGTAAAAAGAATGATATTAGAGAACATTTTTATTACAAATAAATATTTTAAAAACATACAGAAAACATCTGAGTACACATAAATACACTCTACGCCGACATCATATATAATATTAAATTAAATTGATAATCACAAATTAATAATTAGAAATAATAATTTATATAAAAATATTGATTGATTGGATGTAATTAATTAAAATAGATATATGAAATCGTTAGTTTAATAGTTTAAAATAGAAAACAAAATTGTTAGTAATAGACAGATCATTAAGAAGAAAAACTCCAGAAAGGAAAATTTCAGTAAAAGTTGGAGCCAAAGTGTTTGTTACAGGCAATAATATTTTGTAATGTAATATCATAGTTATAAACATAGTTATATGATGGTATAACTTTCCTGGAGACCAATTCCTACTGAGAAGTGGGATAAGCTGTTTCTCTCCACAGTTCCATCCAGGCTTCTTTGTCTCTGGCTGTCCTCATCCAGTTTGGCCCTGCAAAGGCTCTTATGTAGTCACTCCAACGCCTTCTTTGCCTTCCACGTTTTCTTTTCAAGTCATAAGGAGTCCATTCTGTCCGTTTCTTTAAGGATGATGGTGTAAATCGTTATGTAAAATCCGCCTAATCTGGTACTGCACTTTGGATATCGATTAGGACGATTAGATGTATTTTACAATATGATTGTCACCATCAACTTTACAAGATAAAAATGTGATTAATAACTCCAAGCTCGCTTGTGTGGAAATGTTGGATGTGGAAATAATTTAGTATTGTTTGGGTAATAAAATTATTTTTTAATGAAAGCCAAAAAATTGGATGTTGTAGTCCCGAAAAGTAAAGAATAGCCATGTTTAAAATACAGTAAAAAATTAAACAAGTGTAACTAATTACAGATATAATCAGATAAAATATGTAGGAGTTGGGATTTTACAATAGAAGGTGTACGAGTATATGTCTGCAATAATTGATGCTCAAATAACGGACGATTTCTAGATTCCACATCAAATTAGAAATATAAAGCTATGAAAACTAATTTGAAATTTCATTTGTCCAGGCCAGAAACAAAAACCGGTTGAAACAGCCTTTTTTCTGCCCTTTGGCACAAGACAGGGCCGCTAGGGTGAAAGCGTTGCACACTGGGTCCTTGTCTGTCAATTATATCAAATATATTATATACCATAATTAACTGAGAACAAAGGTAGAGTATGACCATACAAATATATAATTAGGAACATACAATAACAACAAATTAAAAAAAAAATTAAGCAATATAATTAATAAAAGAAAAATAATAGATAGGATGTAGTTCTCAAATTTGTACGCCCAACGTTATAATAGAACTTCTGTAAAAATATACCTGAAGAGAAAAGTGTGAAACAGGAGCAAAATTAAAAAAAAATATATATATTAAAAGCCTAATAATTAATAATTATTAATTTACCGAACACAACTTACATTTTTAGATACTACAGATGTTTTGTCACAAATCATAACCTGGTATAGCAAAGTGTTGAATTCTTTGGCCTGAAAAAGAAGGTATGCAATGAAAAATATTATTTAATAAATTTATTAAGAAATAGCATTACTAACTTAGGGTAAATGACTAGTTATTGACAAACAGGGATGTCAGTGAAATCAGTTGCCCTCAAGTATCGGATTCCTAGAGCAACACTAATTAAAAGATTAAAAGGAACAGGAAGAACAAGATGTGGTCCGGATACAATCTTGACACAGGAAGAAGAGGAAATGCTGGTGAAATAGCTCCTCGGATGTACCATATGTTATTTCCTCTGATGGCAAACATTTTATGACACACAAGAAAAGGAAAAAAAGAATTGAACAGACATAAATTAAAAAATGTATAAAAAATACAAAAATATCACCTTTATGGTTATAAAAAGATAATAATTCTGTAAACAGAGAAGAATAAAAATATACCATCACATCATTTGATAAACGATCAATAGCTTGTTAGGTGCTGATTAACAAAAAGAAATAGTCTTAAGCGTGTCCATAACTGGTCATTTATCCTATATACAATACGATTATACACGATATACAATTTTAGACGTACGTACGTGGTAGAAAGGAGTAAGCGTCATAATTATAAAAAAATTGTAACTTTTTTTAAAACTTGTTCTGTGAATATCAAATATTACATTTTGGAAGGAGGACCAAATATGCAGAAATATATTTGTTATTACAGGCAAAGCGTAAATGGTTTCACTACTGACACCATCGAACGAACTGGGAAAAAATGGTCGCACCATAGACAGTAATGGCAGGGAGGGAAACTCCACCTGAATCTTGTGCATTATTTGGTAGTAGATGCAATATCAATTCTCCTATCGATCTATATCTATCTCGTCGGAAACGACACAAGTCATGGTATCGAGTTGTCGTCTTTTAGAAAAATCCTGGATGTGTCAAGGTGCTACGACTGGCACCACATTTTCTCATGTGAACAAGTGACTGTATCAAGGTGCCAATACTGACACATTTCAGAAAAAAATCCACTCAAGGGGGTACCACGGTGTCAGGAATGACACCGGTAAAAATAACGCTATGAATTATTACACTAGGGTTAATTATTTCCAAATAGTAATCTTTCAAAAATATGTGGTCTGTCTACTCACAGGACTTTCCGTATTGCTTTGGTTTACAGTTTAGATAATTAAATTATCTTTCAAATGAGCATTGTTTCGGGTAAGGAACTTGTGCAGAATACTTTCTAAAGTATATTTATCAAGTGCAGCGAAGAAATAAAGCAGTAGCCAACTATTGAGCAGAAATTTGAAGCTTGTCCCAAGATGATCGCCGTGAGAGTGGCCGAACTGGGAGTGTTAAGAAGAAACTGTGCCAATGCAAGTAGGCTGAGAATGGTTAGGACATGTAATATTGGATGTGCACTTCAGTGCGAAAAGAAAAAGGAATGACCAAGAAATTAGAGGAAGTGAAGAAATAATACAAGGAAGGGTGAAGAGACATGCGAGGAAGTTAGAAGCCCAATTTATAAGTCAGTAGACCTAGGTCAACGATGACCTGTAGTGTCGGAGAATTAGTCTACGAAGTTCATTACGCTATATCTATTATTGAAAATAGTAAACCAAAAGCATTTGAATTTTGTTTATTACATTTATTTTTATTTTAGTTTTTTAAATGCCTTGTTTTGCTGATTCTAAAACACCTTGCATTTCCCCTCTATCTTTATAAATGGCCTAGTCTGGGGTGAGGTATTCTTGAACAAAGAACCTTGTTGCCGAATCTCAAGAAAATCGGTCCAGTAGTTTCGGAGAATGGACAGTGTACGGCGGATGGACAGATTTTTTTTTATTCAATATTTGGATTCTACGTATCTTGAAACGTAAAACCTCAAATGTTTAGAGGAGTTAAAAAACATTTTTTCTTGGTCGATCACAAAGGTCTATTATTTAATAAATATAATAAATTTTGACAATAGTGAGACCTTGGTCCGAAACGGGTTAAAACGTCATATATGTAGCATCTCGGGCTTGAAAAATTTGAATTTTAAATTTAACGATACAATGTGTATGGCTGCAATAAGTTTATGCAAAGCTCTTTTATTGTTGTTGGGCTGGAGAATAAAAGGATCATAAATCACGAGAAAGTTTTCTAAAGCAGCCACTTTCTTAACTTTAAAGCTATCTAAAAAACCGACTTTTATCATCTGCTATGTTTATCTATATTGAGTTAACATATATTTTTGCTGATAATATATTAATCTGTATATAGGGATGCCATTGGCCAATCATTGAGGATCATATTATAAGTCAATATGAATTACTCGCATTGTCCTCTAAATTGGATACCTTTCCAAGGGCCTGATTTGTGATTACCATTGGTTAATAATTAACCAAGATAATGTTCCTACTTCTAAGTTTAATAATAATGCTAATAACCATAATGCTAATCAAGTTTATTGCTATCATACTTAATCAAGTATATTCAAATTAATATAGGCGTGGTTACTAAAGAACAACCTGCTTCCTAGCAGTTATCTTTATTCATCAAAATTAAAGTAATAAACTGTAACAAGAGTTTAACCATGGAATGATTCCATTAACTATTCATAAATATCTTATCTGCAATAATTGATGTTGATGGTCCTTCAGCATCTCTCCATCGGGTTCCCCTGCATATCTTAAATCATGGAATATGAAGAAGCCATCTGTCATCTTCAGATGGAAGAGCTAGTAGTTGTCCTTGAAATTGGGCCCCCAAGCGAGAAGAGAGAAGTGTCCTTTCGTTGCTTCCTCAGCTTCGGTCCCCTTTTTCTTCCTTGGAGGAGTTCGAAGACGTTGTTGGTTGGTTAGATCTCCGGCACTGGGCAGTACCTTCTTCGTGATTGGCCAAATAGTTTCATAGAGGAAGGAAATTTCGGGATTTAAGCGCATAATTCCACCCCTTCTCCGGGCTGGGACGATCTCTTCGGATCCATTAGTATGCTCTAATCGAATGACGACCTTTCCAGGCCTCCGCCGTTTTTTCGGTATGCCTAAAATTGATTACGTCTTCCCGGACGGACCACATCTTTCCTATGTCACACTGCCCACTTCTCGGTAGGTTTTTAAATTAACTTATTTCTTATATCTGAGGGTAAAGGCTAGGTAAGTGTTGTGGTGACAGCTGCTGTCGCTTGTCAGTTATCTTCCTACCTGCCTTGTCCCTTATTATCTTTTGTTCGCATCTTTGGCATGTTATTTATAATTTGTGCCTAAGAATAATATTGTCCAAATATAACACAAATATCAATACATATAACATCTCATAACAACTTATCACCAGGATAATAAGCCATTACGTACCACAACAAACCACGAACCTTCAAGCCACATCCAAAACAGTATAATTAAAAGATTGATAATTCTTCTTCTTCTTCAGCCAAGCCCATTCTTTGACGGCGTGTTAACCAGAAAAGCTGTGCCCGCCCTTCTATGGTGTCCTCTCCGGTGTCAGCCTCCGGAACTGCACATTGAAAAAGCTGCTTCCCAGTCCCATCCTCCTAGGAGCACAGGAGACATATCAGGGAGTCTGCTATGTCATTCCAAAGCTGGCCACTTTAGTCTCTTAGGGCAAGTTGTCGGGAATAGGTTTTGATATAATCTGTTTCCATTTATTTCGACTTCATCGTAATGACTCTTGGGACGTCAATGCCTTGAGAGCAGCAGTAGTCTCTGAAAGAAAGGTCACTTTTTGGTAGATGTCAAGGTAAATCAGTGCATTTGCTGCTTCACTTATGGCTGCGACCTCTTCGTCGAAGCTTATTTATATTTTCTCCATGGTAGATCCATTTGGGTAAGTCCTTCGAGTGCAGCTGCTTCCATGAATTGAGAAGAGAGTATCAAAAATACAGCGATGGCATGTTAGTAAGAGGAAGAAACAAATGCCCAGAGGTATATCTTTCATGACATTATTCTAGGTAAAAAATACAAGAATAGGTCCCTCATCCAGTCCTTTTCAGCCACCTTTTGATAACAGACAATTCTGATAGTGGCATTTCTTTCTAAAAGTGGTTGTGTAATTTGCCATTTGCTGCGTTGTAATTATTCTGTTTCTATTTGATGACAGTTGGCAGATCTAAGTCAGTTTATTATTCTTATGATTCAAAATTAGAAGAGATCATTTGGAGTTTTACTGTTTAACGATTCTTGGAAGGATCTTTTTACTCAATATTTGTTATTGGCTATTATGTTTAAATACCTAAAGAGCAGTTAACATTAATGAAGAAAATAATCTGAGAGGAAATAACAGTGAAAAATGCCAACATTTTGAATAAGTAGTCCATCTCTAGTTAGTAATGTTTTATGTCCTCTTTTTGATTACTTAATTAACAATTAAACAAATAAACACTGGCACCGAAGTTTCATACAGACACGTGTGGGAGTACCCAAACTGTCTAATTAAATAGTATTTCTATATATCTGAACCAACAGATTCTTGAAAAGTAAATACGACCGAGTCATAATTAAGTATCATCAGATTTTAAATATTTCTAATAAAATATTGCGATTTATATAATAAAATAAACTGTAGGCACCTTTACAACCGTCCTGTCGCAAGCACTTGTTATCGAGAAAGCGAGAGAGAATGTAAAAGTGAGGGATGCTAATAAACTCAGGACCTGGCCTATGTTCACTCCCAATTTGTCTGAGGACTTGAGGTAGATTAGGTGGTAAAGATCATCAACAAGAACAGTGAAGATGTTGATGAACACTACAAGCAGCTGAAGACCGTACACGGAGTTCAAACGATCCACCTGAAGCATAAAATCAGACTAGGATGATAATGCTAAATAAATGGCCAAGATAAAATGCTAAATAGTATACTTGTAACAATCCTCAACACAAATAACTAAAATTACATCATACAAACTATTCGTTCAAAAGTTCTTTGCCTAGAATTTAAAAATTGTTAATTCATTATCTTGTTAAGAATGGTTAAAAAAAATAATGTCACCTACTAAACCGAACATTTAGTGATCTCTTCAGAAAATGTCAATAAAATCCTGATGTCGATATCTTTATTCATCAATTTTCATGGCCTGGAAACATTAATTAATATACAACTATAGCCTAAACACTCCTAGGAGCGCATTGGTTGTTCTTCCCTTTTCTCTATAAGTTTCTCTCCATACTGTCATGGGCTTGTTTATAAACACCGTCTAATATACAACTATAATAACTTTTTACTCGACTGTAAATAGTCAATAAATTAAGTGAAGATGTATACATTTATGTAGGAGAACCTTGGTAGGGGGTGCGGTCAATAAATGAACACAAATAAGAAAAAGGTTATTATGATGTGTTCCGACGTTATTGACTATAATCAGTTGGCGCCTGAATAGGCGCCACTCAGCCCTGATGATGGCCTAAAACTTAGGCCGAAACGTCGGCACGCATTATAATAAGTTTTTCTTATTTGTGTGTTTATTTATTGACCGCATCCCCAACCAAGATTCTCCTACATGCATTATCCACGGTCAACCATACTCTCACCATTATGTAATCATTTAATTAAAAGAATAGTAGTTTTTGTAGTTAAAATCTATATTTTATGTTATTTGTATCATTCACTAAAAATACATAAAAATAAGATTACACTAATATTTATAATATATTATAAAATTAAAATAATATTTAACTGCTTTAATAAGTGCATAAGCATACCTGTGAACAGAGTTCATTATATGCTTTACAGCAATATTCCACAGAGGCATTGTGAAACTTTCCATCTTTGCAATCCTTCGACTTCAAAGTTTCGAGGCAGCTGCTCAGATAAGACAGGTTAACTTGGACAGAATACATAAGTACGCAAATAGTGAAAACATCTATATTCATAACGAAAGGCAGATAGAATGAGAAAAACATTTGCGCTAAACTGATCAAGTTAAACTCAATACGGAATAAATTCATAGATAAGCAAAATATGATGATAAATTTATTAGCCATAAAATAGTACATTGGAGGTCCGTCGAAGACAAACTGTTTAGAATCGATACTTAAGAAGATTTCGTTCAATGATTTGAATGAGTTCATGATTAGACGAATCTGCTCGAGATGGACGATCTGAGAGAACAAATTCACGACTATCGAAGTAAAAAGGAGTAAGAACTCGAAAAGGAGGAGGGATTCGAGTAAGTTTGAATCATCGTGCAATCCATCATTTTTTGTGAAGATAAGGTATAGTGCCAGAGACGAGACAAGAGACAAGAGGAAGTTGAAGGCCAACAGGCTAGAAGAAACGGACCACTGACCGTCAACTTCTTCTATGACGGAACTACCCAAGAATTTGGTGTATGAAAAGAGCAACTTGACAACATCCGATATCCTGTATCTCCGCCGGAAGAAGGTCACAACAAGATAGCCCATTCTCTGTGTACTGTATTCGATTGATGATCCTCAACAAATTGTAATGGCTCCTGGCAAATAACAATGTGCATCATTAGTCTGTCACGTTCGAATTTAATTGACTTAGATAGATCGATTGTATAACGGTCTCTGTATTATTCAAAGAAATTCGTAGAGTTAACTTGTCGAATCGATAGCTCAGTATTTAAAATAATTTAATTATTTTTGACCAATAATAATAGAATATTCAGATGGAGTGACATTTAATCGTTACATTGCTACACAGCCTCTGAGACTCTTTTTTCTCTATTTTAAAGAGGTGAGGAAACATAATCCATAGGGAAACCTGGCAAGGACCCTCAGCACTCTCTTGCCTATGTAGTAAGTATGGGATACATTATGGGAATTTAGGCAGTAATATGCTTCCTCCACCCCCTTCCCCCCCCCCCTCCCCCCAATTCACAAAATTGTTTCTAAAATTGTTCATGTGTTGTCAAATAAAAAACATGTCTGTTAAATAACATGCAATGCTCTTTATTTTTCCTTTTAATATAGTTAGCAAAAATTATGAGCTCACAACATTTAAAAGAGTAAGTAAATTAATGAACGGTAAAAATGTGGTAAAATTAAATAAATATATATATATATATATATATATATATATATATATATATATATATATATATAAAAATGAAAAATAAAAAAGGTGGAATCCAATAGTAAAATACATTCTAAGCAATAAAATTTGAAATAAAAACTGTTTTTTATCTATTTTTTTTGCTGTGGAGTCCCTCATTCTCCTTAGTTCGTGATGATGAGTAAGAAGTAGCCAATGTAAGGATTAAGCATCACCACATCTTAATAACTAGAATCATGTATTTGTTAATAAACATATGAAATTCTAAAACCTTTGAGGCAGTCCAGTATAGAGCTGGCCAATGCTCCAATTAATTTAATGATTTGAGTAGTTTTCTAGAGAAATACTTACGCAACGTCAGCGAAGTACAAAAAGTACTAAAGTAAGATTAAGTAAGATAAAGTAAGATAAAGTAATTACTAAAGTAAGATAAAGTACTAAAGTAAGATTTTTTCTGATTGCAAAAAGTACTCAACCGTTGCTCTGATGTTGAGTACTTTTCCATTTTTAAACTACCACACCGTTATTTAGGGAAACGTGGTTTTATTTCAAATTTCGTCGATATTAATTCGAAGTTTATCATTATTGGGTTATTAGAGATCCTATTTTTTAAAACAGTATCGATTATAGGATTTAACATACTTAAAAAAATGTAAATGTACATTAGATCATCGGTTGAGTACTTTTTGTAATCAGAAATAAATCTTAACTACTTTTTATACTTCGCTAACGCTGCGTAAGTATTTGCCATGAAAAACAAAATGTATTATAAAACATATACCTATTAATATTACTGAGGCCGTGATGGCTGTGCACGTTCGGGGCGAGGATCCTAGAGTGCCCCGTCCGATACGGTGTGGGTTCGATTCCCGCCTGGTTTAGTTAATATTTATTTCGAGGTCCCAAATGAAAACTAAGATCCCAACAGGTCCCAAATGAAAGCCGCTGGAAAGAAAGTGGATTTGGAAAAAAAAATGGTATTTTTACAAATTAATAATGTTTATACATATATGTATTATCTAATTTATACTTCCATCGATTAAATATAAGCGGTAATAGCAATTTTAAGATAATAAATTATATTATTCTTAAATTAATTAAATAAATTATCATATTTCCAAGTTCAATAAAAAATTTCTGTGAAATCTCTGAAGTTTGTCCTCTGCGTGTTGTATGTGTGTGGCATCTTACATTATTCACTCCTTCTTCTTCATTTAAATAGTTCGATAAAATCATTATCGAAAATAAGTCATTATTTATTACTGTTTTTTTGCAATAATAACTAAAATAATTTTTAAAAAATGTTCTCCAAATCATTTAAACATAATTGTAGTGAGTATAAGGAAGGTTTAAGGTACATCCTCCTTTAACTAGGAGTACCAATACATTAAAAGAGGTTTTATGGAAGGGATCTTGAAGGATTATCTCTGCAAATAAAACATTTTTTAAGGGATGATGCAAGAAACTTTAAGGCTGGTCTACACGAATAACTTTTTTGATCAAAGCTTTGATCAAACTCATGTTTGATTAAAAAACTTATAATTGTTAAACGGGCTATTAACTCGTATAACCTATCGTATACACGACTAAGTTTTATCAAAGCTTTGATCAAAAAACTTCCTCGTTTAAACCAGCCTTAAAAGATAAAGTAACAACTCTGCATACCATTCTAAATCATACAGTCACATTCAGAATGATCTTCGTTAATGGAGTAAGCGGTCATTTGTTAAATATTCTACAGTTCTTTTGTCCATCAATATCAAGGAGTTATTGTCAAGAACTCACTGATCAATGCTACGATTAATGGAGGGATAATGGGCCCATTAACTATACAGCGTTTACAGCGACAGGATTGTGTCAGCTTAATAACTGTTATCTCTCCATGAAAGAGTATTTCTTTAAGTTAAAATTATAACAACCAGATCAATGTTTTCTCCCACTATTAGTTCCGATCTGTGATTCATCGAATGAATTCGCTCGTAGTAAATTGCACCGGCTGTATCGAGGCGATGCAAGAAATATGCCGTGTCCCTTCGTACTCCGCAGCGTTCCCCTTCCGATTCAAGGACAGCAGGGTTGTTCTTTGCCGATGGCGGCTGTTCATCAGCATCACAGTCTTCGGAGTACTGACCTATCAAGCCGGCCTGCTTCTAATGTGGCCAACCAACTCCCACACTGTATCACCCCTCATTTACCTTGCCTACTGCGTCGAACAGATCAGCGTCAAAGTAGCGCTTTTTATCGGTCTATTTTGCACGGCATGGCACCATCGCTCATGGACGCAAATGGTTCTCTACCTTCGTCAGGTGGAACGCTCCCTTCGGGAAAACGGCTTGTTTTGGACTTGCCGAGTCATATATCCAGTGGATGCAATTTATTTTGCTTATATAATAGCTGTGATGTGCCAACACGTCCTTATGAGATCCAAAACGTGGTACACCTACTCCAAAGTAGTTACATACTACTCCTCAATATTAATCCTTTTCATCCTCACAGTCCAATTCAAGCGATTAGTGATCTTCATCTGCTCAGGATTCAAGCTGATTCAGGGCTGCCTCTTAAATACTGCAGTGAGTAAGAATAGCTTTCAGAAGAATAGACAGTTAGAGAAATTGATTGTGCTCTATCAGTTGCTGTACAAAGCTTCCAATTTGTTGAATAAAATCTATTCTCCACAAATACTGTTAATCCTTTTTACTAGCTTTCTCATATCCACGGCGAACATTTACTTTTTCTACGAATCACTCTATGTCTCTTCGGACGATACTTTTTCTGAAAATGCCCTCAGGTTTTCATGGATAATCACATACTCATCATTCTCGATGATAATCGTACATCCCTGCACAGTAATTTGTAAACAGGTGTGTATTTATGTTTGTTCCTCGAACCGTTACATCGGCTCCAGCACCCATTCTTAGCCTTTACTGGTTTCATATAATAGTGACGTGACTGAGAGGGTAGCCATTTAATTACTTTATAAATATGGAATGTATGGTTGCATATAGCATTACTATCTTAAGATAACAGAAAATAAGAAAATAGTTTATCTAGAATCGTAACATAAATAGATTTGAGTTTCAAATAAAATAAGGTAATGTGGCCGTAAGTGTGGATTAGATTTTACTATGTTAGACTTTTAAAATGGCTGCATATTTTAAAATATGCATGGTTTCCTAATATAATTCTTCTTTCAATTTCTGGCGTAATTTTATTTCCTTATTTACCGAGGAATTTAAAATTGTTAAGAGAGAAATGACCGGAAGCTCTTCTGTTTAGATCCACCGACATTTCTTACCCCACATTATCTTATTTAAAAGAACATGAACTAGTCAATGTTTGTACAAATCGTTATGAATTTCTACACCCACATTTCCACATCTACACACACATGAATTTCTACAAATTACAAGTTTTTATTGGTTAAAATACGTTCATGCTATATACTTCCAGCTATATACCTTCATATATTAATATTAAAAACATTTTGATAATAATATTAATAACAACATTTTTTAAACAACTTGTATGAATGGGACAGTAGGGCTAGGGATCAACATTGGTGAAGAAAGAACTGACCTGTGAGGAAGTCTTTAAAATCTGGTGAGAAGAACATTCTACGCAAAAACCTCGTAGATCCAAAAAACGTGCTTCTACCACATCTACATATAAAGTTAGGCCTCATGAAACAATTTGTAAAGGCTTTGCCTAAAGATGTACCATGTTTCAAATATCTCTGCCAAAAGTTTCCGCGCCTTTCAGAACGTAAACTAAAAGAAGGCGTCTTTGTCGGACCTGATATTAGAAAAATGATGTTTGATGTTAACTTTGAATCCACAATGACCTTAAATGAGAAAGAAGCATGGGTATCATTCAAGCAAGTCGTTACAAAGTTCTTGGGAAATGAAAAAGACCCAGAGTATCTTTCTATTGTAGCTAACATGTTACAGAAGTTTAAAAACTTAGGATGTTTGGTGAGCCTGAAAGTTCACTTTTTGAACAGCCACCTTGATTACTTTCCGGACAATTTGGGAGATGTTAGTGAGGAGCAAGGTGAGCGTTTTTACCAGGACGTTAAAGTGATGGAAAAACCCTACCATGGCCGCTGGAACACCAACATGATGGGGGCTGTTGGTCACTTCACCGAGAAGTTCAACAAGCGACTAAACGTAGATAAAGCTACACAAGAAGCTTCAAAGAAAAAAGAGAAAGAAAGTATAGACCAATTCCAATTGACAAGTGAAACCTTTATTAGCACATTATATCACTGTTTTAAGTAGCCACTGTAAATACAAACCATGCTTATGATGTAACATAGTGTTTTATTAATTCCTCCGGATACCGTACAGGGGTTTATAATGTATAATACAAAGCATATTGCTGGAAAACTAAAGTTGATACAAAAAAACTAAGGCCATATTTAGATTCAGCACATAAAAATCTATAAAGAACAATTAAAGTTAAAGAAATTTTCAAAAAAAATTTGTGTTGACCTGTGTTACAGTTGTGAATGAAAGTTGAGAATTTTTTTGTTTTACATTCCCCATTTAATTACTTATTGATTCAATTTTCCATTCATTTCTTATATTTTATCCTTCTGTATTCTGGTTACATTTTTAGGTATTCTGGTGAGATACCTAAATAATATTGATATTATCCAGAAAATGCTATGATGCCAGTGACAGAGTCCACTTCTGACTGTAAAATCTTATTATTATAATATTATTATACATTATCTCTAAATTAAATCTATTTTATTCATTTGATGCTTCAACATCCGACCACCGTTTTGAGGTTAGTGGAGGTGTTATGCTATCAAATAGCGTATTTTTGACATGATGCAAATAATTAAAAAACTTGGCGTAGTGTTTCCTTATCAATTGTCTCACTGTTGGTAGTTCTAGAGTGCTATGAAAATCAGGGGCTTTTTCTTTCCAGAGTTATGAGTTAAGTGTGATGAGGTAAGGATGTGGACTACTTTATAAAATTTTGTTCTGACAGCAACTATCTTTTTCCTAAATTGGTTTGCAAAAATTGAATATTCGCCAAGGTTTATAACGAGATTTACTTTTTTTTTTTTAGATCGATGATTGCAGGTTGTCCACTATCAATTGGGTTCGTTATTTCTTTTTATTCTTCAGAGACGAGAAAATGATACAAACTGTTTTCCACGGGTTTACCGTTATATTTAAATGTCTAAGTTTTTCTACTGTTTAGGTGCAAGTTTTCCCCACTTGCTTCATTGCTTTGGATGAATTTGAAGTTGAACTATAAATGGCAATGTCGTGAGTAAATGCCATTACTTTTTAATGACTGCAGTTTTCTCCTACGACGCGAGCTGGGTAAACATTTAATACCAGGAGAGAGAACTGCACCTTGGGAAATATCACGGGTCAGGTCTGTCGGCTTTGATAAGCTGTTCTTATGCATGAGGAAGGACTGTGTCAAGGAAAGTTGAGGTCAAAATTATGGTTATTGATAAATAATCATCGAAATAAACTTAATATGTCAATAATCAAACTACAACTAATTTTAATTGTCATAATTGTTTGACTAACCATCTATGAAAGAAGAGGCAACTAAATATCAAACCAATTAGTCGACAATTATACAACTTTATTATTCCAAAAAATAATAAAGAAAGTACAGACAACTAGCAATCACAATCATAAAAGCAATGCATGAAGTAAGAGACAAATTCAATTCGATGGCCCGCTGGGTCCACTTCTTTCCTTCTGCTCTGGGCGCCTTCCCGCTCTACGTCAGCGATGGTCGTTACAAGATCAGCTACGCTCTTTTGTTTTTATCCATATTCATCAAGGTAGCCTTCAGCTACGAAGCCTTGCTTCACCTTTTCCACCCTCCTATAATAACTAAAGGCATGTCGAGATTCTACAAGTTCTTCACGATTGCAAACTTCGAATACAACTTTGGTGTTTCATGTTTCTCCTTCGCCAAGGTGTTCTTTACCAGACAAGAAATGAATGATATGTTCCATCTCATGCGAAATTCAGACATGATGCTGAGCAGACTTGGAGAGGCGCCTGACTTCGGGACCAACATTATCCAAGATGGCCTCATCCTTCTGATGATGTCTTTACCGACGACGATCAGATTTCTTAATTTGAGCACGTTGACATTCTCTGCCGCCGCCGAGCAGATCTACCTGACTTGGGTCAACTTCGCTATCTACCTCTCCATAGCGCCGTTCCTTCAGTTGGCCTTCGTTTTGAAGAAAAGGTTCAGTTTATTGCACAGCAACCTCTTGCATGCGGCTGCAAGAAAACAAGAGACTAAGGTTGAACAGTTGATCATTTTACACACAGACTATTGTGATGTCAGTGCTATGCTTAACGATTGTTTCTCTCAACAAATACTTTTGGCCTTCACAGTATCGTTCATGAGTATAGTTCTTGGTTCTTACAGATCCATTGCTGCTTATGCTTTGGGGTCAGGAGCTTTTGTGACTGTATTAAAAGCATTGGTCTCTTCTCAGTATATCATACTGACTGTGATCATCGCGATGATATGCGAATCAACCTCATTCCAGGTGAGTTATTTGGCCTAATCAATCAATTCATAAGATTTATCTTAGTGTAACCCCGAACACTTTTATATCTCTAATTGGTTTGCCGAGTTGATGTGGCTTTATTCTACTTCCCGAAGGCAATACTTCCGAGGCCTCTTTCTTTTCCAACTTTAGAACCTACATCCTTAATTTTCTCACTCTGCATTCTTCTCCCTCTATAGACACAAGATCACAACCTATCGATTCGGTTATACTCTCTCATATGTGTAAAATTCTTTTAGAAAATCGTTCATATGAACTCATCCTGGGTTCTTTATTCACGTTAGCCCTGTTCTATATTTTCCTTCAAACACTACCTATTCCGTTATCGGCTAAATAATCAAACTGCCGTATCGATGTACACAATATCTCGTTTGTCAAAAACAAATATAGGCAAACAACTTAAGAACTCCCTTGTGGGCGGAGCATACACCGAAGGTTTACGCTCAAGAAGAAGAAAGCCTTCTCCCTCTACATAATTTCAGAATGCTACCTTGTCAAATATACCATCTTGAATTTTCTTAAACATTCTGATATGTTTTACATTTCATAATTATTTTGTATAATTTTTGGTTTTTTTATTTTCAATAATAAACCTTTATAAACGGCCAAGAAAAAAATCTAAACATCCTCTAAAGTTGAGGTTTAGCGTTTCAAGATATGTAGAATACAAAAATCGATTTTTAAAAATCTAATAATCCCGAGACTATTGGGCCGAAATTTATACATATATTGTAATGCTCTACAAATAATACTATTTTTGACGAGGATAGAGGTCCTTCGAATTTGGCCACCATCTTCATCTTCTTCCTCTCCTGGGTCTTCTGTCCGGCGGCCTCCCTGGCAAAGTTCCTTCTCTCCTTCCCAAGGAAAAGTGTCGATTTCACAAGCCACTCCTGGGTGATCCTCGGAACTCTACATGACCAATTACCGATTTAAGGTTTTATTTATCTTTATCTCAACGATTTATGAAGATGGAGAAAAAAATATTACCCCTGAGGGCTCGGGGGTAGAGTATTTCCCGCTTACCGTAAAAGGCGACTAAAAGGATACTTCCCGTTGACCTCTTATCTTCATCCTCTAATGATCCTTCTTATCATATTTCTTTACTCCTGAATTTCCAATTTCCCCATTCCCTTATGGGTTAGAACGAAAGTTCTGAGACTCAGGTCGTAAATCCCGTTGAAAAATCCCGGACAGATTAGGGGTTGGGCGTAGGGTTGACGGCCCTATCCCGGAAAAAAAAATATTGTTACTTATACAGAAAGAAGAAATAGCAGGACTGTTTAAAGGTTAAGACATATGGAAATAGACTTTTCTTGTTGGAGCATGGAACGTTAGAAGTATGTTTCAACCACGAATTCAACCACGATATGTTAGAACAGGTACTTGCGAAATTTAAAATGGATATTCTAGCTCTACAGGAAATGAGATGGAAGGATGTTTGACATAGATACTCTAAAAAGTTATACTCTATTCAACAACGGAGTAAGACTATTGAGTAGGGAACTAGTGATTGATTATGAGGCAGTTAATAACAGTATATGTAGAATTAGACTTTCTTTTCAATTTATCTATGGTAAGCGTGCATGTGCCAACAGAATATAAATCAGAGGATGAAATATATGAATATTACGGGACACTATAAAAGTTTGTGGACGGAATTCCGAGATATGATGTGAAACTAATGTTAGGAGACTGGAACATCGGAAAGGAGATTGCTTTCCATCCAGTTATAGGAGGACATATTTCCAGGATATTTCCAGTGATAATGGAATATGCCTGATAGACTTCGCTGCATCTAGGGGAATGAGGATGGGTGACACTTTTTTAGTCATAAGAATATTCACAAGGAGAACTTGCGTATCTCCAGATGGAAGGACCCGTAATCAAATTGACCATGTGTTGATGGATAGTAGGCATGCGACAGGCATACAGGATGTCCATAGTTTCAGAGGTACTAGCTGCGAGTCGGATCACTTTCTAGGCAAGGTATAAAATGAAAATAGCCCCGTTAACCAAAAGTCTGAGGAGAGAGGAAATCAAGAAAAATTACTAGTTGAAGAGACTCGTGATCTATTCAGGAGGAAAATTGAAGAGAGGTTGGAGAAACTGGAAAGCACTAGAAGTCAATTGAAGGAGATTGGTATGCGTTTAAAAACGCATTGAAGATTGTGGCAATGGAGGGGTTAGGAGAGGGATCGCAGAGAAGAAGAAATGATTGGTATGACGATGAATATGAAAAAGTAGTTAAAGAAAGAAATGATATTAGACTGAAACTGCTATAGAGAGCTACGAGGAGAGCGACAATAGAGGACATTAAAATAATAAGGGCGAAGGCAAAAAAAACTGTGGAGAGGAAAAAGGAGGACTAAAGGAAGAGAGAAACTTGGGAAGATACAGGAGGGATTTGATATGAAGAAAAATGAAAAGTTTTACTGGTGTATCAAAGAAAAAAAGGCAGGATATGAACCAAGGACCACTTTCTATAAAGATGAAGAAGGAAATATATTGGGAAATAGTAAGGATATCTTAGACAGAAGGATGAGATATTTCCAGGGCTTACTAAATGTAAATTGGATAAAAGGTGGTAGTGGTTCGATAGAGTAGCAGGAATAATAGAGCGATGATGGAGATGAAGAGGAAGTACCACTAGATCAGGAGGAAATAATGGAAATAATTGCGTCACTGAAAAATCCTAAGGCCCCTTGTCCTAACGAGATACCTAAGATAACGAGAATTCCTTAAGCATTCCTCAAGCAAGGGCAGGCTGTGGTTACACAGATATATAAATTGATATTCGTATCAATCGTGTCTTTCCTTGTTTAAGAAAGTACTATAATTCCGAAAATTGTCCCAATCTGCAAAAATCACCATTTACAAGATCATAATAAAACCGGTGGTAACGTATGGAAGCGAGTGCTAGTTTTTAAATAGGGAGCGAGATGATCCTGAAGGTTTGGGAAAGAAAGGTCCTCAGAAAGATCTTCAGTCCGGCAAACGAGCCGTATATTTAAATATTTCCATCGGAACGTTTGTAAAATATTTTATAAAACGTGTCCTCATAATTCAATACGCTATATCTGTGCTAATACTAGTCCAATTTACTTTTTTTTTGTAGGGAATTTAAATAACTTTCAATTAATAATGTACGTAATTTGTCATAAAATGCATTTATCATAAACCAAAATCATTTATTTTGATTTTTGTGTTTTGAAAGCGTTATATTTATAGCAATGTAGCAATATTCATTTCAGAGCACTTAGAATTTTTCTCTTTCTTTAGAAATTGTTATGTTGTGAGCCTATAAAATCTCGAATCGTCCCCCATTTTGAAATAAAAATAGCGAATGGTAATGTAAAGTTCCGAGGATCATTCTGTGGTGACATTCCAGTAGTCTCAGAGATATGCTGCAGACGGTGGACGGACGTATTGTTTTTATTCGATTTTTGGTATCTTGAAACGTAAAATCTCAAATTTTGAGTGAGAGAGGATTTTTTTTCTTGGTTGATTACAAAGGTTTATTATTGAAAATTGAAAATAATAAATCAAAAAATCTTAATCATGACAATAGTAGCGAAGACAATTTTCGTATTGAACTTTCACCAAAAGCAATAGAGACAGGCGAGAGAGTGGACGTACCAGATATTTTTGACATTTAAAAATATTTGGAATTAATAAACTATCGTGCAATAATTTGCATTATTTTTTTCAGATTAACTAGCTTGGTTTTTGAGGGTAGGAAGAAAATATTTTGTGACATAATGGATTTGATGGCAGATCCCAATTTGGTACAAATTATGGACTTATTATTCATATAAAAAATTATAGGAGTCATTTCAGTGTCATAACAGATAGCGAGAAAAATGAAAAGATAATAAAGTATTACATCAAAAAGAAATTATAGCGTCCACAGCGAAGGATATCACATGATATTACAACAGCGACAGTTTTTTATGATCGCTATCCATTTTAGCAAATTATTTTCTAGTCGATTTGAAATATACATGAAATGGGACTCCGATTGCCACCTGCCAAACTTGTCCTCGGCGCAGAACTGCCATTATACCGCTGAACAGAAGTCGCAGAAGTCTTCACACACTCACCAAGAAATGGAGCATAAAACACTGAAGCGTGCCTTCAAGATGGCGACTTATGTCGGTGCATTTCCGAGTTTCGAAACCGTAACTTTTAAAGTCAACAAGATCCCGTTAATTATTACGTTGTTGATAAAATTGATCGTAGGAATTCAAAGATTCAGTCTGATAAATAGTACGCTACTGATAATGACAGGGGAGAGCAGTTTCGACTCATTTTCCTTCCAATTACGGGATTGCCTAGCTTACATTACCACAGTATATTTTTTCTTTTACGAAGTTCTAGATCATAGGAGCTTCCAGAGATTGAATTCGCAATACATGGAACTCGATCAAATGTTTTTTCGATTGAATGCGGGTAAAATCGATAAAATAGATTGTTCTCACCACTATGTCTTAGTTGGAATGATCATGGTCCAGTTTGCCGTACGCTTCATCGATGACCTCTCCGATCGAAACATATTTGTCGTTTATATCATATTCACGGTAATCGGTTCGGTTCACCCATTCATGCTTACATTGACCAATCTTCATTTACGGTTCGTGGTTTTGAGGAAATCGCTGTTTATTAATTGCAATCCTTTGGCCTTAAATAATCGATTCAATAAAATAAAACACGTGGAACACATTCTGCACCTCTTTGAGTTACTCTATTCCACTTGTAAAACACTTAACTCTTGTTTTTCACAGCAGTTGTTGCATTTCTTTTTCATGACCTTTATTATTATTATCCATAATCTGACCATAATGATAATAGCGATAAGTGAGCTCAGATACGGGAGAGGAATATTGGTTAAAACAATGACGCTGGCAATATTTTCTTTTCTTGCCATTACGATAACGACATTTTGTCAAAATTTATCAAAAGAGGTATGTTTATTCAGTTTGTTTTAAAAAATATATAAATAATTAACAATAAAAAAGGGAGTTTTTCTCAGATTGCTTTTAATATATCATGAAGGAAATTATTTTTTAACAATTTTGGTTAATCGTTTTCCTGCCGGTACCGCTGGTTGCGTTGTCAACCCGAGTAAGCCCAATTGCCAAAAAATCCGAAAAATGCGGTAGATAAAATGTAAATCTAAAATGCCGCCTATTTTAAAATTTTCTGACTTTCTCCTTGATTTTAGATTAAGTTTAAGGGTGAAGGTTAAGTGCACAATGAAGACATCACTTTATAAAAATTCAATTAATAATAGCACTAGTAAAAAAAGTTTCGATTTCTCTAACCTAGAACTATTTTTTATAATAAAATAAACTATAAATAAATAAAACAAAATCATCCAGAAAAGCGGAAATGATTAAGCGGCATTGCTCGGCTCGTCGAGCATACAAAGTCCAGAAAGCATTTTATACTCAATGATATAGCAACATTAACGAATAAAGAGTTATTGTGCATAATTATATAAATAAATTTTGATAAATAAAATAAAATTATTCAGCTTCTTAATGCGTTAACAACAAAGTCGCACGTTTTTTTTTTTTTTTTTTACCTATCGATTCAATAAACATAGATTTTAAAGTAAGGTGCTGTAAATTTGTATGTTGTCCTTTTAAGTTTTAATCTTAATAAAATCACCGGAGATCGGAATAAAACGCTGAGGAAACGCCGGCGATCTCGACAAATGGCGGAATATTGGCAACACTCACCGCAGTGTATCATGTCCCAATTCACTCACTCATGTCAGTTGCTTTAATTTAACTAATTACTAATTTCAAATTTTAGCAATTTAAAACTCAACTAATTATAGCTGCAGTATTTTCTTAAATAATACCTCATACAAATTCCACAATCTTATATTTTACAATCTTGATGAGTTCTGCTGTTTAAAATTAAACACAGAACATATTATCAGGGCCCTGTTTCATAATGAAATACACAAGAACAAGTAAAAGAGGGAAAAGTGCTTTAACTAAGGTTACAGTTTACTTATAGTCATTAGATAATAATAATTTTTTTTTTCCAATTTTTATTTAATTTACTGTTATTTAATATAACTGTTTTAAATGATATCGTGTTTCAACATTTCACAGTGTAAGTTTTTGGCGTAGGAGGTCATAAGTCCATTTGTACTTTATTTTATAGGCACACACAGTTTCATAATAAAGTATAAAAGTACAAGATCAAGGGGTCCTATCACATTGAAATGTTGAAACACGATAAAATTTAAAATAGTTATACAAACAGACAGTAACTAAAAAAAAAAATATTATTATCTAATGATGGTAAGTAACCTGTAACCTCATAACCTGTCCACTTCTGCTTGTACTTTTGTACTTTATTGTGAAAAAGAGACTTGGTGTGTCCACTCACAAGAATTCCTCACCGCATTGGGTGCTGTCTAAGAAAAAAAATTGTACATTTTTTTTTTGTAAGTGTATGTATAATGTTTATAAATAAGTAAAAGTAGCTCGAGGTAGATTTTCTCCTGAAGTTCAATTATAAATTTTGTATAGTTTTCCAAAACTGAATTAGGTGGAATAAAATTCACTTTGATTCTAGAGGACTCAGATGACGATTTTAATTTCATCAGTAGTTATAAAAATACATATTTTATTTTATTTAAACAAAATAATTTATGTATTTATTATATTACAAATATTTTATCTGGTATTTCAGGCAAAAGAATTTAACGCATTGCTTTACCAGATAATGATAGACGACAAGACCAATGACATCGCGACGAATGTAAGTTAACTTTACTCAGTTGATAAGTAAAAAATAAAAAATAAATAATAATAAAATCAGAAAATACTTACTAGTAGTGAAACAATATTACTTTTAGATTCAAGATAAAGCACATCTTCGGTTCTGGGCCAATCAAAATAGTTAAAGTTGTTTGACATGTTTCAGAAAAAGCTGCAGCTCCACATCGCCATGAAGAGAGAGGTGCAATTCACAGCCTGCGGTTTTTTCCCCCTCGACTATACCCTGATCCACTCGGTAAGTACCAGAATTACCACGGGAATGTCGCGTTACACAATTCTATTCCTTTCTACGATGATCACCCCATAAATAAAACCTATCTTTTGTATTTTTACTTTCCTACCGCTACTTGCCAAGGAAAGTATTGTAATTGGGTCAAAATTTCTATGTGCAGTTTTCATTGTATCTATGCGTTTCATAGCTTCCTGAGTCGAAAATAAAAACATTTTTGGCGATTGGTTTGCGTGAGTGTCTGGGCCACGTTTATCTCTTTTATCTTTTTTTTTTTAGTGTAGAATTTTGTCCACCTATGCTTATGTATCAAATTGGGAACTCTGTGAGTAATAACGGCTGCGCAATATCCGAAATTCCTGTTTTTCACGAACAGACTGCAGCGCAAAAACGGTTCTAACGATTTTGATGAAACTTGCCTAAAGTCTTCTACTTAAAGCTTTCCAACTGTTTATATATAAGGTACATCTCCGAGAAAAAACAGGAAAAAAATGTTATGACGAAAAGAATATTTTATTTGCGCATAACTCGAAAAGTATGCATTTCATGGTCAATTTTGTAGAAAACTATCTGAAAGGTAATTGAATTCTCTAAAAAACTAAAAAAGCGTCATCTTAATCGGACCGTTATTTGAAAAGATACGAGGCATTAGACATTACAGCCATGTTTTTACTTTCCTACCGCTACTTGGAGAGTATTGTAGTTGGGTGAAATTATCCTCGGATCTATGCGTTTCAGAACCCCCTGGGCCGGAAAAAAGTATACTTGTCCTTTGGTCTGTCTGCCTGTGCCACGATTATCTCATGAACGATTTTGTTGCTTATTTTTTCTTATGTGGGATTTTGTTTGTGAATACGTGAGTCCAATTTGGGCACCCTGAGCTTAACAGCGGCTACTCCATATTCGAAAATTATATTTTTCTATACACTCTAGATAATCTCAATATCTAGGTTGTTATATTTTCTCTAGGTTGAGTTTATATACATTTAGCTGATAATATATTAATCGCTACATAGGGATGCAATTGGGCAATCATTGAAGATGATTATCCCAAAAATCATGTCATAAGTCAACATGAATTACTTGTATTGTCCTCTAAATTGGATACCTTTCCAAGGGCCTGATTTGTGATTACCATTATTTAATAATTAACCATGATAATGTTCCTACTTTTAACTTTAATAATAATGCTAATAACCATAATGCTAATCAAATTTATTGCTATCATATTTAATGAAATATATTCACATTAATAATAGGCATGGTTACTAAAGAACAACCTCCTTCCTAACATTTATGTTTATTCATCAAAATTAAAATAATAAATTGTTACAAGAGAAAATAATAATTGTTACAATAAACAGCTTACCATGGAATGATTCAGACTAGACCTAGCCATTAACTGTTCTAACATAAATCTCTTATCTGCAATAATTGCTGTTGATAGTCCCTCAGCATCTTTCCATCGGGTTCCTCTGCATATCTTAAGTCATGAAGCCAGAGCCAGAGAATCTCTCGTCTTCAGGAGGGAAGACTAGTTGTCCTGCGTCAAGCGAGATCAGAGAAAAAGTCCTCTTTCGTTGCCTCCTCCGCTCCGGTCCCCCTTTCATCCTTGTTCTCCTAAGAGGTGATCGAAGAAGTTGTTGTTTGGTTAGATTCCCGGCACCGGGCGGCACATTTTCCATGATTGGCCAACCAGTTTTATAGAGGGAGAAAATGGCTCCACCCCTTATCAGGGGTGGTGCGGTCTCCTCGAATCCATTAGTATATCTTAGTATAGCTCTAATTGAATGATGCCCTTCCTAGACCTTTGCCGTTTTTTTTATGTAGGCCAGCCGGGACCCAAGAGTAACTGTTTTCTAAAAATTCCTTAAGTCTTCCATGACGGACCACCTCTTGCCTTTGTCACACTGCCCACTTCTCGGTAGGTTTTTAAACTAACTTATTACTTATATCTGCGGATAAAGGTTGTGGTGACATTTACCGTCGCCGTTCAGTTACCTTTCAACCTACCTGCTCGTCCCTTATCATCTTTTGTTCGCATCTTGTACTTGTTATATTTAATCTGTGCCTAAGAATAATATTGCCCAATATCAATACATATTAAGGTAAATCCGGCAATAAACGGACTACGTGATGTTCTCGCGCCAAAGGTGCAAGATATCGAGATTGCCAAGGACTTTCCGAGTGGCTATCCCATTCAAGGGCTCAAAAAAAAAAAATTGTTTTGCAACTCACAATTTTTACTAATTTTTTTAATGCTATTATTTATTTATTTATGAAAAAATAATTTAAAATTTTTTTTT
Source organism: Rhaphigaster nebulosa (assembly GCA_948150685.1). Lineage (NCBI taxonomy): Eukaryota > Metazoa > Arthropoda > Insecta > Hemiptera > Pentatomidae > Rhaphigaster > Rhaphigaster nebulosa. The sequence continues at coordinate 16,607,350 of OX411309.1, forward strand.
TCAATTTTTAACGGTCAAAAAATAAGTTGTTCCAAAACTACGTGCGCTCGATACCAAGAAACAAGTTAGGCAAGCCCACACGACAGTGGACTCGGTAGTTTAATATTAACACGTTTATTTGTTATTGCCTTCCATCTTGTTAATCAATTAGAAATATTATTTATTTATCTTTATTATAAGTTTTGAAATATATTATGAAATTAAGGAATGGTCAATAAAATAATTTTCAATACAGTATCGATAATAATTTGTATTGTTATTTTAGGAGGAAAAAAAAAAATTGTTTTTGTATAGTATTATATTCTAATAAAAATAAATAGTTTCTTATCAATTAAAATTTACTATAATACACAAACTATTTACAATACATTACAACTATTACTTATTACTTATTTACAACTATTACTTGAACATTTAATTTTAACATTAAAAATACCATTTACACTAGAATGCATTATAAATTGTTTGCTAAAATTTACACTACCTAATTTCAATTTAATTTACTATTACAAACATAAACTATTTAAAATTGGCAAGATATTGATCTTGCCCTGTTTGTAGGCTTCATGATTTGGCACAAAGATTTATTTATAAGGTAGAATAATCTATAAAAATAAATTGGATACAGCTTTACAACAGAGGCGCATTATCACTTCTTCCTCCCGATCTTACCCGAAGGTCGCCGGACGAGCACACTCTAGCGTCATTTGTGCTAACTAACTGCTTTGCATTCAATTGTAACAATCGTGTTCATTGGAATTATTTATTACTGCTTTAATTATATATTATTTTAAAGTATTAGTGCTGTAGACTTCCGCCCAAGAAATAATTAAAACAGCAACAGATCCTTTTCAGTTTAGATCGGGGTCTTACCGTAATTTCAGTTATTACTGCTTTAAATAGATCACAGCTGACGACTTCCGCTCGCTAAGCTCGCTCAAGAGCTAAACAAAAGTTCAGTTAAGGTCGGGTCCTTAGTGTAATTTAAATTATCACTCCTTTAAATTATTACTACAACTTCCCCGGATCACCGGAGGTCGACAGCACTAACCATTTTAAATAATATGTAATTAAGGCAGTAATAATTTTAATAATTGCAATGAATATGAATGTTACAATTAAATGCAAAGCAGTTAGTTAGCACAAATGGCGCTAGAGTATGCTAGTCCGGCGACCTTCGGGTAAGATCGAGAGTGCCATTGATAATGCGCCCCTCTTGTGAAGTTGTACCCAATATTCGAACGAAATATACCGTATACCGTTTTAGCTAAAAGCATACAGAGTAAATGCTTCCTACGAAGAAAAGAGTTTCGGTAGAAATCAAGTCAAGGGAAATTCCAAACGGCGGGTAAAAGGGAGAAGGGGCTCGTACGTAGTTCTGGAACGACAGGCGCACGACGTAGTGATGTATTTGCGTCGTTCCTGAATGACGTGCGCCTTCAACATGTTAAACTTTCTACACACTACAACAGATCCTTTTGGATCATTCCTTGGCATAGCTAATTTTTATCTTCTTGTTCTACATTCAGAAGATAAGATTCAACAGGTGCTTTTTGAGCTTTACAAAGACACCGAGAAACGGGACAAACGCAAGATTACTTGACAGGAGAAGCTCAGGACATTTACTCAAACACAAGAACATGCGGCTAGCGCTATTCAGCTTGAACACCATTCAGCAGAATTTCCGTTCGTGTTTACAGCTGAAGCATCTGATTATGCTGTTAGTGCTGCTTTACGCCAAGTTAAAGACAATATACAAGAACTACTGTTGTTGTTTTGTTTTTTCTCGGCATTAACATCCGTTCATACATAATAACATTTCGTTTATGCTAAAGACTATTTAAAAAAATAACAACCGAAATAAGTATTTATTTTAATTTTTTGTCGAATATAAATGTAACTATTTGGAAATAAGAAACCATATTGTGATAATTTGCTGTGTTTTATCGAAATATGGTCAGCTATGTCATACATGATTAATATGCGTTGATTTTTTTCTCACTGTTTAAATTTACTTCCTTCTTTTCTTATAAAATGGATTCTTTATTTAACCCTTCTGAAATATATTTCTCAATAATAATTATAGAAGTAATTTAAAAAAAATAAGGAATTGATTGGTTCAGTTGAACATGGCTAAAGGCAATAAATGTGGAAAGTATTCAATTTATTATCAAATCTGAATTAATTTCATACACCAATTTATTAGTAATAAAGATTTCATGAAGTTGCAAACCATTGCACATAGTATATTGATAAGAAATGTGGAAAGATATGTCATTTTTGATTATTAACCAGGCCCTATTTTGATGTGGCCATAATTTAACAATTATAAATAATCAATAATTATAATAATGGAACAATTTTTAATTTCAGATGATTGCAGCGGCAACGACCTACCTCGTCATCTTGATACAGTTTGGACAATCTCAAACTCCAGCCACCCTCTTACCCGATACAAGCTCTTTCGCCAACAGTACCTTCCCAGCTCCACTCTCTACAACCCCAATATAGGCTTTGGAAATAATCCACTTTTATGCAGAATTTTTCCGAATAGATTTGTTATCATATGATAGCAATGGATACGTATCTACCTAATTAGTGTGATCCTTGGAGCAATGACGCAGTGTAGTAGTCAATAGACTTCAGGGCTTCTAACATTTATACATACTCGTATATATATATATATATATATATATATATATATATATATATATATATATATATATATATATATATATATATGTGTGTGTGTGTGTGTGTGTTTGTACTTTTCTTTTGTTTCATGTAATCAGATTTTAAATATTTGAAATTCCTATCTGATAAAAAATAACACATGAAAATTGTTTGTCTGTTAGGCTTTTTTGTCCACTTTTCACGAAAAACGGCTTAACTGATTTCGACTAAAATTTTTCCCGTTTTCACATAAAGTTATAAGAAGGTTGTAAACAATATCAACCTGTCATTCACCTCCCTAAAAGTAAATGGAGGAGTAACAAAAACCTAGATGTTTATTTTTTTTTTTTTACCGAAAAAAACAGCCGAAACAATTTAGACCACACTTCCTTCATTAGTTATTTAGAGCCGTAAAAAGGTTTTTAGTAGCATAAAACTATTATTCCCAATCTAGAGACAAACTGTCGTATCTACTAATATTTGGTTTAATTTTTATTTTATTTTATTGATCAAAATAATCACATCAATTGGTCCAATATCAATTTGAGGTCTGTTTGTAAGTAGTTTACGACCTTCTTATAAGCCTGGCGCAGACGGTTGTCGGGCGAACATTGAATACTTATAGGGAATTCAGAATCGAGTAATTTTACTTTTTCTTGACGTTTCGTGAAGGATGCTTCTGCTGTAAGTGGTCTGCTCCAGAGTAGGGATGTTGAAAACATATATCGATAATTTTCTACGATATATCGTAATATCGATATTAAAATTTGAGAATCGAAACACGATATTTTTTCAACAAAAAAAATGAGAAAAAAATTTCAAACAAAAAAATTCTTCAATGACGGTGTGGTGTGTTCGTGTTATAGTGACTTTGTTCTAAGGATGGGATGTCGAAAGCAAAATATCGATATTGATATCCATAACCATATCGGTTAACACTATCGATATAAACAAAAATTTAAAAAAAAAAAGTCCAAACAAATTGGAGAAAGATTAGGAGAAAACTTGTCTCTTGATATTTAAATCCTACAGGAAATGATATTAATAAAAACAATATCTTAAATATATAGGCGCAGAAATATTGATATTTCAAAATATCGTTAATTATTTTATCAAATTGAAAAAAATCTGAGAAATATCGATATTATAAAAGCAATATCTTAATTATAACAGCGCAGAAATATCAATATTATAAAACATTACCATAATTATATAGGCAATGAAATATCGACATTATAAAAACAATATTTTAATTATATCGGCATAAAAATCTCAATATTATAAAAACAATATCTTAATTATATAGGCAATGAAATATCTATATGTATGTGTCCCTTTAAAAGATTAAAAATATCGAGGCTCGACATATTTATATATTTTTTCGATATATCGGAATACCGATATATTGTTTCAATATATTGAACTACTATATCGATATATTAAAAACTATCGATTCTATGTATAACGATTTATTTTTTCGGTATTCACATCCCTATTCACATGCCCCAGGAAAACGGACCAAACAACACTTAAAAATCTTTTGCTAAACATCTTTTAAAAACATAAAATGTTATAGCTAATAAACTAATACACAAAATGAAAGGAAGTCGAGTTTTATATTTAAAACAACAACAAATTAAACGAAGAACAGTCATATAAATGATAAAAGCCCTCCTGTGTTTGTAGAGTATCTTTATGAGTCCTGCTTAGCGTAATTATCCCTGTACCAAGGGTGGATAAGCTAGTTAAAAATATTAGTTTAATATTTTAATAAAATATATTTAATGAATAAAAAATACATCAGTTTATTTATGATAAATAGGTTGATTACTACGTGTTTTACAATCTGTTATACAGTCCCCTTCAACAAGTACATATCCCAAACAAACAATTATTTCTAGATGTGACATTTAACATTTTCTGGCCAAGGTTATTAAAATAGTTTAGTTTAAGATGTAGGAAAATAGTCTATTTTGAAATGGAAAGAGGTTGCAGTGCTTGATGTGGAAAAGATAATTAATAAATGTATCATATTTAGATATGTAGTGTAGTTTATTCCTATCCTCCCTCAATGTCAATAAATTCCATGAATGAATCATTTAATGAATATTGAAGATTGACATTCTTTTCGCTGAGGACATCATAATGAAGCTGAAGATTTTTGAAACTTTCTTAGTAAGATTTAGAACTACATATCACAACGCAGATGGTGAAGAACTCACTCAAGTTATATCTGGAGTTCGAACATCAAACTTTTAATAACTTTATAATAAACTTTTTTTTTAAACAATTTTATGGTACAAAATTTTAACCTTTTAATAAAATAATCATAGAATGTCACTGGTAATATCAGTCCAGGGATGGATCTACATAATACTGTATTTTGAGAATACTTATATGAATATAGAATATATTTTGACCAACGGCAAACATTAAATATCAATTAATTGTATTAATAAGTATTCTCAAGGAGGATTTAGAAAACGGAAGTCATATCCTGAGCAGATCCTGACTCTGAAGCTGATCCTCTGATATTATATGGCAAGGTTAAGGAATATCTATGTCTCCTTTGTGGACTTTTAAAGCATATGAATCAGTAGATAGAGAAACTGTCTTTAGAGTGCTGAGAGAATATGGTGTAGACCAAAAAACGATAAATCTGATCAAACTGACTTTGACCGGAACTTACTCTAAAGTTAAGTTTAGGAGCGAAGTCAGCAGGTCTTTTGAAATAAAAACATTACTAAGACAAGACGACGAGTTATCCCCCATCCTGTTGAACGTAGTATTGGACAAAATCATGAAAACATTCTGGGAAACTAATAGATCAGGAGCCAGATTGGGAAGAAGGAAAGATGGGATGGAAGTGAAGTGCCTAGCCTTTGCAGGCGACCTGGCATTACTAGCAGAGAGTGAACAAGAGGCGATTGATAAGATCAATGAGCTGAAAGAGATATCAGGTAGAACCGGGTTGAAGATATCGTTTGAGAAGACAGATATGATGACCAACAAGAAGGAAATAGGGGGAAAGATTAAAATCAAGTATGGAGTGATCAGTGAAACAGTTTAAGCATCTGGGAGAAATGATGAACTACAATGGAGGAGACGGACAGACGACAAAAAGTCGAGAAATAAAGCTTGACAGATTGAGACGTTTAGTAAAAACATTTATAAGAACAAGAACGTCTTTAGAAAGGCTAAAGTCAGACACTACGAGACGGTAGTAAAACATGTGGTACTGTATGGAACGGAATGGTTTTACCAGCACAGACTGCTGAGAATAGAAGGAAAGATTTTGAGGTGTATCCATGGGCCAAGGAAAGTGGGAGAGGAGTACTGGCCAAAAAAGAACAGAGACCAGTACGAAGGCATTGAAGACCTAAAGATTAAAAAGAAAAGGAGATTGAAATTTTACGGCCACATGAAGAGGAGGAACAAGGATAGATTGAACAAGCAGATCTTTGACATGAAACTGATAAAACTTAAAAACATCAAAGGATACCCCGAGCAGATAATGGAAGAAATAGAGAAACTGGGGGTCAGAGAAGAGGAGTACCATGACAGAAAGAAATTTAGAAGGATGATAGATGGAAAGATGAATAACATAAATATATCACTAGTTTGGTGATTAATGCCAAGATCAGAACTAATAGAATACCTGCCATACCTGGGAAAGCCATACCAATTGGGCAGCAGATAAAGTACCACCAATTGGTAAATCTCAGTCTAGCTATAAGAGGACAGACCTGGAAGGTATGGAAAGTGCTCTTATATAAATAAACTTCTGAAAGGCGAGACGCCGTCTTGAAATTGCCCTAAGATGAAAGAAAACGTAGTAAAGCATGCAAAGGAAAGTCCACGGAGAAGGAGTGGAGGAAAAATATTTTTAGAAGAGGGATCTAAGGAAGCAGATCAAGAAGCAATCTACCATAGACCGGCTATGGCAGAATTGTGTTGAAGGCAGATCAGGGTCCAGTCGATGGATAGTTACCTGGCAGGAGAGATCTGGAAGAAGCGGATCAAGAAGCAGACGGTTGATAGAGAGCTAGAGAGCTAGAGAAGACAATACATACATAAAGGGGACAACTAAAGATATATAGAATGGTGAAAGAGATAGATGATAGTAGAAGACTAGGAGATCAGACAGTTCTAAATGCATAATGCTCATAGTAGTGTTTTCATGTAAATTGAGCAGGCAGCACCAAGCAATAGGTTAAAGAACTCCCAATGCTATATTATTGTGCTCCATTAAATATCTTCATTTGCACATGTAAGTTTTTAAATAAATTAGAGTCCCTTTGATATGTGGGGTACATCAAATGTCATAAATAAAACCTGTTGGGAATATCTGAGGGAAAAAGAAAAACTTGTACCACTACAATCCATGAAGGGTCTTGGGTTCAGTACTTGGTAAGGACTGTACTGTTTCTAAGCCAACGGTTGTGCAAGGAGGTGATTCGGCCGAGATCACGCTCAACCACCAAGTGTTTCCTCCAATCAACGGTACATACTTTACAGAGGCTGTGTGAGCCCCCCAGGGTCGATCCACGACTGAATAGACAATAAATAATTATCTGCCTCAACTGGTCTCGAACCAGGGACCTTGAGATTAGTAGCATAGTGTCTTACCCACTGAGTTATCCCCCTCTAAAGAAAGGTTACTCAATAATAAACCTCTTAATTTCAATTTAGCATCCACAGTAGAGAGAGGAGGTGGGTCTGTGGTATCTAGTCTTATCTTAAATTGAATAGAAAATACATCCTCATAGATCGGTTACTATATGGAGGCAATCAAAATATATGATATAATCATTATAATAGATGATGTTTAGATGTTCTCTTCTAGAAAGAAATACAGTCCAGAAACGTAGCAATGATAATGTTGGTATAAGCAATGATAATGTGAGATATAACAGGCTTTGACACATTTGATTCTCCGATAAAGTACGTAACTATGTTTCCTTTATATAACTGTATTTCCCTTAACACCACTCCTCTGTCCGCTACTGGATTTCATGAAGGGAGGATACTTAAAGCAATGGCATTTAAAAAATATCAACTTCGCTATTCTGGGAGCTTTTATGGAATAGGCACACCAGGTAATTTTCAGTAACTAGAGTGATCGTTAGTAATTAATAAAATGAGATTCAGTGGTCATATGTTTATTCATGAATATAATCATAAGTCAGAAAAATGAAGTTGTTCCAGCAATATGAAAAATTAAAAGATGAAAGAAGTGTCCAGTAAGTAACTGGTGTAGCTATTCTATAAAAGATCCCAAGTCTGAACTAAAGGCTGTAGCATTTAGTAACATGACCATCGAAACCCATTATCCAGTAATGGTAGCACTCCGTTGATTACGACGACAAAGGCATGCATTCAGTGGAGAAAATTAATAAATCGATCGAGGTAATGGTAAAAGGGCCTTACTGAAGAACTTAGCGTGACCTTTAAGTTATTCCAGACGACTGGAGCAAGAAACGTCCCTCCTTGATATTAGATATGGCTAGGAAAAAAAAGCTATTCTCTGTTCTTCGAAAAATTGTATTTTGTTCTCAGGCATTTGGAACTTACCCGTACAACGAACTATTGCAGACAGGACACCAGCATAGTATCTCTATTGTGTACCAAGTAATTTTATTGATTACTAATGACGTCATCGCCATTATTGTTTCAAGATTCGATTATGACATTGAAGTTAAAGAGATCATATTTTCCTTTTTCGTTTGCTGCACAAGATTTGTCATATCCGCATTGCCCACTATCAACTTCGGTAATATGCTGATTAAGCGCAATCTGATGAAGGAGATTTTCGAAAATCTTATCGAAGTTGACAGTCGTCTTGAGATGCTCGGGTATCATCCGAGGTATATTCTAGGCAGGAGGATGACGTACTTCGCTTCCTTTTTTACAATCTTGTCCATCATCTGCTTTGCCCTTGCAATGGAAAATGACTTAGCCAGCTGCTTGGACATCTTTCACTTGGCTGTTGGTCTTTGTGCTACATCCGCTACTATTCAGCTCATAATAGATCTTGTTTCCATAGCGGGTCAACAATTCCACCTCATAAATGGCTATTTATCCAAATCATCCAGTAATAAATCGAGAATCGAGTTCCTGATAGAAGTGCACAACAAAGTGTCAGATATATGCTACGCGCTAAACAAACTATTCAGTAACCAAATGTTAGTGATATTCTTCGCGGGTTTTTTTTCACACAACCATTACTGTTCATCATCTCGTAGATGGTCATTTTTCCTTTTATCTACTTTATACCAATAAGATAATGGTTATGAGAGCTTGTATGACTTGCGTTTATCTAATCCTGGGTTATGATTTGGTAAACACCTGCGTCTGGACGGGAATACAGGTTGGTTCTATCAATCAATAAAGTAGTAATAAATTTCCTCAGTTTAGTAATAATAGCATTCTAGTTGGAGATAAGTCCATATTCAATTCTACCAATTATATGCAATGAATACAATTTTCTGCAAAAAGATGTCGGTCGGTCGCGAATGTACTGTTTTAGATTACATGCCCATTCATGGTTATTGACCGAGAGCCTGTGCAAAAAAGTGATCATTATCAGAAGAAAACTTTGATAAAAATTTTTTGAATACTTATAGTATTGGCATAAACAAAAAAAAAAGAATCTGCCAGTCAGATCATGCCCCCTGAAAGAAATAGAAGCCGAAAAAACTCGAAATTTTAGGACTATATTTTGTTCTTGACCTATAATTTCTAAAAAGTGCATTCCATCGAAAAATTTATGATATATTAAAGTAAAGACCAAGAGAAAAAAATCATTGAATATAAGTTTTAAAATATTAAATTCTGCGTCCATTGAGCATAAAAATGTTTAAATTCGGTCATGTAAATGGCATTCTCCCAATTTTCGGAAATAGACATATTAGTCGAACAAAGATATCATTTAGGTTTGCAAAAAATGGAGTAATGTTGATTTTCAGATATGTTGTATGGATTTCATATTAAAGGAGGCAGGGTATCCCATGAACACACAATTTCCATTTATTACCTAGCCATAATTTGTTGGTGAGATCGCAGATGGATCAGGGCAGTTTAGAGGCCGGGGTGGCCTTTGGTTATAGAAACCAATAGATGTGTGGTTCGAAAGGACCTCTGGCGCCTTAACACTTGGGGACCGCAGTCTCTCCAAAATAGCTCACAGAAAAAAACTTTTTCTTAGTGGTTTTTCAAGATGGTGAAAAACGCAAAAGAAGGAGGAGGTCGAAAACTTGAATTTTTCACAAGAGAGGCAATTCATACAATATACCTAATAATCAATATTATTCTATTTTTTGCAAACCCAAATGATATCTCTACTCGGCTAGTACGTCTATTGCCGGAGATCGGGAGATGGCCATTTTCGAGAGGTGAACTTTAAGTAAGTAAAGATGATGCCGGTCAAATAGTTATAAATAATATCAGAAAGCAACTTCTGAAGCAGTATATTTAACCATTTGCGTATAAATATTGATTTGTTTATAGTGACTAAATCTATACCTGTAACAGAAAAAAAAAAAAAAACAGATTACAAATCGAAATGCAGAAATTTAATAAATTAGGACTTACATAATTAAACTTTTTCTATGGTGTATAATCATTAGTAAATGCATACACTTCAAAACTATGACATTACTGAAAATATAATATAACAAATATTCCTTAGTCGAAGGACTTCACTCAAGTACTGTACATGAAGATGATGGAAGACGAAACAGAAACATTATACCAAAATGTAAGAAACTATTTTTATTAACTAGCATAATTACTGAATAAGCAGATTTGGTAGTTATCACTTAATCAAAATCACAAATGATCTTATTATGTAATTCTTATTTGTATATGTACAAATTTTGGTTTAGAGGGCAAATGAGGGTCATTCAGAAATAAACTGCCTGTTTTTTTTATTGGGACTGAGGAAATCTAAAAAAGAAAATTATTGGAAACTTCCTTAAAAGTCAGAAATATGTTGTATAAGTACCGGAGAACGTTCAACTCAATTACTTTGAAAGTGTGACATTTCATTTATGTCCAAAAATACCATACTCATTATACAGTTTCACAAGCGTCACGTAATCAAATTAGATTTTTCCCCAATTTGCCTAGCAAATACTAATACAGCTACTGGTGTACTACAAAATTTATAATTTATAAATGTTTGTGGCTTTTCATTGGTAATTTTCCAATTAAAAAAATTTTAAGTTAAGATACTTTTTTTAATGAGCATTAGTCGGTAGTCGTAAAATATCAAACACGAACCTAGTTTTTAAATTGCAGTGTCATAATTTGACATTTTAAAATAAATTTTTTGGTAAATATAGGTAAGTAAAAAGCTTATAACGAGTGTTTTTTTATTCCGGAATAAAGTTTCGAACTTATTTCAAAGAAACTTTTCCAAATTACCGAACTATTGCAGAATTTATTAGCATAGATATACAGGGTGGAGCGCCAGATATACAGGACGGAAGGATTGCTAAATGGAATAAAACACAAACTGATGAAAAGTTACCAAACTTCTTATTTTGTCCTTATTATATAACCTTGGACATTTGAATTTATACAGTTTTGAACAGCGCATCATTCAAATGGACTCCCTCACTCTCTATACACTGTAAAAGCCTTTTTCTGAAGTTGTTGTGCACTCTGTTGAGCATTCCGATGGTAATTTCGACGATGTTGGTCCAGATGCTGTTCTTGAGGGCCACCAGGGTTCTGGAACGATCAGTATAAACTTTGGATTTAAGGTAGTCCCACAGAAAAAAACCGCAAGGGGCCAAATTAGAAGAGCACGCTGGCCAGTTCCAATCGGCTCTCAGGGTGGCGTTGCTACCATTCAAAAATTCCACGACAATCCTTCTTATCTGGGCTGTGGTCCCGTCCTGCTAAAACCAAACGTCTTCCAGTTCCATCCAATTCAGGTAAGAAAAAAATCCTGAATCAGTCGTTCTCAAAACACGCTTTTACACAAAGCATGCGCTGTTACACAGACCATTCCATGTTGGCAACTAAATGGGGTCAGAACACAAACTTCCCATACCCCTCTTACGAATGACTCTACTTTCAACCCTCCACTACTGTTACGAGGGGAATGGCATCCATTCAAATATATCTGTCTGTGGCGCTCCATCCTGTATATACTCGTAATTGGCATTGATGTGAAAAATTGTAGTATCAATAAATATTTAGATTTAAATTATGTATCGTTCAGTAGGAAGATGCATAAGCAGAATGGATATTTCATGTATATTTCTTTGAGAAAAAATGTCATACTTAATTTCAATATTTACCACAATTACAATTTATTTTAGTACTGTCGCAATTGGTGATTAATTAATTTTTTCAACAAAAAAGGTAAGTAGTTTTGAATAAGAAAATGCGCCTTGATTTTTTAAAGTGAGTTAGGAACACCGATAAACTTAAATAGACAAACTTCAAACGCTTTTCCCGTAAAATTCCAATTTTTCGTATTGTAGCACCCTTTTTTCAAGGGTTTACTTTATATAAATTTAGTCACCAAGGTTTCAACCTTTCGGTTATCTTCAAGCTGTTATTAGAAGGTGTTTCCAAAATGTGACGCTCTTGAATTTTCAAAATAAAATAATGAATATTGTCCAAGCTTTTCAACTAATTAATTTTCAAAAGGTATTAAGTCATAATCATTTGGCACAACAACTCGTCACAGAATCTGGGCCGCTAGTCCAGTAGCCTCCGCTAGTTGGCTCTATCCTGCGCATTGTCTCTCCAGTTACGAACTTTCAATAGTAGGGTTCTTGCATCTTCTGCATGTTGGGTCTCCCCACTCTTCTTGTACCATGGATTTCCTCGAAGAGTATCTTCTTGGATATCAACGTATTCTCCATTCATGGTACATAGCTATTGACACAAAGACCATGTTTCTTGGCTGCCCCTCCAATGCAAGAAATGATTTCTTTAATGCCCTTTAGATCTCGCTATGATGTCGAGATCATCTGCATAGCCTAGAATTTGAACCAGTTTGTTGAACTGTGTCCCACCAATCTGGAATCCTGAATTCCTAACGACTTTTTTTTTTCTGCGAGGTTGAAGAGTGGACAAGCAAAATCATTTCGTTGTTCCACCTATGCTGAACTCCTCAAAAAAGTAAGATTAAATTTTATAATGCGTAATTTTTTATTCCAGAAGAAAGTTTCAAACTTTTATTACCAAATTATCACACTATCACAAAATGTATTAACATAGATTGATACAATCGACATTAATATTGTGAAATCAGTAAATACTCAAATCTAAAAAAAAAATAAAGTTTATACAAATTTTAGTGAACAGGGTTTCAACCTGATGGTTATCTTATATTTTGTGCAGTGATTAAAACTGTCCTTGGGATTGCCCTTTCACTCCTATTATTTAAACTTTAAACCCACAAAAACTTCAGGATAATTTTTTTATTTATTTTTAATTTTTGAGATTTAGAATTATATTAAAAATGCAATATTTAAATTTATCTGATGAATATGACATTGCAGTAACTCTTGGAAAACTAACCGCTGGTAGTATTCCAATGACAGACTTATGTTTGAAGAAACTTAAATCATATTCTTTTCTAATATCTTGAATGATTATCGAGAATCAATGGGAAAGCAGGATTAGAAACATCCTCTTTTTTTTTTTCTATAGGTTTTTCGATGGGTTTGGAGTTTATAATGGAAGGGGAGGTATCCATTTCTGGTCAAATCTGCAACAAATGGGACATTAAGGTCATGATGGATATTTTTATTTTTGACATAATAAGGATTTTTCAAAAATTACAAGATTTCAATACAGGAGGAGTTTCAATTAATACCAAATCACAACCCTTTAAAAATTATGACTAGGAGAAGATTATATTTTTAAATATTAGGTCTTATAATAAACTGATAAATATGCTATGCATATAGCAATATAATATACCACAGTCTAGTCTTGCTGCTCAAATAAAGCATACATCTCAGTTTTCACTTACAATTTTTCTAATATATTATTAGAAAATTAATTACTTGATATAACAGTAGTTTTACTGGGTATAATTAATTTTCTTTCATTTATTTTTAATTATATCTTCTTCTTTTTTTTATAGAAAAAAATAAACTTGCATATTGCAATGAAGAGAGAAGTTGTCTTCACAGCTTGCGGATTTTTCGATATAGACTTCACTCTAATACATTCAGTAAGTTAATGGAATTTGAAATAGTATTGTGGAAAGAATTGAATTTTGATACAGTGCATTATAATATGAGGAGCATTCTATCAAAAGTTAATATATATCTGATTTTCATTAAAAATTATTTCTTAACAGATTCTACACCTAAAGTTTATTTAGTTTCCTTCAAAGCTTGAATTTTCCTTTGTAAAATAATTGTTAAAGATTAGCCTGTTCAATCAATATTTAGCTTATTGAGATGCCCCATGATTATGAGATGCCCATAATAATTTTCATGGTTATTTGGAAATAATTTTTCCGAAAGTGGATTTATTGACATTATTTATTTTTTTTCAACTAAAAAAAATCAGTATTTTGTTCAATTATTTTAAAGTTATTTTAATGTTTCAGATGGCGGCAGCAACAGCAACTTACTTAGTCGTACTAGTACAGCCAACAAATTAGTTAATCTTCCAGGGATACTGGATCAGCAATAGCTAACGTGACATCTTGCTGAAGGATGTAAACAAAGTCTGTGCTTTATTTGACTTTGTATTAAATGAATGATAATTTACTCATCTATTAATATAGGTCATAATTTTCCATCATGTAGCCATCTCTGAGCTACCATTTCAATGACCCTCCCCAATTCTACCCTGAACAAGACTTACTTTCATAGTTAATGTAAATCTTTCTAATTTTTATAAACCAAATCTGTCCAATCCTTACAGAAACCAGTGCTTATGGCATTATAGCTTATTTCTTAATAATAGCATGAATAACACTAATTTTAATACTCGACTCCATCATTTTGTAAATAAAAATAAAAATCATTAGTTGTATTTATATGTGTGTAGATATATATAAACTAAATTTAAAACATATATTATATGGACACTCTCAAGACGATGGAATATCGTCCATTTAGCAAGAGACTTAAGAGGACGTCCAAGAACGACATTTCTCGAACAAATGGAACGACTTGGAAAAGCCAGAAGTGAGATGTTGCCATGGTCTGAGGAGGCTCGCCGTTGATCGAAGGATTGGCAAATCTCGCTTAGTGCACCCCCACGCTGAAAGGCACTAAGGATGGAAGGCAAAGAAAAAGAAAAAATGTTGAAGTTTTTACATACTGCATGTACATTCATTTTCATATGCATTGCATACCTCAGTAAATATTTATATTTCTTTTAGCAAATTACTTTTATAAATGTCATTTTAATATCAAGAATTTTTAATTACTGTATATGCTATCATTAAATATTAAATAACTAATAGTGTTGTTTTATAATAAAATTATATGCAATTGGAACGGTTTAAATTAATGCATCATATATTATTATTTTATACTTTCTCTTACCTGTATATGAAATATATTGTATGGGAAAGTATTGTGATCGTTATAATTTTCAAATTTGAGTTTTCAACAGAAATACACGTTTTAATGTCCTCTGAGTCCAAATAGCAAGGTCTCTCAAAATGGTCTGTGTGTGTGTCTATGTCTGTGTCTATGTGTATGTGAACAGCCTAGCTCAAAAACGAAAAATGGTACGAAACTGAAATCATGAATTAGATAGTTATATGCCTGGGATGTTACAGCAACATATTCGTCAAAATAGACTAACAGGAAATGCTAATTATATCTTTGATTTTACACTTTTTTTACAATTTTGATGAAACTTGCGAAAATTCTTCTAAAAAGCCGAATCTCCTCAAAAGCCCTTCAACCTTTTATTCATGTAGTACATCACCGATAAAATGCAGGGAAAAAGTTATGAGGAAAAGAAACTTTTATTTGCGTATAACCGAGTATGCATTTATGGTAAATTATGAATAGAATCACATGAAAGATAATTAAATGATCTAAAAAAACAAAACAGAAATGATCAAAATCGGACCAGTGTTAGCAAAGATACAGCAGATTGGACTTACAGAAAGTGCCAATTATATCATGGATTTTACACTTTTTTATAATTTTCTCGAAAATGGTTCCAACGATTTTGATGAAACTTGCCGAAAGTCTTCTCCTTAAAGCTCTCCAACTTTTCATATAGATTTGTAGTACATCACCGATATAATGCAGGAAAATAAGTTATAATGAAAAGAAAATTTTATTTGTGAATAACTCATAAATTATGCATTTTATGGTAAATTATGGAATCATATTTAAATAAAATTGCCTAAAAAACAAAAAAATAATTATATAAATCGGACCAACATTAGTAAAAATGCAACTAAGGACTAATATTTTATAAGTACTACAAGACCAAACTCTAGATGGAAAGCCAAGTGTGTCCGAAAGCAGATGGGTTCGACCGAACCTCTCCCATTCTGTTCTCTCTTTATAAAAATTTAATGTAATAATTTAAAATTAGAAGTTATTAACTTAATAATTTCTACTTTAAAATAATTTAATGGAATCTAAATTTTCCTGTGGAAATTAAAAGGAATATTTTAAAATTTCATTAGCGATACTTGGGCAGAAATTAATTTTAATTAATTAATCAAATAAAAAAGTAGTGTGATGCTTGCACCACACCAAATTTTTATGAATAATACAATAAGGAATTTACAACTTTTTTTTTTTTTAAACCAGCTCTCAGACTATAAATACATTCGCCTGCTTATCAATTGGAGAGGACTAGATTATGACCATCTCCACTTAGAGAGAGCAATGGAAATGTCAAACACACCCTGTAATTATGATAATCTTCTGATTCAGTTCATGTACTTAAATACTATTAAAAGTAACATTAGCTAATGTATTTAGAAGTATTATTTTCAACAGTAGTGCAGAGCCAATGGAGCAGGTCTTACGACAGATATTGAACAAAGCTAGGTACTCTGGAGTGCTTCCCTTGAACCATTCATTCCATATTGAAAAATTGAGGTTGACTGTCGACATGCTAATCAATTTCCTAGTCATTTGGGAGTTCCTGATATTAACAATAAATGAGCCTTTAACCAGAGAGCACTTTGTTGTATCTATTTCTCTTCTCTTTTCTAGCTCATTCATCGTAATATTGATTACGAGTAGTTCACCAGTTCTATTGATGAAACGTAACTATCTCATGAAGATGGTCGAGGACCTAGTCGATGCAGATAATTTCCTTAATAGTATGGGTCTTCAGACAGCCTACCACAGCTCAACAATCAGCTACATACTCCTCAACCTTACTCCATCTGTTCTTGTGTGTTATTTCTTCACTTATTTTTTTGAGTTTTTGAGTTTGGCCTATCTATTAGCCATATCGTTTCACTTCTTGATAATCTCTAGAATGTTTGCAATGGTAGAGATGGCAGTTCAGTTCATGAACAACATGAATAGACTTCTGAATGGACTTTGTATGGCCATCGAACGCCTTCCCTCAGAAAAAATCTCCAAAACACTTCCTAACTTAAACATCCTGATTAACTGTCACTGTTTGGTCTGCGACTCCTCACAGTGTCTTAATAAGTTTTTTGGTTATAATATTCTTTTACTTTTTGCTATAAATTTGGCTTATGTCATTGTGCATATTTACTTTTTTTACTTAAAAAACAGCAATACCGTTACTGTAATCATTGACAAGATTTTAAGGATAATGTGGATCATAATGTACATCATGTGGACAGTACGAATAACTAATGAATCTCAATTATTAACAGTTAAGGTGAGGAGAGAATTTATAATGATAGCTTATTTTTTAGCATTATAATTTTTATTATATCTCGTATTCTTTATACTGCTGTTTTTGTGTGTTATATTATAGTACTAAAATATTTCCTATAATATCTCTTAATTTAATCTTTTCACTTTGTTTTATTTTATTTAAATGAGTACTTTGTGAGATGTATCCATGAAGATCAAAGGGATTATAGACACCTCGGCTGGTTTTGTTTTTAATCTATTGAAAAACTTTTTATCACCAGAATACAAATGTCTTCTTGAATTTTAAGAAAAATCTAGAATATTATATGCAATTAAATGAATGGGACCTTCTCAGCTGAAAGAAAAAACAAACAGAATACCCAAAGACTCAGAATTCAATTGAGCAATACCAATCTCCTGTTATAATCGATGTAAACTTTAATTGCACCCGCAAAAATAACAATTTTAATAAATAAATTTGATGTCTATGATATATATATAAAGTTGTACAATCCTGCCAGATTTATTGATTTTATAGAACTTTAGTAATATTAATATTACTTACTTCCTTTCACATTTATTATGAAAGTATTTTATACTGAATCCTCACTAATATTTCAATAGTCAAATTAAAATTATCTTGCTTACATTGATTTGGACACAATTTCTGTCTTACAGTAATTAACTATTGGTGTATTTATACTATGAATAAACTCATCCTTCAAAATTATAATTTTGTTCTAATGTGCTTTTACATGAATTAGATCTGAAGGAATATATAAAATCGTCTAGATCAGAGGTTTCCAAACTTTACGTCACTGCTTACTACTTCCACTTTTTAGATAGCTGGGTGTACCACTTCCTGATCTTAGGATATCTGTATTGAAGATTCTTCATCATAAAAAAATACTAACTGATTAATAAAAGTTTATTTAACAGATAAAACAAAAATATATATATATATATATATATATATATATATATATATATATATATATATATATATATATATATATATATATATATATATATATATATATATAATATATTATTATAATATATATTTATTTTTTATTACATATATAATATTATATATATATATATATATATATATATATATATATATATATATATATATATATATATATATATATATATATATATATATATAATATTATATTATATATTTATTATATATAATTTATTTATTATATTATAAATTTATTATTATATTTATTATATATATTATATTATATATGTGTAGGTATATATATATATATATATATATATATATATATATATATATATATATATATATATATATATATATATATATATATATATATATTACAGTAAAAAATTTAAGAAAATGATAAATTGATAATAAAGTTAAAAAATAAAAAATTTATCAATTTCACATAGCAACATCAAAAATTCTGTAAATAAAAGCCTATCCATCAAAAGTCAAAAAATTGGACATTCTGAAGAAAAACATCAATATTTTTCTGTTGGAAGCATTTTGTTGTTTATTTACAATAAGAACATTAATGTTAAGCCTGATGGAGCTTAACTTGATTCTTGTGTCCTTTTCAACACTGAGGGCTTTCACCTTTGCTATGTTAACAATCTTGAATCATTTTTATTAATTGTATAGTGTGTCTTATAATTGATACATTCAATAATAATTTTTAAAAAAATTGTTATCCCTCATTGAACATGTTAAAAAGATGATATTATCCATGGTTTTTGTTTTCTTGTTCATGTGCCACCTGAAATCTCCACTAGTGACAAGCATTCCACCGTCTGTGAACCTCTGACTAAAACAATAACATTAATATAGGACATTTGACTGTCAAAATTAAAGGCTTAAATTATTGTATAAATAGATTTATTGCATATAAAATAACAGTTTAACACATAATAAAACAATTAATTTTTTTTTCAGTCTAAAGAGTTCAACGTTAAGCTATACACCATGATGCTGGAAGATAAAACTTATTTATTGTGTAACAATGTAAGTAACCATGTCTCATGTGAAATTATATGAATTGGCTTGATTAATTTTGTTGTATGTTATATTTTTAACTATCATTATATTTTGAAATAATGATTTAATAATAATTATTGATTATATAATTATTGATAATAATTATTGGTGATCAAATAGAATCTACAAATTAGTTTATACATATACATATACATATACATACTTGTAATTATATTTTACTATTACTTATATTCTAGACTAAAATAGATATTTCAACAACTAAGTTATTTTATAATTTCAGTATATCATCCATATAGGAAAATTATTTGCTTTCCCATTACGGACTAAATATAAACAGAAGCCAATCTTAGAATAATGTTTGATTTTTAAAAATACATTTTCGGCATTATTATTGTTATAGTCACTCATACATTTTTTCTTGGTGCGATTTTCCATTGCAGCCAACATCAGGTATACCATAAAATATAATGAGTGAAAAAAAACATCATTTTTTGTTTATTTTAAGCCAATAATAATTTCCTGAATAAGTAACAAAAAAAAAGCTACAAACAAATTTTTGTTAGTGTATATCTACCAAACGAAGCTCACCACAGGTCTAAAATATATTTTTTTTCTTAAAACAAGACTCCTAATAATTTTTTTTTAAAAGGCAACTGCATCTGTGGGTACAATTTGATTTTGAAAATGGAATTATTCTAGTTATATGTTTATTGCTTCCTCAAAGCTGAAGATGTCAAATCTATATGCCGGGCATAAACATTTTAGGAATTGTGAAGGTTGGTGCCTAAATGGTCACATATCAATCTTATCAAATTCCATCCACTACTTTGCATACACATGTGAACATTTATTTTCCTTGACACATATATTTTAATAACGGCTCGTCTAATTTGGCCCAAAGTTGGCGATTTTTGTAGATTTGATCCTGTTTTAATTTTGACCAATCCATCGTTTTCAGAACCTGAATGGAGTTTCTGATCAATTTGAATATCTTTGTAAAAACAATATTAAATTCCTAACAAAAATGGTAATTACAAACATATTATTTATTGTAACACTAACCAATCTAAGGATGTAGAGTGGGTAAAAAAAGTATTTGAACACCTTTATTTCCTGGCATAAAATGATTGCCAAATTCAGCAATTGAAAACTATTGTGGGTACTAGCTCAGAACAGCTACTGGTGGGCATGTCTTCTTGACCATCATTACAAATATAATTTTTCCAGTTTTTGTATTTTTTTTTTAAATAGATTTATAGCATTAAAGAAATGAAAAGTATTTGAAATGTTTGATAAACTACATTTTATTTGGAAATTTAACAAAACAAAGCTCTTTTAATCATTTAATAGTGTTTCCCTAACTAATATCTATTCAAACCTAATCAGAATTTTATAGTTAAGCCTGTGACAAGAGGAAAAAGTGAAATGTCTTAATTATTAAAATACTTAATGGGTTTGAATTGATATTAGTTAGGGAAGTAATATAAAAGGATTAAAATAGCTCTGTTTTGTTACAGTAGCAAACAAAATGTAGTTTATAATACCGTTCAAATTATTTTTTGAAATTGAAAAAGTAAAGATTCTATCATTGCTTTAATACTATAAATCTATTTTTAAAATTATTATTCACAAAGACTTAGTAATTAGATTTGTAATTATTTAATCAAAATAGTTTTCAATTTTTGATTCTTGTGATCATTTTACGGGAGAAAATTAAGATGTTCAAATACTTTTTTTACCCATTGCATAAAAACTTTTTAAAAATACATAGGATGATTTCCATTTTCAGGTATCAAACAACCAACTGCTGCTGAAGCGGCCAAATCTTTAGCAATATCGGCCAATTAGAAATTAAACTAATATTTGAACTTGGGGCACACCTGTACCCCGGGTAGTGTTTCAAGTTTAAAGTTATTCTTTTCTTATGCGTGGGCTAATACGCAAATTAGTATTTAATTCTTAGTCTGTTTATATTTTCTGATAATTTTTTAACATCGATGTCGTTTTTTGAAAAAGACATAAGCGCCATTTACCAAACTTTACAGGAAACACATGAAACGATTTTTCCCCAAATAACAATATATATTATTTAAATTTTATTTTTGTTGCACACTGTAGGAGTTTATTAAGATGGCAAAATCTTTATAATTACAATATATTTTTAAGGCTTCTAGCACTAGTTAAGGCCAGAGTGATAGACTGAGAGTAGTTAGTATTTGATGCTTATATCATCTTATCGTCGATTTTTAGACAATTTCCAATTTTTCTTATTTATACATATCATAAGCGGGAATCGATAGACATAGTATTTGCGTCTCATGAAAAATTAAACGATACAGCTGGATATTTATTTTTATCAATCATCTTGATGATGAAATATGCCTGCATAGTATTATCAGGCATAAATTTATCTTAACCAATAAATTTGTTTTATGTCAACAATAATAATGCACATGAGTTTTAATTATATTTATTTTTTTAAGGAAAAACTATGTCTTCATATTGCTATGAAAAATGAAGCCGTTATGTCAGCGTGTGGATTCTTCAATGTAAACAATTCTTTGATGCATTCAGTAAGGAAAAAGTTTATGACAAAATTTTACAATTAACTGCATTAATATATTTTTAGTGAATAAGTGGTTAATTTCCTATAATGACCAAGAGTAATTCAAGTTTTAAACTGCTCTCTTGGGAAGTTGGGAGTTATGGCTTACTGACTTATTCACTATCATAAAAAAAATATTTACTTTTATGATACAGAGAAGAGGTTGTAATGCTGATGTCCCCGATTTTGATCAAAATGTTTTTAATGTATGATCACCCAAAAAATTTTGATCAAAATCGGTGATGGACACGTCAAACATTCTCCTTGTCAGTATTAGTTATATCTGTTTATATTTATTTAATATCAATCAAATTTTCTACTTCTTTTTTTTCTCACCTACATAATTCGGCTGGAAATAGGCTAATTTAATAAAAAATAACTCTTTAATTTGGTTCTTTTTTTCATCATTAACAGATACCTGTTTAAAAACTTAACTGTAATCTTGAAGGTATATTGTTTCAAAATAACATTCTTTGAAAAATGTATTTGTTTTTCTAGTCAATAAATCAGTGTCATGACTAAACATTTTAGAGACCATTCTAACATTTCAGATGGTAGCTGCTGCAACTTCTTACTTGGTTATGGTTATACAGTTGGACCGACAGATGTTGACTTCCAGATATATAGGGTCATCTAGAGCTACTATGTCATTTTCTAATACCACAATAGACTACCTACCTTCCTCATAACATTACATTTTTAATATTGTAATTTATAAACAGTGGTGCTCTAGTATCAATTTATTCATCCCTCTTGTATGTATCTTAAGGGCACTGTGACCATTTTTGAGGATCAAACTGGACTTGCTATTTTCAAGATCTTGTATCTTCAAAAGTATTGATATTATTATCATAATTTTTTTTTTTTATATTTTTACGTTATGTTTGAATCATAGGTTTTTTTTTAAGAAAAAACAAACAAAGGCTTAAGAGGGACCATGTTAATCGACTTTGTTTTGTGATTTTTAAGAATTATCTTTTCAGGTATCTTTTCCTTCTGAATAAAAAGCCAGATTTAAGTGCTTGTTGTTTTGTTTTATTCCTATCATATACCTCTGAAATTGTAACACAAAAAAATTAATAATTATTCACTTTTATAAACAATGACAGAGTCTGAAATCCACTGTAAATATTTTTACATTATCAGCCAACCATTTTGCCAATTTTTGTTTGTTGATTGCGATAAATTTCAAAATGTTTTACATCACGTTTCTAGAAAAAAACATTCAAAACAAATATGAAAAAGAGTAAGCGAATAGGTCTAATAGTTTTGGAAAAACAAATGCTGAAAAAATTTCAGGAGAAACAGGAGGCCCTAGTCATGCAGCCAGTTCTTTTTAAAACTTTTATGAATAAAATTAGTTAATAAACCACTTAATTATTATATATATATATTAATTATATATACTAATTTGCAAAAGGGTAATTTGCCTTTTAGTATAGTATTTAATTAAAGGATATTAATCTAAAAGGGCTATTAATTGAAATTTCCTGAAAGCTAAAAAACTATAAGTTAATAAAAATAAATTTCTTTTTATAACTAAAAAATTGTTATCCATTGGCCTTTATTTTGGATAATGGCATATTTCTCATGATATTTCAGAAATAATAAACATTTCTGAAGAATTTTTGGCTACCATTTTTCTTGAGATGTTCTTCCATTTTTCTATTTCCTGCTACCTCTTCTTTTTACAGCATATCTTCTTTGCTAATCTTCGTTTTTCTTGGTACTGATCAATTCCTTGTCTTGTTATTCTTTGCAGATTCCTCATCCCTTCTTCATTTCTCTGCTTTATCGCCACCTCGCATTCGTTATCTAACCATCTTTTCTTTTCTTCTTGGTTCTTTACCCCAGCACTTTCTCTGCTGTGTTTCTCAAGACTTTTTTCAATCTGCCCTAGGTACCATCTAATGTTGTCACCTTTATCAATAGTCCCTTGGCCATATCCATAGTCGATCATTCCTCTAATTTTTGTCTGCATCTTTTCTTTACTTCCTCCATCTTTAACTTTTCAGAAGCATAGGCTGATTCAGAAAATACTTATTTTCAGAATTTTTTTTTTAATTGCATTTTTTGATCCTAAAACAGTCGCAGTAACCTTAATGTGTTTGTGTATTACTATGATTAAATACAAAATAACAAATATCTGGTATGCATTTGGGTCAGGCTAAGTTTATTTACGATGAATAAACCATCAATTGCATTTGAGAATAAGGTATAATGATTTCTAATTAGGGATTGATCCTTCTATACCATCATGCGGATGTCAACTGATTATGAAGCGAGCCAAGCTATAGTGCATGTTACACCACCCAAAAACTCAAAACTGAGCAATTCAAAATTCAACTCTATCTCCAAACAGGTCATTACAGAATTGAAGAATGCGGAACAAAAAGATGCCATGTATTTATTTTCCAAATTGAGGCTCAAATGTGCAACAGCCAACAAAAACATCTGGTACAACAACACCTGCCTAAGAGAAAACCTCAGACACCGTCTTATGTTCAATAATAGAAGTGACAATTAATTTATTAATCCCTAATTACATTGATCCTTTTGTACCATCATGCGGATGTCAACTGATTATAATAATTTCATTCATAATAATGTTTAAATAAATTAATTACTTTGATATCAACTATTTACTATAATTTTTTATTCAAATTATGTTTTAAAGTCAAAATAAATAAATTTTCTTATATTAGTATGCTTATTCTTTTCTTTATCTGTATGAATGTCAGATCACTGGCCTCCTTTCCCTTTTCTTGAATGAAAGTTCAAGGAAAAAAGCTTTTATCAAAGCTCAGTAACTGAATTAATTTTTTTTAACAAAGCAAGTCTTATGTCATTAATATTAAATGTTCATGTATTTAATTTTTCTTTCTTTTAATCTGTTTTTTCATTAACCAATGAACTTCAAGTTTTCAAAATAAACTAATTAATTCTGCTCAAAACGTTGATAAGTATAAAGTTTATAGTGAAAATTTACAATATTTTTTCTCTAGATTTTTTATGCTTTTGACATTCTCGTTTCAAAATGAACCAACACAATTTTATCATATTCAGTTGTGTAGATTTAGAAACAAATAAAATGTTTTAAGATGAATTTAAAAAAACAAAACATAAAAATAAAATAACAAAAAAGAATGTTTACTATAATTTTAAAATAACACAAGCAGTGCTTATATTATATGAATATGATTATTTTATATATATTTAATATATTCATTCCACTTTGATTCTGAATCTGAGAAATGATCAGAGCTAAGAGTTAATTGCAAGAAGTTGACATGAAATATATTATAATAAATTCAACTATAAGCCACTAAAATACATTTTATCAACAAACCAAAACTGCAATTGTCATCAAAGATCAGTTTTAATTTACAAATTATTAAATTATACAATGAATTGGATTATACTGTTAATAAATACTTAGGGAAAAAATATGTATGTGTGTGTGTATATATATATATATATATATATATATATATATATATATATATATATATATATATATATATATATATATATATATATTTATTATATTTTAACGATTTTGGGTTCTTCAAACACTTGGTTTATTTTTTCTCTGTATTAAGCTTACAGATCTTAGTAACATACAAAATTTAAGTTCAATCACAAAAAAATGGCATACCATTTAGTTTAAAAACTAGAAAGATTTTTAAATTTTAGTATAAATTTCAACTTGTTAAAGAAATAGTATCAATTTTGCTGCAGGCCTGATGCTTTTTTTCAAAGTCTCTGTTATATCAGTCCCGAGACCAACTTGATCCCGTTTAGCTTCATACGCCAAGCACTCTATCAAGATGTGCAATACCGTCAATTGTACTTCGCAGGAGATACATTGAGGCGGTGTACCCCTCGTCATAAGATACTTGTGGGTGATTCTCCTATGTCCTATCCTTAAGCTGGTTAGAACTATCTCATCTCTTCTTGAAAGCTGGAGGTCAGCTCAGCTAGGTAGTATACATGATTCTACTATTCTTAATTTATTTTTTTATTGAACATATAACTCTTGTTTGTTGTCATAAAAAATAAATTAAAAGGTTAAAGGCTTAACAGACTGAACCAAAATTGACTATTATATTATTATAAGTACTTCTTATGATTGTTTTTTAGTACTACTGCCATTGATAAAAATTACTAAAAAAAAAAAAAAAAAAAAAACCTGTACCACTACAATCCGTGAAGGGTCTTGGGCTCAGTACTTGGGTAAGGACCATACTGTTTATAAGCCAACGGTTGTGTAAGGAGGTGATTTGGCCGAGATCACGCTCAACCGCCAGGTTTTTCCCCCAATTAAGGGTACCCACTTTATAGAGGCTGGGTGAGCCCCAGGAGGGTCCCCCGATCCCACAGGGTCGATCCGCAACTGAATACAGAATAAATAACCCGGGACCTTGAGATTAGTAGCGCAGTGCCTTACCCACTGAGCTACCCCGCTCCCAAAAATTACTAAAAGCATATAGAATTACTTTGACTTCTTTTTTCTTTATAGTCCCTGCAATCGTGTTATGCTTCAGCTATGCATAAAACATACATGTAATCCAAATTACTTTCCAATTTAGGGATAACACTTATAATTGTTCAGTTAAGAGGTAGAAGGAGTTCAGATGAAGCAAAGCACAATTAAGATAGTTTCAATTGAAGAATATATGTTAGTCACTACATGAAAATAATTGACCAGCATGTAATGGCGAAATTGCCTTCGCATTTTGGCCTGTCCTCGGCAACACTGAAGGGCATTTCCGCAGTGTCGGGTTCAACGCTACCGCTCCGTTCGATCTCTCCAGTAACTACTTCTGGTTTTTAATACTCCCTTGTTCGTTCCAAAGTTAATTTGTCCATTTTTATTTAGTTTCAAATCAAACTTACCTTACAGTTTCATAAATTAAGAATTATGATTTAACACGAGTTGAAATTAATATTAGGTTGTAAATAACTTGGAATTTTTTATTTTTTTTTTTATCCTTATAGAACCAATAATTACAAGTTAACTTTTAAACTTATTCATAAAAAAAAAAAATAAAATAATAATTTTTTATTCATAAAGTGAGCCGTGAAATTCGAAAAGCAGTCAAGTCAATTTTTCCATAGTTTTTTTTTCCTTAACGATTTTTGTAATAGATTATCATGAAGTGAAAGGATTTATTCCAAAATCAATTTTTTTAAAAAGTGAAAAATTCGTATCATTAAATTAAATATCTGTAACCGTGCGCGCATCATACCACTTTCCCCAAAATATAATAATAACTAGTATACCCGAGCAAAAACTCTCGCATTAGATCCTAATACATTAGAAGTATTAGCGATATTAGGAAAACATATTCATTCTTATAAACAATATAATATTACTAAAAAAATTTATTTAACACGCACATTTGGGGAAGCTACATAGTTTGTAATGACTATGTTGAAGTTACAGCTCATACTTAATAAATAATTAGCTTACCCCACTGGAAATTATCTCTTCAATTTAGCAGTTAGGCAATGAGATCTAGCTATAACATTTTCTATATGTAGTATTCATATTTAACAGTGTCCTTTAGGGTTGGACATGGGAAACAATATATTAAACCCATTAAAAGTTTTTGTAAACAGACTCAATTTGATATAAAGTTGCCATGACAACGACACTTACGCTAGATGGCATAGGGCCCGTGCGGACCTATATCGTGGATTATCTCGAAAAAGGTAGGTTTTAAGGCTTTAAAACGCTGGACCAATATGATCCAACGGATCATATATGACCTTGAAGCCCGCCTCAAAATCTTTAAAACCCAACTTGTCCAGTCTCGATCCGTCGACTCTTAGTCGTCAAATCTTTGAAACCTCCTTGTTTTTTCATCACTTTTATTTAAGCCCTAGTATGAATTTAAGAAACAAAATCGGAATTCGTCACATCTCCATGAAATTCCCTTTCTTTTGATACCTCATTCTTCAAAATCCATCGCTCCTGAGAGCCGGAAAAGGGATCTATACTACCGTAATAATATATTGTAGTGATACATTTTTTAAAATAATTTTAATGAGATCACATAAATACTACTTGAAATATTCTTTCTTTCAGCAGCATGCACTTCTTCAAGCCTCTCACTAAAGCGCAATAAAAATAGTTTTCTAAAAACTTTAATAAAAAATTGTTGGTTCGTCAATCTGAAAATAAATTTTAAAAGTTTCCATTTTGTTTCTATCAAATAATATTGAAGGAGAAATTATTAATTTCTACCTTTATATCATTAGATTGTTAGAGAGCATATTATTGACTATAAGGTGGGGGACGTAGTGGGAAGAATTTAGGTCGCATCCGTCTGCTTTCCGACATTTGCGAAAAGTTGTTGACCGACTTTAATTTTTCAAAACTGATTTTTTTCCGTATTTTTAAATGATATTACGTACTATTTTTTATTTTTCTCAAACAAAAATTTTTCACATCTTAAACGTTAAAAAACAACTTTTCGGCACGATTATGAATTTTTTTCACCAGGTTGCTACACGCCGATTGTATCTAAACCCTCTACAATTTATTTCTATAATTCTTCTCCTATTTATCACGTTAAAAAAATCCATTGGAAATTTATTTCAAAAAGTAAACTATCGCGCCTGGTCTATTGTGTTGTGTCCACAGAATAAAATATCTGATGTGGACAACACATGACTTCCTTGTACTCCTATTAAATTATAAATCGGTGGCTCAAAAAGTAATCCTGAATTTGGTTACTAGTTTCCGAAGATTGACACTCGGCGTCCCGACATATTGACACACACACACACACAAAAGCACACACTCTTGTTACTGGAGGTCTCATTCCGTTATTATATGTTGTTTTCCTTCAGTAGGTAACTAATTTTCCAAGATATTTCTTCATGTTCCGTGACAACAATAAAACTGTCAATATCACTGGATAAAACATTAGACAATTTCGACATTTTAAGCGGAAAAACCAACTTAACTAATACTTATTCTCATGCTGCAGACTTGTTGATCTCACAAATGGGGAGGAAAACCAGTATTTTACACTAAATTTTAACAGTTAAAACAAGAAATAAAAATGTTTAATTGGATTGGAAACCAAATTGTGTTTGTTGTAACCTTTATTACCGAAACATATGATTTATGTATTTAATTTAAATATAATTTTTGATGTAAGCTTATTATGACCTTCAAGTAAAGTACCCTTTTCGGCTCACCAATCTTAACCAAAATCTAGTAAATACATTTATATCGATATAAAAGTCCTATTTACCAAATTTGAGATGTTTTACGTTATATTTTAATATAATTTTTGATGAAAGTCTAATATGACCTTCAAGTAAAGTACCACTTCCGGTTTTGCAATTTAGACCAAAATCTAGTATGTTATTTAAATCAATATATAAATTATAAATACTAAATTTGAGAAGTTTTGTATAGTATTTTAATATGATTTTTTATGGAAATCAATTATGACCTTCATGCAAAGTACCACTTCCGGTGATCAAGCAGTGACCAAAAAGGGAGGTGCACAACTAGATTTTACGGCAATTCTAAATACAAAATTACAACTATCTATAGCTAACCGTTTTTGAGTTATGCAAGATACGAACGTAGGAACGTACGTACAGACGCCACGACGAAACTAGTCAAAATGGATTCAGGGATGGTCAAAATGGTTATTTCCGTTGAAATCTGAAAACCGAAAATTTTCGCGAATACAATACTTCCTTTACTTCGTAAAAGGAAGTAAAAATATTGATTGCACGAATTTATTAATATTTTATTGTGAAAAGTAAGCGCAAGTTACATTCTCTTCGAATGAATTTAGCCGAACACACGAAAGGACACGTCAAATTATCTTGGAGTGATGCATTATCTCCATATAGCCAGTTCTTTTTATCTGAGATGTGCTGTTTATGGTCTATTTTTAAGTGGTCCGAATACGATACCTCAATTGGCGGAGCGTTAACATTCGTTATTCATCAACTAACCCTAGTTATTTACTGCCGTTTGAGAGATTTTTTTTTAAAGCATTATTTTAACAATAGTTTTATCTCTTTGTTTGATTAACATTTCTTCTTGGATATCATTGATTTCTTTTACTAGTTTAACTTTTCTTTCATCTAAAAGGTCAAAAAATTGGAATCACCTATTATCTCATTTTCTTGCAATGCTTTTAGAACTGTAATTCTTTAATTTATAAACGCCTAAAACATGCGTCGTCGAAACCTCTTGCGGCACAGAACAATAGTCAGAAAAACTGAAAATCTGTTGGAGTATTTGAAGATGCCCGCAAGTTCAGATTTCAATAGGCCGCCGTGAATCCTCTCGACCTAGATAAGCGTTCTTTCTCAACAATGGCCGATTGGTACAAGAGGTTCCGATTCAATGTAGGATGCCCAGGGATTGGTCAATACCTTCGGAAGTATCTTTGTCAGATGTAGACGGGAATTTCTCTATTACGATGCATTCATCGGAAAGTACATCGTTGAATGAGTCAGGAGGATGAAACACCGAAGGACCCTTCTAGTTTTGTGAATATAATCTGAATATATGGAACACTGTCAGAATGGTAGAATTCAGATAGCAGTTTTTTATTGATGTTTTATATCGATGACGTTTTCCACTCTTGTCTCAATCAATGATCTATATATTGAACGAATGCATAATCTACTAAATGCAGAGTCTGCGGCTCTAACAATCACAGGCTTTTAATACCAGTTTACAACTTAGCGAGAAGCGCTGGGATCTCCTGGAGAGCGGCTTTACACCCCACACGTGGGAAGCAAACCCTGGTTTGGAGTTCCTCAGGCTGAGTGTAAATATTGTATATAGGTATGAATGTGTTTAAGATTATTGCTTTTAATTTATTTATCTTTAATTGAATTCTTCCTTCTTTTTGTTTCCACTTACTTTGAATTATATATGGTATAAATGATTTACATATAGCTCTAATGGAAATGTCCTTAAAAGTGGTAGAATGTCAATTTCTCAATAAAAAAAGTTTTAAAAAAAATTATACTAGTATATTATCCTGCATTTTGTTTATATTTTTAATGGACTTAGGTCGTCAGTCGGAGTTGGTTAATTTACTTCCCACTTATTATATATATATATATATATATATATATATATATATATATATATATATATATATATATATATATATATAAACACATGTGTATATAGAATAGATAGCACGACACAGTGAAGAACAGGTGAATAACGGAAATAAAAATTTTGCATCAAGTAATATATGTGAAAATGATTTACCTAGCATTGTTTGGTTAATAAAATAAAACATTATTTATAATGAAAGTCTCGGGATTTACGTTTCGGAAATATGTAAAATATAATAAATTAATGATTTTAACAAAAGAAATCTAATTTTCCCAAACTACCTATAAAATTCCTTAGATAGCATCCTAGAAAATTGAAAAAAAAAAAAAAAATTCATTCACTTATACATTGCCTGCTTTATTATATGAATCCAATTGTTTATTCTTCTAATGAATCCTTTTATTTAAGAAACTGTTTTCCCAGGAAAGCAATTCTAAATTGGAGAATACAGGACAAACTTAGGTTATCTTCAGTTAAAAGTTAAATTGCACAATAAAGTTATTTCTGGAAGTGAACATCGATGTATTCTTCGTTGTCTCTCCCTGCTAATATATATATATATATATATATATATATATATATATATATATATATATATTTTTTTTTTTTTTTTTTTTTTTTTTTTCGTGAAAGAGTATTATTCATTGCGTGGTTATATGATTAAGCTTTTTCCCCACATCCCTAATACGTCAGAAAACAACAGCTTCCTTCAGTGAAGTTATACGTTGGCCTCTTATGAGGAAAATACTACCTTGAAGTTTTCTAAAGCTAGGAAAAACGATTGACGCATCTCTTGTTTCATTGTGATAACAACATTGGATAATATCTATAATATACATTCATAAAATTATATTTTGTATTGTATTGTAATTTATAATAGACGTAATACAAATAGAAAATAACCTATAATTTTATTTCCTTAAATACTTATTTTTCTCGAAAAATCACTTGGTACACAGTTTTTTCGGGTCCTTGGCTCTAAAAATCGTTATTTTTATAAAATGTTATATTATTTTTGTGTCTTACATCTAATAATCTCTCGATCTCTTTCACTACAGAACCAATTTCGATGAAATTGGAATAGAAATATGTAAGGACAAATGTGTAAGGATTTTTATTTTTTAAATTCGATCCAAAATGGCGGCCGTTTTAATGGACATTTATCATCTAAAATCTGTTTGTTTTGCAGTAACGCCTAATGCATTATTGGGTTCCCTTCAAATTTGACCTGAATATCTCTAGAAGGTATTTAAAACGAAGTGTGCAAGAATTTTTGGCACGGATAATGAGGGGAAACCAAAATCAGATATTTAAGATAATTGCGACGAGATTGGATTATTACTTCCTTGTACGCAGTAAAGGAAGTATTGTAATCGCGAAAATTTTTGGTTTTCAGATTTCAACGGAAATATCCATTTTGACCATCCCTGAATCCTTTTTGACTAGTTTCGTCGTGACGTCTGTACGTACGTTCGTACCTATCTCGCTTAACTCAAAAACGGTTAGCCATAGAAAGTTAAAATTTCGTATTTAGGATTATTATATAATCTAGCTGTGGACCTCCCTTTTTGGCCACTGTATGATTACTGGAAGTGGTACTTTACTTGAAGGTTATTACTGATTTTCATCAAAAAAATATATTAAAATATTATGCAAAACTTCTCAAATTTGGTATTTAAGATTCATATATTAATATAAACAACATAATAAATTTTGGTAAACATTGGCAAACCGGAAGTTGTACTTTACTTCAAGGTCATATTAGACTTTCATCAAAAAATATTTTAAAATATAATGTAAAACATCTCAAATTTGGTAAATTAGACTCTTATATCAATATAAATAATTTAATAGATTTTGGTTGAAAATAAAGGTCTGAAAAGGGTACTTTACTTGAAGGTTATAATAAACTTACATCAAAAGGTATATTAAAATTTATTACAGAGATCATATGTTTCGGTGATAAAGGTTATAAACGCAATTTTTTTTCCTCTCTAATTAAATTATTTTATTACTTGTTTTAAGTGTTAAAATCGATTGGAAAATACTTGTTTTCCATCCCATTTGTGAGATGAACAAGTCTGCAGCAGGAGAATAAGATTTAAGTTAAGTGGGTTTTTTCCTCTTAAAATGTCGAAACTGTCGATTTCCAATGCTTTATCTAGTGATATTGACAGTTAAAATGTTGTCACGGAACACGAAGAAATCTTTTGGAAATTTCAGTTATCATGAGACCTCCAGAAACAAGAGTATGTCTGTGTGTGTGTGTCAATAGATGGATGTCGCGACGTCGAGTATCGTTTTTGAAAGTACTGCAATCTTCGGAAACTAGTAACCGAATTCAATATTACTTTTTGAGCCAGCGATTTATAGTTTAATAGGCGTACAAAAAAATCATGTGTTGTGCACATCAGATATTTTTTTTTTTTAATGAAAATCGTTGTTCTATAATGGCTTCTTTGATTGTGAGTTTTCATTGATATCTCCAGCTTGAATCTTGTCGAATCCTGGCGATTATTTGACACTGAGATTTGCAATTATATTACTGATTATGACTGAAATAATTAGATCCGAGAGAGGAAGGGGAGATTGTTAACTTTGAGTTAATATACGTTTAAGATTTCAGTGGTTCCTTTTTAACGTAGTCAGTCTAAAAGTGGCTGCAGTTTGTCAGGTTATTATTAAGTTAGTGTTTTTGTTTGTGGATATAAATATTAAAATTTGTTCATAATATATATACAATACATTGTTTGGTTTGAGATTCGAAATATTGCATAAGATATTGCAAATAAAAGACGCTAAACTATTAAATTGAACGTTAAAAAAAAATTATATATAATATATATGTAAATTGGTGAACAAAATTGGCTTCTCAATGAATGCCATATTGGCTAAACCTTTAAAAGCTGCAATAAAGAACAGATTTTAGATTTTTTTTTTTCTTTTTTTGCTAGAACTACCGTTTACCGAACTATTGATTATTTTGATTTTTAAAAAAGGAATTTCAACTTTTATTTGTTATTTTAATTTATCAAGACCGGACTATTTAATGCAATTATTATTAATTTATTATAATAAAAATTATAATAAATTTATTTTTATTTTTGATTCGCATGGATTTGTATTCAGTTTATTTATATTCATGCTTGATCAAGTCTGAAATTATGTTAGATTCAGGATATATCATATTCACATGATCCACTGAAAGGAAAATAAAACAAAATTAAGATATAGTATTCTAATACAAAGGATATTTGTAACGATAACAGTTATAAAAATGAGGTTGGAAGACAGTTATTTAGCGACATTGCCTCACTGGTCAGTAATAGCGTTACGGGACAAATGATTGTGGTCAGTTATCACTATTTTCTTTTGGTCCTAGGCCAGGCAGGGGATATCTACACGAACCTGTCATATTTTCTCCAAATAATATTTTTTCGCGAGGCTAATTGACCTCTCAAAGAAACGGAATGTGGAAGTGATGCTAAAAGTGACGGATGAGTTACGAACGTTGATTTCCATTCATACTCGACAGCTCACTTTCTATTGTGTTGGAAGATGTAATAGTGGAGGCACGTAACCAAGAATACTACCCTTGGAATACCAACGAGAAACCACAGCCACATAGATATTTACAAACCAATTATACATATTTCAGCTGTTAAAAAACAATTGTGATAGTAACAACATAGTAACAACAACTAACTAAATTGTGATAGTACGTTACCTATTAATATATTTGTAATCTCCCTTTTTATCATATATATATATATATATATATATATATAACTAGCAGTTATGACATGACATATAGCATATTATGTTGTACTGTTTATGAGTTATGACGTACTGTTTCTATTTATTACATTTTTTTTTAGGTTGTTGAGGTGAGAAGTGCTATTTGAATATGTGAAGTGAGGTATTTATTTATTAAATTTAGAGGTTAACAATAATGATGATGCCTGATTAGTAGGGCTCAGATTTGAAGGATTTTTCTTTTTGTGTTTGCTTAAGGGAAACCAGAGTTCTCAACAAATCTTTTGGGTGTTTCTTTCCGAATTTTATTAAATTCGATTAAATTAACAAATTATTTTTTATTCTTTTACGCTAAATTAAATATGTTTGAAAAAAATATGATTTAATCCTTTTGATATCAGAGATTTGGCTGCGAAATATTTGTTAGTATTTTCCAAGAAAACAAAACACCCGTAGTTTGAGGAAGGGAGTCGACAATTACTTAGATTCATTGAAAAAATGATCCAATAATCTGACCTTGCCCCCACGGCACATTCCTAAAATGTCCGGATTTTCTCCCTGGAAGACTATTCGGCCGCCATATAAAATGCTAAAACTTTGTTTCAGGATAAAACTAAATATAAGGATTCACTTTTATATTGACCAAATCTTCATTTTTACCTTTCACGATTATCAAACTAGAAGAGCGATAATCGTCCCTTGTGGATTCAACTAAGCTTATTAAAAATATAATTATTCAATGTTTTTCCTAACTTCTATTCAGAATATTTGGGTAAATTAGAAACCACTCAAGAAAGATCCCCAGACTGGAAGATTATTGAAGCAATAGTTGCCATTCTAAAGGTAGAGCCCACTATGATACGAATGAAATAACCTTATTTTTACAGACCCCATACGAAGACGGTAGATGTCGAACGTTCATTCAGCGGCTACCGTCGTTTACTGGACGAGGATGGGCAATGTCTAAATCCAGAAAACCTGAAGAAATATTTGATTATATCTCTTAATAAATAAATATTCTTGTTATCTTGTTAATTCTAATTTTTGTAAACATTAGATATGGTTTAATAATCCTCCTTAGTTATACAATATTATTTTGTGTTTTTACTCATATTTTCGCCGAATAAAATAGGCTACTGCACTGTGTCGAAGGTCAGCGGAGAGGGGCGGAAGTGCATTTTCTATCTGTTATAACCCCTCGAATAGGATTATGAAAGTTTTGGAGATGTCTGATATATATATATATATATATATATATATATATATATATATATATATATATATAAATTTTTTTTCCCGCTAGGTTTCAGTACCTCCAGCGACCTCCTTTGGGTCAAATGAGCTGAATTCACTACGTAGGGTTTTCTTCTAGAAAGAACAATACCATTAAAGTATGGGTCAATTATTTTAGTGAAATACGACCTAAATGGCGAAGCTCACGGTTTTTTTTTTGTGAGTGTTTACGATTTCTTTTCGTAACAATGCTTTTTTTTGTTTATCATGTTTTTTTTTTGCGTTTTGCAATGCTCATACTTTACAAATATGATTGTATTTACGCCAACTTTTAATGAATGACTTTAGGATATTTTTTAGATCTAAAAATTAATTTTTAAGATCTATAACTTGAAAAATAAAGATTTTGAGATCCGAGCCCGCCTGATAAGGTAAAGTGGTAATGTGTTCAGTTATTTACCATCTAAATTCGAGAGATTTACGGCTTTGGGCATATCCTAATAATAATCGTTTTTATTTTTACTTACCTATATTTATTTATTAAATCACTTACATATATGTGAAATATTGATATAGTATAATATAAGTATAAATTGATATAGTATGGCGATCGTCTCTCATTGTTAGTAGCAATAAATATAGATCCATACAAGCTAAAAAAACAATTTCATCATTAATTAAAGGAGAAATATTTTCCTAGAATAAAAAAAAATTCCAGAAATAAGAGAAGTAATATAGATATATAATTTATCATAAAGTGAAAGTTGTATGAAGCTCACACAGCACTAGATTTTTTCTCTTTATTCGAGTAATTGCTCTGTTAAATTGCGAATGATTATTCGCTCTGTTAACGAAAATTTTAGGTTAACCGTAGCTCTGTAGCTAACAGCAAATCAAAAAGTAGTGATTTAAAAAATAAAAAAAGTGAAATTTTATGTATTGGGTCGAATTGCGAGCCAAATATTGAAAAAATAATAGTCCTACAAGAAAAATAATTTGATTGAAGCTGTAGAAAATCTATTCAGCTTTTCAAGCAAAAAACATTCTAGACCCAATGATTGATTCATAATTTGCAAAAAAGTAAAAAAATCAAAAAATTGGAATTGGGAATTATTTGATCTAACCTCTTTCCATAACTTGAAAACTTCCTACTAAATATACTAAATTTTACACAATTTGAGCTCAACCTCTTTTCTGTATGTCTTGTAGTTATTGAGAAAAAATACTTCCGAAATTGATCAATTTTTCCAAAAAGTGAAATTTTAAATTTTTGGTCAAATTTTAAGTCAATTTTTGGAAAAAATACTGATCATGCGAGAAAAATTGTTAGGAGTATAGTCGTAGTATATCCATTTATCTTTCATTCAATGTTTAAAATTTCAATACAAAATAAAGCAAAAGTATTAAGATGGCTTTAGTAGATTTTTTCAGGAAGGTTTAAGTTCATTTTTTGAATGAGAATAAACGAACATACTTTTGAAATTATAAGCAAAAAAGTGAACAAAGAAACATTTTTATATTTTTTGGGAATATTTCAAAACACACGGGGAAATTTTGTTAGATAATTCCAGATTCGGATTCAGAAACAGACTACAACAACAAAAATAATAATGAATATAATTAAATGAATATGATAATGAATAATGAATATAATTATTCATTAAAATAATAATGAAATCGACTATTGGACTTTTCACATCAAAAACTACCATTTGACTGGACTATTAAGAAAGAATTTGCTTTTAGAAGTTAACAGTATTTACTTCAGTACCTACGCTAAAGACAGCTGAGATAGAAATCAGAATAGAGCTCACTGGAGACCGCAACTAAATTGCTGTCTGGCTCAAGTGGGCGAGAAAATCAACGGCTGGCGATAAAAGCGGAAAATCTAGTCGGCGGAGAGGAGCAATCCAATATGAACTTTTATCACTGAATTCTTCCGAGAATAAATAAAAATATGAAACAACTGAAGAAGTTCTAAGCTCTCCCAAATGAAACAGCAGTAAAGCCCGGTTTCTTCATGTGGCATTGATTTCCCTATTTCCGAAGAATGACTCATATCTGACCAGCTCTCAGGGTGCCGGATTACTGGACGTGCCGGACTAGCGAACGGCTGGATCACAGACTGTACTTACTGTACTTAATAAATATAATTTAGCATTATCCTGTTGATCTAAGTAGCTTCATTACTTACGATCTTCATAACTATAAACTAGTGAGTGAGTGTTCTGTGGTTCAGAAATGTCAGTGAACTGAATAACTTAGCCAATTGTTATTTAAATTATTCTTTCTGATGAATCGCGATCTACTTCTACCTTCTCTTAGGGGGGGAGGGGGAATGTTTTTTGTGTGGGTGTGTGTGTTGCATTTGAAAATTTGTAAATTTCTAAGAAAAATACTAATGCTTGTTCGAGCAATTTATTTCCTGTTGATATTTACTTTTTTACTAGAGAATGGTTAGTATCACTATTCAACTGAAGACAAATCAAGATATTTTTTATCAAACCGATTTCCTCCAATTTTATTTTTCAGCCAGGAAACAGAAGCGGCGTTCAATTATATAACATTCAAACTAAGTTTTACAGCAATATATTTAGTCAGTTACACAACTGATCTTTAACTGTAGTCTATGTAACTATTACGATAAAAAAAAAAAAACCTCTGATTGTCACAAATCGATTTTAAACAGTTGAGAAACAGATTTTTTTTTACTTCCGGGAAAATGTTGTCGCTGAAAGCAATACAGCACAATATCTTCAACTTTATTTGCTAGGTATCTTCAAATTAAATCTTTAATTTTATTTATTTTTTATTTTATCTTAATCTTTATTTACTCCTGTTGAAAGAAGTATGTCAATAATAATTGAATTGATTGTCTAATTAAAATTAAAATAAAGGAACGTTAGGCATGATGAAGGACAGAACCCAATAGCAACTCTTCCGAAGCTTCAATAATTTTCACAGTATCACGAAAGATCTCTCATCCAGCTCCTTGTTTGTATTCCAAAACGAGTCTTTTGAGGATGAAATTGTGAATTAAAAGCTCATATTTCTGGATTTGAGTTTTCGGTATTTGGATTTTTTTATCAGGAGCCTTTGTCAATAATCGTCACAAATAGTGCTTTGAATAGGAAAATTTTTAGTCTGTACATTTTCTTTTTTTCTATCTACATATATCTGGTTACATGTCCAAACGAGTTGTTAATCGTTAGTATTAAGTTAATATTTCGGTTTTGAATAAGAAATCGTCGCATTAGGTAGTATGTAGAATAAAAACAAATAACACACTTTTCTTGCTTGTTCGAACTTATATAGGTACCAACTTTTGGGTTTTATGAGATCATAAAAATAGTTCTTAAGCTCCACAATAGGTTTTCTCATCCATCCGAACCGTCGGTTTGAACGACGAAAAGTGATGGGAAAAAAACGTCCTTTGGTAACGAAAACCGATCTTCCCTTACACCATCGGTTTTTTTCATCCAACCGAGCCTTCCATCCATCCTTTTTAATTGATTTCATTAATTTATTTATTTGGTCTTATTTTTAATTGATTTCTATTTAATTTATATAAAATAATCGGAAACAATTAATTCATAATCTAATTATAACTAATTTAAATTTCTAACCCTGCCAATGTTCATATGCTGAGGAAAGTAAAAAAATAAATAACTATCATTTTTCGAGGTTGGCAAAGGTTGAGAGGAGGATTTCTAAAAAAACAATAAATATTAATTTATTTTAAGCTTATATTAAAAATTTATTAATTCTTATGGATTTGGCTAGGTGAGAATATTATTTATTCAATTTTTATAAAACTTCATCATGCTCGATGCTGATGCTCGCAGCAGCAGAAAAAAAAAACCGAGGTGTCAAGCTCACTTCAAGATCGCTGAAAATATTTTTTTTTTTAAAATGATTCATCAAACAAAATGAAAAATCATTACTACAAAAGCACACACTACAGTGGAGGCTCACGATGCCTGACGTCACTGGAAGCCATGATGATACGGGCAACGTTTTGGCGAGAACTACCATAATTCAAATTTCTGTCTTTTATTTAATTGGAAATATATTACAGATTGGAGTAGGCTAAGGACTCGTGTTTTTTCAATAATATCTCTATATTAGAAGAATAAAAAAAAAAATCACCTTGGTGTTCTATTAAAAAAACAAGGAACTCCTTGAAAAATCAACATTTTACCATATTTGTAGAAGCTTCAAAATCCTCTTAAGATGCTACACGATGTGGAATTGCTGAACAAGCAACCTGTTAATATGATCATAGTGATAGCATCTATGCTATTACTTTATCAAACCGTCAATTACTAATACCTTCTTAATAGGGACGATTGAAATGGGCCTGTAGAGCTGTGGAAAGTGCTTTGGGTAACTGCTTACGGCTTCGAGTCTTCGGGTCACTAATTTTTTTTTAATTTTATTTCAAAATCATCACTAAAATTGTGTCATCACGTCTTCTCGCTTGATTTTTCATTCAAGGATCAATATCATAGCTAACTTTTAATATAAATTGGCTATCTGATCTGTGGAGTCGAGGAGGGGAAGGGATATATTTATTAAATTACATCAATTAATTTCATTTATGAACTTCATAAGAAGTTCCACGAAAAAACAAATCATTATTTGACCATAATTCATCCTTGGATGAATCGAAGCCCAGAAATCATTCGATGAAAAAAGGCGGAAAGTGAATGCTCTAGGTCCTACCTTGACGGCCTCCCAAAGGTCAGAGGATTTCAGGTTGTGCAACGCTTGCTCCATTGAAGTAAGTCTTTCTTGAGCGAATACTGTTTCTCCAAAAACTGGAAAAATAAAGAACGTAAAGTTTTTTTCACAAAACGAATTTAATGTAGTGTTAATTACTTGAATTTGCATATTCTACAATGCTCTTCGGCTAATCTCCATGTTAAATGGTAATTAACCTATTAAGCTTTCGGGTTCCGAAAGTTTTAAAACATAATTATATGCTAATGTTGCGTTTAAACACTGATTAGGTTCTAAACAAGTGAATAGACAAATTAGAAAGCAGTTAAACAAACAATGGTTCGTGTTACGATCAACTTTTTGTTAAATCCAATTATTCATCTGAATTCATTTCATATCTCCTTTGTTAACAAATGTATATGTTAATGTATATGTATCTAATCTGGTCATTTTGCATAAATGCCGGTATTTTCATATGGCAAAAATATTTTCAGTCGCACTGTACATCCTAGTGTTCTACATTGAAAGAAATATTGGAGACTATCAAGGGGGATTCAGACCTAATCGATACACTATTGACCAGATTCAGACCTAATAGATACACTATAGACCAGATTCAGACCTAATAGATACACTATAGACCAGATTCAGACCTAATAGATACACTATAGACCAGATTCAGACCTAATAGATACACTATAGACCAGATTCAGACCTAATAGATACACTATAGACCAGATTCAGACCTAATAGATACACTATAGACCAGATTTTCTACCTCAAGCAGATGTGTGAAAAAAGAAAGAATTTAATTTAATAACACCATGTGGATGTTTTTCTTAGGCTTCAAGACCGCCTAAGATACAATTTCACGATGCGAGCTCTATCAAGCTATGAAAGACATGAACATCGCATCCAAGCTAGCAAGACTAACAGTGAGTATTGTACAATGAAGGACACGGATAAGGGTCAACGGATCAACTACAGAAAAATTCATCGTTTGGAGGATCAGCTATGCGTAATGTCCTTGATAAGGATGGAATACAGACTGAAAGAACCATTTCCAACCGTAGTTTATAAATTCTTGCATAACCTGATGACCTGGTAATAACGGGAAGATCGCTGACTCATGCAAGGGAAGCGGAGGTAGAGGCTGCTAAGATACGGCTGAACGAAGCGAAGACAAAGATAATATTAGGGATTGATAAATTATTTGCCACTTCTATAAATTTGTTTTATTGAAAACTAGTTTCGAATGTTATACATTCATCCTCAGTTCTCAAAACACACAAAAAATTCAAAAATAAGCAATTCAAAATATAGTTTGGTAT
The DNA here is from genome assembly GCA_948150685.1 of Rhaphigaster nebulosa. Taxonomy (NCBI): domain Eukaryota; kingdom Metazoa; phylum Arthropoda; class Insecta; order Hemiptera; family Pentatomidae; genus Rhaphigaster; species Rhaphigaster nebulosa. Next base: position 16,649,609 of record OX411309.1, read on the forward strand.
TATTATACATATTAAATTAGATTAATATAAATCAGTATTATAAAACATTGTTTATAATACTGATTTATATCTGATAATGTTTTATAATACTGATTTATAGTAATCTAATTTAATATGTATAATAACACCAAACTATATTTTGAATTGCTTATTTTTGAATTTTTTGTGTGTTTTTAGAACTGAGGATGAATGTATAACATTCGAAACTAGTTTTCAATAAAACAAATTTATAGAAGTGGCAAATAATTTATCAATCCCCAATTAGATTGATCCTTCTATACCATCATGCGGATGTCAACTGAATAAGATAATATTAATTAGGAAAAAGAAATCTCGTCGACCACCACAGTTATCCAGTTAGGAATTGCATTATCCAGTTTATTGTCCAGTTTCCAATTAAGGATATGAATATCGAAAAAAAAATATCGATATATATCGTATGGATAGTTTTCGAATCTATGGAAATGATATTTCAATATATAGAGAAAAAAATAGCGATATTTCGATATATCGGACCTAGATATCTGTAATTTTTAAAAAACTCTCCTTTAAAATGAGAGGGATAATATATATGAGGGTCGTAATATATATATATATATATATATATATATATATATATATATATATATATATATATATATATATATATATATTGCATATATATATATATTACGACATATCAGGTTAAAACTACAAAAGTATCGATATTTCGATAAGTCGATATTTTTCCATCTCTAAATCCCTCTCATTTTAAAGGTTTTTAAAATAAAATTAAAAATTTTTTTTTTTAGAGTTTTATATATACATATATATATATATATATATATATATATATATATATTAATACATTTTTTTGTGATAAGCTATTTATGAATATTTAATTGCTGCTATTAAAGCTATTGCAAAAATCTAAGAAGTTGTCAATTTATATTACCCTATCCTTCAAGTCAATATAACCCTCTTCTTCTTCTGCTTTCAAAGATTAAGAACACTGAGGCCGATATTAACAAATGTCGATATTTTTTATTGATATATCGATCTACTATTTCGATCTATTTGAAAACTCTCAATACGAAATATATCCATATTTTTTTTCGATATTTATATCCCCTACTGGAAATCATTAAGAAGATGGCTGACAGCAACTGCTGATAGTAATACGAACACATCACACTAGGAGTTTTTTAGGTGTTCTTTGTTTGTCGAGTCCACTGTTCTTTGTTAATTTTTTAATTTAAAAAAAAAATTTGGAAAAAATATCATTTTTCGATACTCAAATTTTAATATCGATTTTAGGGCAAATCAGATATAATGTATCGGATAATATATAATATAATATAGACGTTCCAGCTAGGGTTGCCTTTCAAGTCAGGGCTGAGTTCCAGAGCTCGCGGTCAAACCAATCTCCCTCCCGAAGACCTCGACCAGCCATCTCCTCTTCCACTCCGTACATCCAACTACTTCTGGGTCGTCCTTGTCTGCCAATCAAGAACTCGGTTCAGACATAGCTCGGCAGACATTCGTCTTACATGGCCATACCACATATGCATGTGAACAATCGGACAAAAATGTAAATATATTGATATTTTTCCAACATCTCTACTTCCAATAGCTGGGATATCGTGGGAATAGGGATTAAATAGAGTATCTGGGATGGAGAATCTTGATGAAGAGGAGATCAGATCAGCGAATAAAATATACTTTGCTATCTCCAAGCTATTGAGAAGTAAACTCCTCAGTAAAACATCTAAGTTGGCATTACGTAAGACTCTAATCAGACCAGTGGGGACCAATGCATGTGAAACATTCACGCTTGGTACGTCTAGTGCAGAAAAGTTGAACCAATTCGAAAGAAAGTATTTACATAAAATATACGTCTCGGTTCGAGAAAATGCACCGCACTACGCATGCGAAAAAATAAGGATCTGTATGTATTATATGGAGACTTAAGCAATATCAAGTTTCGTCAGAGTGCAACAGATAAAATGATTAGGACATATATACAGAATGAAAATAGGAAAAACCCGAAGGAGTAAGACTTCGCGGAAGACCAAGAGCTAAATTGAGAAATGGCGTCTCCGAAGACATGAGAATAAGCGGTGTCTTCATGACTCAAGCTGGCATTCAGAACGTTTGGGGTAGAGCGGTTGTACGGACCAAGGACTGCTTCATGCCTCTATCGTACCAATAATGTAATATACAATCACCACTGTATGTGATAAATTATTGAATATACATCAAATTAACAGATGAGTTTATATCATTACCAACTCGTAATGACCTCTGTCATATCTTGACTGATGAGCCTCAGAATATAGCGCAGTTTTTTGAGTGTTCACTAGGCAGAAGAGTAGTTTTTCGTTGGGAACTATGGCGCAAGAGGCTGTAAATATCAATATTTTATAATTTGTCAGTAACAATAAAAAATTCAATAAATAGTTATTTTAATCATAGATGTAATCTGAGCGGAATTTAAATTAGAGACTGCCACATCATGTTAAGTGAAAGAACTTTAAGCAGAGAAAATAATTTTATTATTATAACTTACACAAAACAGTTACATATCACAAAACAAACTAAAATCATATTCTAGAAAAAAATCAATTAATTTGTTACTACAATTAATTATTAAATATATTGCTATTAAATAGGTATACTTATACCTTTAATAATTTTACGTATTCTGGCATATTAGGCTGTTAGGAAATTTAGAATTAGAAGGTTTTTACATTTGCACTTATCAGGCTTGCACTGTACCTTGCAAATATATGTGAGTTATTTGAGTAGTGTATTATTTGTGTGGTGTCACCACCTATTGTAATGGTCTACTTTATGATAAAAGCAAAGCATTTGTATGTATTAGGTATATTTATTTGGTTAATTTGATGGATATTCAATAATTTTATCACATTTTCCAAATTTAGTGGTATAACCATGAGAAATAACCAGCAATTATGCAAAATCACCAATTTATAACATTTACGGTAACATATCGACAGTGTACCTGTAAAACCTATTTATTTCAGCATCATTTACGAGGTTTTGTAGGTATGCTTACGATATATTAACTGTTCAAAGCACATAGCAAATTCGGAACCGTTTGTTATGGGAAGGTGTGAGTTAAAGTAATTGGAAGATTTAACTAGGGAGGTGTTATTAGGTAATGAGACATATCGTCTGTCCCATGTTAAACTTAAGAATGTTAAAAAATTCGATTTTTTTTTCGATAGTATTTCGGTTGATGCAGCCTATAGCAAAGTTATGAATCTGTTACGGCCTTAAAGTGCTGAAATCGCAGTTGCATTTTTACGAAAAAGTCTCTAAGTCTGAAAGTTCCAAGTTAATGTAACGAATATGCCTATTATTAAAAAGGTAAAACAATAAATACACATGAAATAATGAGATAAAGGATAAACACCAACAATAAAATTTAAAATAATCGAAATCGGCCCAGAATTATACATAGAATAATGTAACAGTTTTTTGCTCTCCTGAAAAATAGTGATTTACACATTTTTAAGTTTACTATGGGAAGGGCGATATAAAGAAATAAAGTAAGTATTTGCTCGGTGGATAGGGAACAGCCACTTCAAATCGGTGTAGTATTACGAAATTCTCCTACATTTTTTATAATTTATTTATTTTTATGATTTTGAAAGGATGTTTTATTTAAAATGATTTTAAAGTGACCACTCATAAATAGTTAGTAGGTTTATAAGTATAGGCCTCCTGTGTTAATGAGCTAAGTCTGAACTATAAATTCTTTAGTTGACCTGTAAGAAGGTTCTGCTTAAGGATTCATCAAAATCTGGTGTCGTTCTAAAGTATATGAAATCCTGTTTCACCTTAGTGATGAACTAATTTACCACTGAATTCATAAAAATCAGCTGAGTCCCTCTAAAGTGCTGATAACAACCACTAAGCCACCTAAGTTGTAGAGCTGATTCAAGCCTGTGGTATGAATGTAACGTGGGTATCAAGTGTCATCAAAATCAACTGTTCACCTTATAAAATTTAATAAGTCTTCATTATGAAATGGTTGGAAGTTGAAGTGTCATAATGGAAGTTGTTTCGTGAGAAACCTGTGTGGCAGGTTTACTACCTAATATGATTAAAATCAGTTGAGACGTTCTAGAGGTCATCAGATTTCTGATGAAATTGTTTAATTTCTGAATTGTTGGATGGAGCAACGTTGGGTGTGACTTTTTTCACAATTATTTTTAATGTTGGAATAACGTTTGTTATGTATGGGAAAGTTAAGGATTTAGTTCTCAAACTAACATTTAAATAGTGTCAATCGATTGGTTAACAATACATATATTTATTTATATATATTGTACAGATTAACTTACTTCCATACATTGAGAAAGTTGAGGAAGGAAGTAGCATTTAGATATTGAAGTCCAAATATATGAGTAGTATTACGTCATAATGACCTTCCTTTTAAGGTTTAGTTCCTATAGCGAAAATTAAAAATAGTTAATTAAAAAAATAAAATAAAACAGAGCTAAAAATATATTTGAATCAAAGCTGCAATGGAAGTTATTAAAGTAAACCAAGGTCGATTTCAGAAGGCTTTAAAATATCCACTATCATAGCAACATATCCCACGAAGAAGAACGCTTTTACTGAAGAAGCATGAAAAATCGTTTGTTTAAATGGGTCAATAAATTTCTTAAGCTTTCTCTAGCTCCGTGCCAACGAGATAGAAACAAAAAGTGAACTAAGCCATGACGGAAAGCGTCTCACATATTTAGAGGGTCTTGGCCTTATTAAAGGAAGCGTTTAATATGCACTTGTTTTGATTATTCAGTTTCGATACGGTATTCAGCGGTATTTAAGGAAATAAAATAACCAAAAACGGTTTAAAAAATAAAAATTTTAATTAATTTTATATGTACATAAAATAAAAGAGAATTTTGACAAATAAAAAACTGTATTTTATTGTATCTAATTTCTAAGTTTTAAGTCCAACATACTTCTGGAGGTAACAATATATCCCATACTACGAACTATTTCTGGATGTCTGTCTACAAAATGGATCTGAAAATCCCGCGGAATGATTTTGCTTAAACTTTTAAAAAAAGAGTTTTCAGGCCTCAGAAATTGATTGACATAATCTTTTATAACAGAAAAATTATTATTTCACAAAAAAACCTAAGAGGCCGATGAGAAAAATCGCAATAATTTATTCCAATGAAATTTCGTGCTAAGTTTATCTCAACCAATAATGTTTTTTTTGTTTTTTTGTAAGTCCTGTCATCACTTTCCCTGAAATCCGAGCTGAAATCACATGGGTCATTCTCAAATGAACTGTCACTTTCAAAATCTGGAAAAAAAAAAAAAAAATCACGTTCATGGAAACCAGCCTTGAGCCCTTTATAAGTGAGATACCAGTGTCAGAGAGTGCAAAATCTGACATAATTTGCGAGTTTTACAATTTTCTATATACCTTAAAAAATAAAAAACCCTTTTATGAATTATGCAATAAAAAAAATTTCTTGATTATCCCAAGTTTTTTTGCGATATTACCTAGTTAGACTAATTCCGTTATCCGATGGACCACCAAAAATCAAAATATACTTTTTTAATTTAAAATATTTAGAGACAATTTTCGAAATTCATTCGAAGAGAATGTATCAATATTTTTACTTCCTTTAACGAAGTAAAGGAAGTATTGTATTCGCGAAAATTTTCGGTTTTCAGATTTCAACGGAAATATCCATTTTGGCCATCCCTGAATCCATTTTGACTAGTTTCGTCGTGGCGTCTGTACGTACGTACGTTCGTACGTACGATCCTTCGTATCTCGCATAACTCAAAAACGGTTAGCTGTAGAAAGTTGTAATTTTGTATTTAGGATTGTTGTAAAATCTAGTTGTTAACCTCCCTTTTTGGTCACTGCTTGATTACCGGAAGTGGTACTTTACTTGAAGGTCATAATTGATTTCCATAAAAAATTATATTAAAATACTATACAAAACTTCTCAAATTTAGTATTTATAATTTATATATTGATTTAAATAACATACTAGATTTTTGTCTAAATTAGAAAACCGGAAGCGGTACTTTACTTGAGGGTCAAATTAGACTTTCATCAAAAATTATATTAAAATATAATGTAAATTATCTAAAATTTGGTAAATAGGACTTTTATATCGACATGAATGTATTTACTATATTTTGGTTAAAATTGATGAACCGAAAAGAGTACTTTACTTGAAGGTCATAATAACCTTACAACAAAAATTATATTTAAATTAAATACATAAATCATATGTTTCGGTAATAAAGGTTACAAACTCAATTTGGTTTCCGATCCAATTAAACATTTTTATTACTCGTTTTAAGTGTTAAAATTGAGTGTAAAATACTGGTTTTCCTCCCCATTTATGAGATGAACGATTCTCCAACAGAAGAATACGATATAAGCTAAGCTAAGGGTTCTTCTGCTCAAAATGTCAAAACCGTCGATTTCCAATGCTTTATCAAGTGACATAGACAGTTCTAATGTTGTCAGGGAACACGAATAAATTTCTTAGGAACTTGTTACCTACTGAAAGAAAACGACAGTAATAACGGAATTAGACCTCCAGAAACAAGAGTATGCCTCTGTGTGTGTGTGTGTGTGTGTGTGTCAGTAGGTGGATGTCGAGACGCCGAATGTCGTTTTTGAGATACTGCAATGAAACGGAAACTACTAACTAAATTCAGTATCACATTTTGAGCCAGCGATTTATAGTTTAATAGGCGTACAAGGAAGTCATGTGATGTCCACATCAGATATTTTTGGAACGTGTGCTGATTTCGTTGATTTTTGCTGTAGTATTGCGATTAATACATTTTCCTTATGGCTTAATTTCAACAATTGGACAAGGTTTTAATACCTTTGGAAATCACGAATCAAAGTAAGATATAGAAACCTGATAGTTATACACATAAATTTACAATCGCTAAAATAATCCACCAATTTGTAGGAAAAAGACTGAAATACTTGAGAAAAAATATATTGTATTTTTTTGTTAGAAAATGATTCAACATACACCACTATATACAATTCATTTGGAAACAGGATTGGAGCCCCTTTTTTCAACACATTAAAGATGAATCATGATTATATATTAAAGAGGTGTGAAGTATGAAAGACAATATAAAATAAAATATTTAATCAACGAGGCTATTCAGAATAAGGTATTTTGGTTTAAAGATTTGAAACCGCTAGCAAAAAGTCATACTTTTGAACAAGAAGTTAAACTTAAGGATATGGAAAATCTGAATAATGTTTTGTAGAAGCTCTGAAATAAGGTGCAACTTCTAATTTTAGTGCGATAGAAAAGGCAAACAGGTCTATTAAATTTAATTTATATAAACAGTCATCTGGAAAATAATAATCTGATGTAGCCTAGGGGAAAAGTAATTATTTATTTAGCAACAAAAAAATAAGTGATATCAAATGGGTTGTAATGGCTAGAGGTGAACTATAAAACATAAACAACATTATAAAATATATAATGTTGAGGATGTGCAATTATGTTCACTGTGCAATAGGAGAGAAATAGAGATTTGAAGACAATAAAAAAAAAAAAAAAATTAATGAAAATTTAATGATAAATATAATTATTAATGGTAATTAATAATAAATTACTGACTAATAAGTAGTATTAGTAATATAGTAAGATTTTTTAAAAGGTAAAAATTGGGAAAATTCAATAAAATATTGTAAAATAGCATGGAATTACAGACAAGAGCTGATAAAAGAATTTAATTGATGCTAGAAGTTTAGTATTGATAACAATTTGCATTGTAAATTAGATATTAAACACAATATGTGATTTTTTTTTTTAATGAGCAGGAAATAACGATCATAATTAGTTTTTTTCTTTAATGTATTCATATAGATATTGAATACTATATGTGTTGTTTTTTTATGTTTGTATTTTTAATGAGTAGGAAATTGCGATCAAAATTATTTTTTTTTTATTTAATGTAATGTATTTTATAAATTTGGAAGTAAGTGTAAATTTTGGTGAATAAAATAAGGAGCAGGTACTTGATGTGTTTTTATGTTTAATTTTGATTCTTCTATTTCAGAGTAAACAAGTGAGGCAACCGGTCTAAAAGACCAAGCCCTAATAATGTTTTCATAATATGCTGATGTAAACATTTTAAATAAAACATTATTCTATTCTATTCTAAGACTGAAATAGTTTTGTCCTTTCAAAAGTATAGTGGTAAAGTTGAGATGACCAACGGATAGGGTCACATTCTCGAGAGCATTGCTATTCAGTGCGGTATTCCAAAGAGCTGCAAAGCAACTGGAAGTGACTTAACAGGACTTGTTGGGGGCGAGCCAGCTGAGTATATACTTTAACGTCACCTCGTCATTGGCTAAGTCGCTTCAGCTTGTTTCATATGTAGGAATGAGCGTTAGTGAATTTCGATGTCTTGATATACGTATAGTAATAGTCTACAAATTGCATCGATTACTGTTTTGAATTCTCAGGCAGAATAAAATACAAAAAAACCCTGTTTCATATCTTCTGGTTATTTTTAATCAACTGGATTTCTATTTTTCTCTAATCATTAACACAAAAAAGATTAATTATTCTCTTATATTTTAGTATGAAAGCTTCCAAGTTGACTACAAACAGTTGACAGATGTATCCTTCAGCCTTGCATAATCTCGATGATAATTATAATTATTTTCTGTAAACCTGAGGCCGTTTTCATACGGTCCGATAAATCGGATGTCGATCCGCGGAGCGTCAGACTGCAGGATATAGGATCCGACTCAGATAATTACCGGACCATTCGAAAGGAACGCATATTTTATGCGCAAACTAAATCGATTTCGGATCCGACTCCCATATTTATCGAATCTTGATTCAATATCTTGTGAAAACGTCCCAACTCATAACCACTGAATGTATTTATTCGGTTCATAGATAGTGGCAACGGGGGTTCACACAGATAATCTTCATAGTAACCAACTCCTACTGACATTTTACTACTCCGGTTAAATCAGTGTAAAGTAGACAGATAAACAACTAAAGGGCTTTATTGTATACAACGTCCTTTCGGAAATAAAGAATTATTTAATTATTTTTAACAAGTTTATTGATACAATGAAAATGGATAAATAACAAATGAATTGGAAATGAAATTAAGTTTTGTAAACCAAATTAGCTGTTGTAAAAATTCTTTCACCCGAGTGAGGAGCTGGTGCACTAGAAATTTGTGCACATGAGGCGATAATAGCAGATCCTTTCCAACGCGCACCCAGCTCACCTCTCCACTACACCCGGACCATTCTAGAGAGCTCACTGCCTAAGCTGTGCGGATAGCGTCTGTCAGAATTATATTTTAATTTTATAAAACTAGAGGGATCACGTCCTCACCTGCACAAATGAAATCTGTATGACATCAATAAAATTGGTACCTGACCCTTCAACGGGTTGAGGAAAAAAAACAGGCGGTTTAGCATAATACTGACCATGTTTTGGTCAAGAAACTGTACGTCCTTCATGGATTAAAATTTTAGAGATTTTTTCTTTTAATAATGATCTTCTTGAATTCCTGTTTTGTAGTTCATTGTTTCACTTATGTATTGTTACTACAAAATGAAAAGTTTATATTAAATCGTCAAAATTGAATCTGTGTTTCGTTTTAAACTTTTTTTGTCATTTTTAATAATGAAACCTCCAGGAAACTCTCAACTATAATAACATTCTTGTAATAGCCTATTGTTAAAAACACGAAGCTTTCGTTTAGCCTTCGAGTCGATGGTCAGCCTATTTCACGTCCGTAACCTCGGATGTTTTTATGTACTGGTCAGTTATTGTTGAGAGATATGATGAATCACTAACTGTAACGATGAGTATTAATTCTTAAAACAATGGTCAGACTTTGTACATATATATATATATATATATATATATATATATATATATATATATATATATATATATATATATATATATATATATATGTGTGTGTGTGTAGGGTAGGTGGTGAGGGTTAAATTACGCAATTTTGTTATTTTTTGATATACAGAACAATTGAATCGCTTCTTGCTAAAAGGAGTTTTATCACTATGCAAATAGTCAGACAAAGCCTCAATTGGTTATCAATTTCCCTATTATTCTGCATGAAGTTTATACATAACGATTTTCACTAAATCCTGTCCAAGAGCAGCTTTCATCGATGCATTATCAACAGAGATATCGCAATTTTTCCAAACCTTTCATTGCGTACTTTTACTCCCACATACCCTATATGCATATTTGTCAATTGTAAAATGCTAATGTATTTTTTCCTCCAATAAGTTAATTTCTGTTTAAATTAGTTTATTTTCTCCTCCGCTATAAGCAAAATTTGTAGTATCTAACTAATAAAAATGTATTTGAAGCATAAAATAATTACATTTAATCAGTTTATCAAGGTGAAAGTGAACTATGATTCTTCCTTGTAATTTTATTCAGCTTTATGGACCAGCATTACCACATCCTCAGGGTCTATATTTTAATATCCCAGGCTCAACATATTGTATAAACTTGCGAGCATTGTTCCTTTGAAACAGTCTTTTACTATCCATACAAAGTTATATTTTGTCTTATTTCTTCAAGTTAAAAATTTTACACTTCAAAGACAATACACAGCCATAATATTCTTAGAACGTTGGTTCTTTCGATCACTCTATTATTTTTATTAAGATGTTAAAGTAGACCGTAAAAAGTGATATAAAAATAGAACGCATAAAAAAATCTCATTCCCTTTGTTTGATAACATTGCCTCAACAGTGGAACATTTCATGGACTGTTGGAAATGTCCTTCATGGCAGCCTGCAGCCGCAACACCTGTAATCCCATGTGTAGGTGTTTTGCTTCTCTTCTGAGGAAATTAACTTTCATAAGAGCACGAGAAGAACTCCACAGCAGTATACCAAGATACTAATTTTAGGTAGATGTTCATGTATGAATTCGGATTCTTTTAAGGTTTTGTATAAGATTCTAGTTTCAGTATACATACATACATACTTACATCTATGTATTTAATGGCATAAATATTTGGACACTGATTGGTCACTCTCAATTTTTTATACACATTGTTCTCTTGTTTATCTCTGAAGAACTAGAGAAAGTCATTGCTTCGCTTAGTGTTGATATCTATATATTATTTCTACTGTTAGCTTTCAGAAATATATCATGAAATTATTCGTCCTGAAACTCAAAATTCATATTCGGAGCTAGAATTATACAAATTTATATACCAAAAAATACTGTTTGGTAAACGCATAGAACCTTTAAAAACTCATATAATCTGCCGAGAAGTAAACAGAAGATAATAGATAACAAGAATTAAGGGCAATGTGCTTCTGGTGCAGGTTCTATCCCTGGCCTTGATAGCCATCATCCCGCCGTGGGAACTATTCCCAACAGTGTTGCCAAAACTATAATCACGATTGTTGTTTTCTCCAGTGTGAAAGGTGGATACTTCAGTCCAGGTGAGATAGCGAAAAAATATTCATTTTTATAAATAATTCCTGAATGGTCCTAAGCAACGTGATAATCAGTAGAAAAATAGTAAAAACAAATCGTACGTGCTTTAGAAAAAAACCGTTGGTAACAACCTGCTAAAAAAAAAATTATTAATGAGCCGAAATAGTAATAATGTTTTTTTTTCACATTTAAGCTATGAATTTTCTTCTTTTTTTTTCAAAAAAATAAAAATATTAGGTATTGTGGAATAAAAATATTTTTTTTAAAATGAGCTTTAGACGTTGGAATCGGTCTACAACTCTCAGCAAAAACTAAATACTGCGAAGTTTGGCTTGTAACTGTCGCAGGAACATTTTTCTAAGCTTACAATTGTGGCATTTAGCGATATCTACTTACAATAAAAGTTTAATACAAAAATTATAACTTTTTGCGGTATGCAACACTTTCCCTTCGCTCGAGCGGTCGAAGCAAGAAAAATTCCGATCTCCAAACGCGTTTCTGAAGTATTAAAAAGGTCATCACATATATTTCATGGTAATATGTGAATATATGCGTTGTAGAGCAATTCTTTGCGAACAAATAGCGCTTTGACAAATCGCTCTAGGATCATTTTGGACCTTGTTCAAGCCGTTTTTCGGTTGTCAAGCATGTTTTTATTTTTTTTCAATTTCCGCAAAAATTAATTATTATTTTTGGATGAGATTTTTTTTTTTATCTATACATCACGAAAAATGTCCCTGCGACAGTTACAAGCGTTGTAATTAAATGTCCAAAAATGAACATATGTCGCGGATTTTAGTTGTTTGTTTTAGAACTGGTTGGAGTACATGAAAGCGTTAATTTTTTTAAAATATTACGGTAGAAATAGATGCTGCTATATTTCGCATAAACTTCAATAACTATAAAAATAATTATGTTTAAACCTAGCAGGTGTAATCTAAAAGTAAGGTCCTATGCCTTTTTTATTGCATAGATTTATAAAAAGCTCACTGTCCCAAAGCTTGAGTGATAACAAGAGCCCAGCCTGTTGATAGTCCAATTGAATAATTGATGAGCACAGCATAGACAGATCAATTGCTGCTTTGTTTATTATTAGAAACATGACCTCACAATTCTCGATGATTAGATATGGACTCGTCCGCGTTCTATCGTCTATCATTATTGTACATACCAACAGTGAGGCTACTTACTATATGGCATCGACTTCGGATATTTTGTAAAACTGCTTAAAACAAATTTTGAAAGTGAAACCAATTTTCTTAGCTTTGACACTTAAAACTCATTTTTTACAAAAATGTGGTATAGTCCGCTCTGGTTCTAACTTCCTCAATTGACGGCCCTGTTAAGGAAGGTGACAGGAGGAGAAGACGTAGGAATCAGGAACTGTACCTCTTGTACCATGGCACTGACATGGTAACTTTTATAAAAACCAGAAGACCCTGGTGGACAGGTCACATGTCTAGGATGGACAGCAGTGAAATTACTAATAACAGAAGAATTGGAAGTTAGGAGGTTGGACAACGTTGAAGCAGGCGCAATGATGCTCAGCATTCGCAACTAGAGAGCTGCAGCAAGTAACAGTGCTCACTGGCGGTGGCTTACTGATGTCAAACTGGCGGCTTACGGATGTCAAAATAGCGGCTTAGGGATGCCAAACTGGCGACTTACGGATGTCAAATAGGCGGCTTATGGATGTCAAACTGGTGGCTTACTGGTGGCTTACTGGTGTCAAACTGGCGGCTTATAGATGGCAATCTGACGGCTTACGGATGTCAAACTAGCGGCTTAGGGATGCCAAACTGGCGACTTACGGATGTCAAATAGGCGGCTTAGGGATGTCAAACTGGTGGCTTACGGATGTCAAACTAGCGCCTTAAGGATGCCAAACTGGCGGCTTACGGATGTCAAACTAGCGGCTTACGGATGTCAAACTAGCGGCTAAAGGACGTCAAACTGGCGGCTTAGGGATGCCAAACTGGCGGCTTACGGATGTCAAACTAGCGGCTTACGGATGTCAAACTAGCGGCTAAAGGACGTCAAACTGGCGGCTTACGGATGTCAAAAGTGGCGGCTTACGGATGCCAAACTAGCGCCCCGCGGACCACAAGCGGCTCTGGAGTAATTTTTTGTGGCTCTCAATTATATACATTATAATATTATATTATATACATATATTATATTTTATATACATATATATACACATATATAATATATTATATACATGTTAATTCCTGAATCCTATTTTTAAAATATATTTTTAAGAAAATTCGAATAAGTGATGTTACTCGCGTGAATCTTAATAACTGTAGACCTTAATGCATCACATTTACATATCTCTGCTTTAAACAAGTATGTCCGATATACATGTATCATTATCCTACCAATAATGTAATATAAACCAACGTCAAAAAGTGAGAAATGAGCCATTCTTCCATAATTAAGAAAATATTATTTAAATAAAGAAACCGTCATGATCAAAGATATTTTATCATGTTTTATCAAGTTTTTACAACTGATTAATCTCTCTTCGCATAACTGGGACAATTCTAGCATAATTCTCCCGTTCACAAATTATATTCATACGAAAACAGAGTTGAGTTCATTTCATGATGGATCATTGTTAATTTAATGTTCTATTGAAATTCTTTTCAATAAACCTTCTAGTAATAAACGTTCATCAACCGCTCTTCCAATGTCTCTTAATAATAGCACTTATTAGATAATTTCAAAACCTAATTTTCGATAATTTCGTCAAATTTTTCGAATTCGAGTTTTCGACGGAAATACATATTTTAAGATCTGAGTCCAAACAATCGAATCAGGCAAAATGGTTTGGGTGTATGTGAACAGTCTAGCTCAAAAACGAAAAGTTCTACGAAACTGAAATTAAATATTTAAGGTAAGTATATTCCTGTGATATTACAGCATATTTTTCTTCAAAATCGACTAACCGAAAGTGCCATTTTATATGCTCAATTTTACACTTTTTTGTACAATTCTAACGATTTCGATTAAACTTGCCTAAATTCTTCTCCTTCAAGCCCTTTAACTTTTCATATAATCAATACATCATCGAAAAAATGTAATGACAAAAGCTATAGTCAAAAGAAAATTATATTCGCCCACAACTCAAAAAGTATGCATTTTATGGTAAATTAAGTTATATTACGATCATACGAAAAGTAATTAAATTCACTCAAAGCGAAAAAGGAATAATCGAAATCGGACAAGTATTAGCAAAAATATAGCGTATGTTATAAGGATGGAAAGCGAAGCGCGTCTGAAAGGAGATGGATGCGACCTAACCTCCTCCCGCCAAGCCGCCAACCTGTTATCAACAATACGCTCTGCAATAGTAGAAGTAATTAGAAAATTAAAAAATAATAAAAAGTAATAATAGAGATAAATTGGTGATAAGTAAATTAAATAGTAATAAATTAGTAAAACTGTAGAAGAATAAAGAATGATATTATGGTATGAAAAGAGATATAGATATAAACAAGGTGAAATGACAGAAGTTATAAGAAAATTGATAAATAATAAAAATAATGAAGGTAAAAGTAATAATAGAAATAGAAACAATAATAAAGTAAATGAAAGAAAAATGTGAAAACTTTCTCGATCAAAATTTATAACAGTTGTTTTAATGTAACAAATTTAAATGAAAAATCCGGATTATATTCGGGTTTTAAACCGGGATTTAGTTTTCGAATTCCATAACATTAAATACCGGTTCTGAATCCGGAACTATCCGAAAGTTATTCGAACGTGAGAAGTCAGATATCAAAAATCCCATATAATATAGTTTTTAGTCAGCGTTGGATATACATTCCAGCAATTTCACTGAATACAACAAATGAAAATTATTAAAAATTTTAATTCTGAAGGTATTTTAACAATGGCGAATGGCTGTCAATGGTAATTTTTTTCAAATCATCAGTATCGTTGTCATTTAATATGCAACTTTTATATTGGCAACTCAAGCATGAGAATTTTAAAAAGCACTAATTCCAAATATAGTTTGATGAGAAACATTATATCCATATAAAAAGAAAACTTAAATCGTATTCATTATTTTCTTGAGCCGTTATATTAATCACTAAGGGTAATAAGGAGAAAGGCCACTAAGAATAATGATGTGAAAATGTTGAATAGCTCCACTTTCCATTAACTTTCCTTAAAATAACCGTACAACAATACCTACCTATTAATTCCACTTTCATCAATATTTTTGTATAATTTTCCACGCATTTTAAGTCTCATAATTCACAAATAATCTACTTCTGAAATTAATTATGAGAAATTTTCATTAAAAGAAGAAAACGAAATTTCCAAATTAGATTAAAAATAATCATATCAAAACCTCGAAGTCTAAATTTTCTAGTTCAGGGTTTTTGATTTAAATTTATTATTTCTTCACCTTTGGTATCACCTGGAAAAACTTATGTCTATGTCGAAACTATCTCATTCATTAACTGCGACATAGATATAGTTGGAATTGCCGCCAGGAGATACCAAAGGTGAAAAAATAAAAAATCTAAATCAAAATCCCCAAAGTAGAAAATTCATGATGCTTGATATATCATCATTACTGCTTTTAAACCTTCCATGTTACCAAAAATCCGTTATTTGATTTTGATTATATAAGAATCAAGATTTTATCTTCTATGTGCTGGTGAAAAGCACTCATGTGTTCCAAAATCTTAAAATGATTTAGGTAAAGTGATCAAAAAGAATCCTCCTGATTATGTTTATCGTATAAGCAACAGTTACCGTCAGAAATCATCCGTCTGACACTTCCAAGACAGTTTTCGCACAGGAGGTTTCAAAGTTATTTACCAACAATGTTGGAATGTTTACAAATAGTAAAGTCAAATTTGGAAGATTCCAAAATAGTGATAGTAAATTACGACCCTGCCGATATTTCATTAAATTTAGGCATCTTGAGAATTCCAATATAAGCTCTAAAACGAATGATTTGTCAGTTACTGCTCTTCATGTAATTGGTACCATAAATACTCAAGGCTTATAAAAAAAACGCTGCAAATTATTATTCTTTCATGCTGTGTTATTATTCTTTATAAATAGTAACATATTATTGTATAAAAAATTGAAAAATTATTTGAATAAGATCATTTTTTTTTTTTTAATACTTTGGTAAAATAATTTTTCTCTATGGCTAGAGAAATATTCAAAAATGACTGAGATATGGACGCATGAAACCTCTAATCGGCCGCCATTCTGGGACAAAAAAGCTGACAGTAATTTCGAGTTCCGAGGATCATTCGGAAAGTGACCAGTGACCTTAGTTCTGAATCTCAAAAAAATTGGCCTTGTAGTTTCGAAGAAAACTGCGGACGGACGGATTTTTTTTAAATTCGACTTTTCGAATTGTATCTTTAAACTTAAAGCTTCAAATTTCGAGTGTGGAAGGTTAATTTTTTTTTTTTCGTCGTCGATTAAAAAAAGTTCATTATTGAAAATAATAAACCAAAACCCCGAACTTCATATTTTATTTCGTCACGCAGAAAAGAAAGTAAACAAAAAATGATAAATTTAAAAACGTTAGTTCTGAAAATGCAAAAATTAGACCTGAAGTAATTAACTTTTACTTGAAAGACTCGAGACTTTATAATATCTTCCAAATATTATCTAATTTAAATACTATATTTGAGTGTATGTGTGTGTGTGTGTGTGTATATATATATATATTATATATATATATATATATATATATATATATATATATATATATATATATATATATATATCCACGTCGTTTTTTGAAAAAGGTGTAAGCGCCATTTAGCAAACTTTATAGGCAGCACATGAAACGATTTTTCCCCAAATAATAATATATTTTTTTTTAATTTTATTCTTTATTGTATAGAGCAGGAGTTTATTAATCTGGCAAAACCTTTATAATTACAATATATTTTAAAGGATTCTAGCACCGATTAAGGCCAGAGCGTCGACTGAGAGTCGTTCGAATTCGATATGTCATCAATATTCGACTTTTAGACCATTTCCAATTTTTCTTTCGATATATCTTGAGCGGGAATCGATAGGAGTGGTGTTTACGACACAAAATCAATTGAAATCTAAATTTCGAATTTTTGGCGCCTAAGCCTATTTCAAAAAATGACGTCGATATATTTAACCCTAGTAAAAATTCGAATTATTTATTAAAAGTTTTTTAATATGGGAATCATTTTGCTGTTTTATTCTTAAAAATCTTCAGTTAAATTATGTCAAATTATTATTTCTTTTTTAAGTAAAAAAGTTTCGGTACCTACGAAGTCATTTGGAAAGTTTAGTATTAGTCTAATAGTCCCCCAGGGGCCTGTTTCATAATAAAGTATAAAATGACATGTACAAGTGATCAAATTACAAGTAGAAATGTTTGTTTTCAGAGGTTACAGGTTACAGGTTACAGGTTACAGGTTACAGGTTACAGGTTACAGGTTACTTATCGTAATTAGATAATAATAGTTATATTCACTTACTTGTATTTTTACTATTTTTAATATAACTATTTTAAATGTTATCGTATTTTAACATTTTACTGTGTTAGTCACAGGCATAGTAAGTCATAGGCCAGCTTGTACTTTTTACTTGATTATGAATAGGGTGTGCCCATAAAGTAAAGTACAAAATGTTATTTAGTTAATAGCCCTGATCGCGTATTAATAAAAAACATGGATTCGTCAAAATTCCTCTTCTTTCTCTCTAATTATTAGTTACACTATCTTTAAAATTGAATATTCGTCAGGAGAATTCACAGTATCTAAAATTTTAAATAAAGACTTCTTATCAATTGTCACACTTAGATTGCACTAGTCTTATCTCAAAGCAATGATAACATTTGGAAACCTCTTTCCGTCGTCCGAAATAAAGGAGAATGCCTAGGATGACTTCCGTCTATCCTCACAATGAAGCGTGACGATGAACACACTATCTACAGCTTTCACATGCCACGCTCTTGCCGCTCAAACGCAGTGTGGAACTCTCTCGGAAATACAAGTGACTGTAGACTACAGTTTGAGACTAACCTGGAAAACCCCAAGCAACAGTTTTATCGATCGGCCATGTTCATTTCCGATCTCGAAGGCATTGTTTTCAATCACGATTTAATCGATTTAACATTATTAAAATATTATTATAATTATAAATTTAAATCTTGAAGACAATAATATTAATATATATTAATTATATTAATATAAAGTAACGTAGCTAAATTAAACGACATTAAAAAAAGTGAAAAACAAAAATAACAATATTCACGAAGGTAAAAAGAAAAATATGGTTTTATTTCATATATTTTATACACAACATTCCACATTTAGTGTAGGATTTTTTAACATGTTTGATTTTCACAAATCTTAGTTAATACAATAGCAAGAAAACTATATTTAAATACGCAATACACTCTATAAGATGCTGCTTCTTAATATTCAACTGCAATGATTTACATAAGCTAATTAGTTTTTATGTAAATGTGAAGTAAACAAATCAATGATGGAATAAGCATTGCATCAGATATAAATTCTTCAGAATAATTCCAGTGCTCTTAGATATGCTCTTAATTATTCAGTTTGATATTATTTATAATACGAGTATGTTATATTACATACCGTCAATTATTTAATCGACTTTATTTTTAAATATAGTACTTATTTCTTTATTGAGATAAATAAGCCATAAAATGTGAACAATTTAAATGCTTTATCGTTTTAAAATTATTTTTTGATAGACGTTTCTATTTTCTTCAGCAATTTTTTGTTGAATTCCGATTCCCCAAGCCAGTAGTAAGTACGCCGACAGCAGCATACATAGCAGGGTACTTTGTATATTTTTTAAATTTATGTATATGTTTATATAAATAAAATATATATAAGCAACAATACGAAACAGTGAAATTTTGAAGGAGAAGCGTTTGAAGTTAGCCTATCAAGCGTTATGAAGTTTATCGGGTCCCCCAAACTCAATAAAAAAAATCATGTCGGACACTTTCTTAGTCAGTATCTTTTTTGTTTTAAAAAAAAAAAAGTTAATCTTCATATTTTTATCATTTAACCTTAAATCAAGTTGTGGTAGATTTTTTTTTATTAAGAAGAACAGTGCAAACTGCTTATGAGTTTATGAAATTATAAGAGTATTTTTAATGAACAATGAAGCTAGGACCCCGATAGCACATAAACTCGCAGCATTTAATAGCATCATTTACCGTCTTTTGAACGTACCATTAAATGAAAAGTATTATAATAAAGAAATTAAAATAATATATTCCATAGCAAAAAAAGAACGGGTACTATAAAACTACTATCAATCACATTTAAAAAAAAAAAAAATACAAAAAAAGACAATTAATGATATCTATTCAACAACCCCCGAAGATAGGCCCATCCCGAAACATTATGTTTTGATTCCATATTACGGCCCTATATCCACAAAAGTCGGAAATGAATTGAAAAAAACTAGGATTAAATACTGCACTTAAAATAGAAAAAACCTATTCTCGTATTTCCCTTCTCCTAAAGACAAAATAGACCCTTTCCAAAAAAGCGGAGTATACAAACTAAATTGTAATGTTTGTGCGGCCAAATACACTGGAAAAACTGAAAGATCACTAAATCAGAGTTTAAAGGAACATTTACGTGCATATAATAATAAGACAGATAATTCCAACTTTGCAAATCATTTAAATGAAAAAAAAACATAAATTCATCAAAGACTCAGAAGTTCAATTAATACATCACGTTGAAAACAGTCTCAAATTAAATATATATGAAGTACTTGAAATAATAAAATCCTTCAAATCCAATCCAGATTTTTGCTTAAATGACCAACAAATAAACATCTCCAACAGTCCAATCTTAAATTTATTCCCATCTATAACAGAAAAAACAATTACTCACCGGAATTACTGGAAAAAGTCGGATTATTAAACCGTTTACCTATAAACACCCCATCTTTCTTCCATTCCTAGTTCAGAGCGAGAACAAACCAATACAAACTTTTCTGTTTGATATAATCTACTTAAAGCTTGTTGAATACCAACATATATTTGATTTCTTGTCTTAATTAAATTCATAATTCATAAATGTTTTATAATACTAATTTATATTACACTTAATTTGATATGTATAATACTATCAAACTGTATTTTGAATTGCTTAGTTTGGAATTTTTGTGTGTTTTTAGAACTAAAGATGAACGAATAACATTCGAAACTAGTTTTCAATAAAAAATAAATTATAGAAGTGGCAAATAATTTATCAATCCTTTGTTAAATTAATTCAAGGACTATCAACGCGAGACTTATCTGACACAAGATGGCGTTTACTAAGGTGCTGGAGTAGGGATCTCCTAGACTAGCTTTCAAATTTTAATTTTTAAGGACAGGTATCGCCCGATGACCTTTGCCTTCAAGCCTTCATCACTTTAATTCTCATTGTATATCTCATTCACTGGTTGTAACAGATTTTTGTTTACAGTTGTGAATTAATTAAATCAAGTAAAAAAAAAAATGTATTAAAATGAAGAGTAAACTATTGTGCAAAATTATTCAATTCTTATTTCCATTCTCTTCGGGTCTTAATCAACAAAAAATTTCATATTAATTTATCTATCTAAAAGTAACTTTCTGGCTCTAACATTTTTAGTACTTAAAAACTCAAATTGCTTAGTTTAACTGAACCTATAGTGTTTCTCGAGTATTTTATTTTTTTATAATTTTAAATATTGAAAATGATCTTTCATTACTAACTATAGTAGCAGGTACTGTACAGGCAATACCACGACACAGAGCTATATGATTCAGAAGGAAGGGGAACGAGAGGCCGGAAGGCGAAGTAACTAGAGCAGGGGTTCACAGACCGTGGTACGCGAACCACCGTACTAAAGCACGTTCCTTCCTAGTGGCATACGAACAGGTAAACAAAAGTCATGGTTTACCAAATCCCTCACGTTTGATGAGGGATAACAATTTTGTTTAAATCATTATTGAATGTATCAGTTATAAGATGAATAAACATGATCTACTATCAATGAAAATAAATCAGGACAGTTACCGTAGTAAAGGCGAAAGCACTCAGTGTTAAAGAGAACTTAAAAAGCCAAGTGAGCTCCAACGAGCCTAACATTGATTTTAAAGAAACAACATGCTTCCATCAGAAAAATATTGATAGATTTCTTCACAATGTACATTTTTTTTACTTTTGATGGATACACTATTATTTGCAGAATTTTTAGTTCCTTGTACGCAGTATAGGGAATATTGTAATCGCGAAAATCTTTAACCAAAAATGGTTAGCCGTAGAGAGTTAAAATTTTGTATTTGGGATTTTTGTAACATTTAGTTGCAAACCTCCTTTGGTTTCTACTTGATCACCGGAAATGGTACTTTACTTGAAGGTCATAACAAACTTTCATCAAAAATTATATTAAAATATAATGTAAAGCATCTCACATTTGATAAATAAGACTCTTATATCAATGTAAGTAGTATATCAGATTTTGGTTGAAATTGGTGAGCCGAAAGGAGTACTTTGCTTGAAGGTCGTAATAAACTTACATAAAATGTTATAATAACATTTAATACAGAGATCACATGGTTCGGTGACAAAGGCTACAAACGCGATTTTTTTTCCACTCTAATTAAACAGTTTATTATTCCATTTAAGTGTTAAAATTTAGTGTAAAATACTTCTTTCCCTCCCATTTGTTAGTTGACCAAGTCTGCAGTAGGAGAATAAGATATATACGTAAGTTAAGCGAGTTTTTCGCTTAAAATGTTGAAACCATAGATTCCCGATAAGTATTGATAAAGTGACACCCCAGATAAAGTTATCTAGTGACAGAGACAGTTCTAAAGTTGTCAAGGAACACGAAGAAATCTCTTGAGAACTTGTTACCAACTGAAAGAAAACGACATATAATAACGGAATGAGACCTGCAAAAACAAGATTGTGTGTGTGTGTGTGTCAATATGTCGGGACGCCGAGTGTCAATCTTCGGAAACTAGTAACCAAATTCAGTATCACTTTTTGAGCCACCGATTTATAATTTAATAGGAGTACAAGGAAGTCATGTGTTGCCCACATCAGATATTTTATTCTGTGGACACAACACAATAGACCAGGCGCGATAGTTTACTTTTTGAAATAAATTTCCAATGGATTTTTTTAACGTGATAAATAGGAGAAGAATTATAGAAATAAATTGTAGAGGGTTTAGATACAATCGGCGTGTAGCAACCTGGTGAAAAAAATTCATAATCGTGCCGAAAAGTTGTTTTTTTAACGTTTAAGATGTTAAAAATTTTTGTTTGAGAAAAATAAAAAATAGTACGTAATATCATTTAAAAATACGGAAAAAATAAGTTTTGAAAAATTAAAGTCGGTCAACAACTTTTCGCAAATGTCGGAAAGCAGACGGATGCGACCTAAATTCTTCCCACTACGTCCCCCACCTTATAGTCAATAATATGCTCTCTAACAATCTAATGATATAAAGGTAGAAATTAATAATTTCTCCTTCAATATTATTTGATAGAAACAAAATGGAAACTTTTAAAATTTATTTTCAGATTGACGAACCAAAAATTTTTTATTAAAGTTTTTAGAAAACTATTTTTATTGCACTTTAGTGAGAGAAGGCTTGAAGAAGTGCATGCTACTGAGAATATTTCAAGTAGTATTTATGTGATCTCATTAAAATTATTTAAAAAAATGTATCACTACTATATATTATTACGGTAGTATAATTTCCGGCTCTCAGGAGCGATGAATTTTGAAGAATGAGGTATCAAAAGACGAGTGTCGTTTTTGAGATATTGCTATCTTCAGAAACTAGTAACCAAATTCAGGATCACTTTTTGAGCCACCGATTTATAATTTAATATGCGTACAAGGAAATCATGTGTTGTCCACAGATATTTTTTTTCTCCAATTCAGGTCTGGCAACGCCTCCTCTCACACCGACGTCCAACGCATTGCCTAAGTTGCCTAGGTGTTATTTACGTCTGTGCTTAGAAACCGGTTAATCTCGTAAATGAGTAAACAAGGCTGTAATAATAACATATAACTAAGTTATCATTACAAATAGCTCAAAGAAATATTAATTGTCCTCATCATGTTTACGGACATCGACAATTATTTCGAATATTCAATCATTTATGAATATTAGAAAATTAGTACCATCATTTGACAACTCCGCTCCCGCGAACATGAACCGTCTGAATAGAATCAATCTACGTAGGATTTGAAATTACGACGAAATCATTACTGTTCTTCATGACCAAAGTAATTTTTTGAACTTTGCAAGTAAATAAAATATATAAACAAAATGACATTGTTTCCGAAGCAGCTGAAACAATAAAGCAGATTATTTATTTATTTTATTATTCCATTCTCTATCACCTGAGGATCACTAAGATGTTAATTTGCAATTATTAGATTCTGCTGCAAAACTTGCATTTTCCTTTTTAGAAAAATTTAATAGCTTTCTTGTCGCATACAAGGAAGATGGAGGATACAAGATCTTGGAGGATTCTCTCCATAGTTGTTGCCATCTTTAGGTTATATCTTAAAGAAGAACATATAGTGTATGCTAGGAGATACATTTCTATCCTGGCAGCAGGGCCGGATTAAGAGAAGAATAGGATCCATGGCAGAAGAGGTGGTTGGGGAATATCAGTGCAGCTTCCGACCAGGAAGATCAACAGTTGTTCATATCTTTCCCATAAGAAATATGATGTAAGAATGTACAAACTCGGCGCTACAAGTTCCAACTACCAGTCGTAAAAGCCATAGAATTTCTTCTTGGCCTTCCTATTGACGTACATCAAAACGTGTTCATACATACAGACAACATGATCTTAATACAATCAGTTCTCAACGCAGATATACACGACGAGCTCACTGAAAATATCACGGAGAACTTTTATAAACTTTGGCTTCGAAATTCCATGATAAAAATTAAAATGGGTCAAAGGTCATTCTAACATTGAGAGAAATGAGATAGCTGACAAATTAGCTAAATAGGCAGTACAAAGCAATCTATCTCCGCCATTTTGTAAAACACCTTTGTCCTTTATAAAATACGATCTCACAGGAACGATTATTAAGGAACGAATATTAAACACGTGGGGAAGAGAGATTATGCGCACGATAGAAAGGGAGATCAATGGAAGATGAGAACTAATCAACAGTTGATGGACTTATATTTACTTACTTAATTCACCTGATGTTGTGTCCACCATTGAGAAAGGAAGGAAAAGATGGTTGGGTCATGTGCGAAGAATGAAGAAGAATAGAATCCCCAAGATGATTATGGAAGGGCATCCAGGTGGAAACAGAAAGACAGGAAGACTTTGCGCTGGAAGAAATATGTAGAAGCAGATTTGAAGACGGTTGGGGTTGGGAGATGGAGGAAGATGGTTGCGGAAGGATGGAGTAGAGAAAGATTTCTGAGAAGTCCAGAGATCTTCACGAACCATGGCGCCATCGGAAAGAAAGAAAGGTATGTTAGGTAGGTAGTATGTTAGATATGTACGAAAGGAAGATAGCATTTAATTAAATGTTAAATAAAACCAACACTAAATATATCCGTACTAATGTATGTAATTTATTAAAACAATACTATTTATAGATAATGATAATGATTGTAACGTAATGCAATTTATACAATACTCGCAAATAAGAAAAATAAATTAAATTTATAACAATGATTTATTTCTCGATAAAATTAACTGGCAACATCATCATTATTAGTTTGCTAATCGCATTAAAAATATTCAAATATTAAATCATGTTCTCAAAAAAATAAATTTCCTATAATTTAGACATTTCTTCTATTAATATGTAGATAGCTTACCGTCAATATTCATGTATCTGGTTATATGAGGGTGTAGACACGCGTTTTTTTCTCTTGTGTTCTCTTAGAAAAAAAACCTTTGTTTATTAAATATTTCTCAAATCCGGCCCGGGAGGGTTGACTTTTATTTTCGTGATGGGCCCAGGGAATAAATCTCAGCCTTCTCACTCTGGTTAGAATAGGTTGTAAACCTGAAGGATGGGCCTCCTCGCCTGCCCTAGCTGGAGTACATAAATAAACTACAAATAAATAAACAACTAAATAAACAAACGAATAAATATTCTTGTCTCCATTGATTAGATGTGCATTACAAATCATAAACAAATATCATAGTAACGAAAGTTCTAAGCGATTTTCCTAAAATTTACGAAATGGTGGAGTAGTCTCGCAATTTTGAGTCATCATTAATCATAAAAATATCTGATGTGGCACCATATGACTTCCTTGTGCGCCTATGAAACTATTAATCGGTGGTTCAAAAAAAAAAGGTAAAGTATCACTTCCGGTTACTTAATTTTAACCGAAATCTAGTATATTATTTATATTAAAATAAAAAACGTATATATTAAATTTGAGATGTTTTGCTTTATACTTTAATATAATTTTTGATGAAAGTTTATTTTGACCTTCATGCAAAGTACCACTTCCGACAAACCAATTTTAACCAATATCTAGCATATTATTTTTATTGATAAAAAGTCGCGTATATTAAATTTGAGATGTTTTGCGTTATATTTTTATATAATTTTTGATGAAAATATATTTTGACCTTCAAGTAAAGTACCCCTTTCGGCTTTCCAATTTTAACCAAAATACAGTATGTTATTTTGATTAATACGCAAGTCTGATGTATTGAATTTTAAAAGTTTTCCATTATATTTTAATATAATTTTTGATGAAAATCTATTTTGACCTTTAAGTAAAGTACAACTTTCGGCTTTTCAATTTTAATTAAATTAAAGTATATTATTTTTATTAATATGAAAATTTTACATATCGAATTTGAAATGTTTTTCATTATATTTTAATATAATTTTAGATGAAAATCTGTTATGACCTACAAATAAACTACCACTTCTGGTGATCATGTAGCGGCCAAAAAGGAAGATTCACAACTAGATGTTACAAAAATCCTAAATACAAAATTTTAACGTTCTATCACAAACCATTTTTGAGTTATGCGTGATAGGAACGAATGTACGAACGTACGTACAAACGTCACGACGAAACTAGTCAAAATGTATTCAGGGATGGTCAAAATGAATCTGAAAACCAAAAATTTTCGCGATTACAATACTTCCTTTACTTCGTACAAGGAAGTAAAAACAGTGGCATACACTTCGATGGTGTCTCGTAGCCAAAGGAGGGTTTGGGGAGATCCGGACCTCACTCCTTTTCCCAAAATTATAAAATACACTTACCAAATCTGTAAACAAAAATTTTATAAACCCATTTCAGTGTCATTTCATAAATAATATACGTTGGAGTAAAAAATATTATGTTATAGGAACTTAACGGACATTCACGGTTGGGATGGGTTTCTTAAAAGTAGATCCATAGATGGAAAATGACAAAACGGATACAATGGATGAAAATCCGGAGCGAAATCTTAGTTACGTTACTGGTGTCGCGGCGCGCCATCAGTAAACTATTCATCGTGAGAAAACTGATTTGTTTAATAAAAGTTGAAAACTTTGCACCTTTGCAAGGAATGAATGTATGTAAAAATAATACCTGATATGAGGGAAATAAATTACTGAGATTTTTATTTTCACAATTTAATAAACAAATTAATCTAATGAGAGAGAGAGTCGTCAATATTTAAATCATAGGCGACAGCTCTGAATAGCGAAACTAAAACTTATGACATAGAGGCATAGCCGAGGGTCTACAACAGGTCTGTATCGATTTATTTCAACCACAGGAAGGCAACGCCATAGCAACCTGTCAATGACCTCATTTTCTATTTGCCATTTATACTTTATTTCCTATACCTAATTAATATTTAATTTTATTAAGAACAAAAATGAAATGTCTTTATTACAAGTATATTTCCATTTACGTTCACTAGTTTTGGATACTTTTTTTTTTTTTAATCCAAAGATATATTAATTTCAATTAATATCTTCTTGTGTAGAACCCTTGTTTAAATAATTGATAAATCTCGGTACTTAGATTGAACTAATGCCTTCTTCAGTGCATCATCCCACATGAAGTTATCGTTGCAAGTATAACCTAATATTAAATGTATATTATCGTTAATACGTTTTAATTCATTGTTATATCGATTCGTCAATTGATTTTTTTTTTCGTTACTTGTTATTTCAGTGCATAGGTAATACTCAAAATACAAACAAGCCTAATATTGGAGAATATGAAAATCATGAATTTCGAAGGGGAGAGGAAAAAGGAGGGTATATCCCCTGATACCGCGTGCATACGCCACTGACCTCAGTCAGGGGTTCTTCCCATTCCCAACTTATTTTTACAGAATTTGATTAAAGTTATTACTTTTAATCAAAGATTAAGCGCTAGCTACAGGCAAGCTCTGTTTTGAAGAACATAAGTTAAAATTGACCATTTTTTTCTCATGGAAGTTTCACGTTGGAACGAATTATAAATAGCTAGATAATGCCGTTTCTAAAATAATTATTTGCCTATAGATTAAAAGAAAAAAGTCCATTAATACTAAACTTATGAGAACTTTATTTCGTTTGCTAAATAAACATCTTCATTGACATTTAATCATCGAAACTTTCCCTTTCCTCTTATATTTGGTTGATATTTTCTTATTTAATAATTTAATTTATTTTTATTATCTTTTATACATTTTTGGGTTTTTAGTATGAGTACTTCCATCTTTTTTTGTTATGATCAGCTATTTGTAATTTAACTTTTCCCAGCTGTTGTCATGTAGCATCCCTTTTCCTCAGTATGTGCCTGGGTGTCTTGGCGTGGGGTGCTGTCTTTGTTTTTGTTTTCTTTATATTTTATTTCTTTCTCTCCTGCTGTCCTAATGATGCCTGGATTGGCAAAATATCGACAGATGATTTTTTAAAATTTATTTATGTTATTTTTGAGTCTTGGCTTCTTTTTTGTATTTTTCCATTTATATCCCAGATATAATTATTATTATAGCCACTCATATTTTATTTTCTTGGTGCGATTTTGTTTTTAATCAACAACAGCTATATCATAAAATATACTGAATGAAAAAAACGAATTAGCTTAATGTATATCCTCTTTAGGTATTAACTTGTTTTGATATTTCCGAGATAAGATATTACATAAAAACGTTTGCATCAAGGATTAATTAAGCTTCTGAACTCAGTTTAATTCTATTTTTTAATGGGCTTTTCTACTCTATGATTCATTATCTAAGTTTTGAGACTGATCTTGTAAAGGCGATAGTGAATTTAAATTTTTTATTCATATTTGTATTTATTGATCTATATTTATTAAAATTCGAAAAAGTAGTCTGTCGATTTTGATGCGGTTTTTCACTATCATTTAGAGAATTTCTTCCGGAAGTTTTATGAGCATTAAAATTTTCGAAATGCTCCCCTTAAGGGGAGAATTGGAAGAAATTTTTGTTGTTTTTAAGATAAAAATAACATCCGGAATAAGTACCAAAAAAATTCAATACAATTTTAGTATATATCCTCTGGCCGCAGCCGACCGCAGGTCTAAAATCTACTTTTTTATTAAAATGACATTCCTATTGAAATACTAGAAAAGATAGAGCTGCGTCCAACTGCGTCTGTATGCACAATTTGATTTTGAAAAGGGAATTACAATTGTAATTTCTTTATTGCTTTCTCAATACAGATGTTAAACAGACGGGCATAACACCACCTACAATTAGCCCTATTTTGATGAAATTTTAGTGATTGTGTATGTTTGTACCAAGATGGTCACATATCAATTTTATCAAATTCCATCAACTGCATGTGCTTACGAACGCGCAAAACGTGTTTTCCTTGAAACGTCCATATTTTAAAAACGGCTAGTCTGATTTGGCCCAAAGTTTATAAATAAATAAAATATAACATATAAATTAGTAAATCTTTGTATAATTTATCTCTATGGCATAAAGAAAGAATTAGTTGTAGAAAAAAAAATTGTTTTCTTTTCAGATATTTTGAGTAAAAAAACTCGAAATTTCATCGTATTCAGAACCTGAATACGTTGGAGTTTCTGGTATTTAAACCAAAATAGGATGTCAAACCTCCATTTCTACAGAACATTTTTGTGGGTAATGGACTGCAATGATTAGAATTCGCCTCAATAGGAATTATATTTAGAAGTTTTCTAAAAACAAGGTCAAAAACATAATAAATTTACCAAAACGGCAATAAGGCTTTCAGACTTTTTTTTCCGTAATCTCCGGTTTTATAAACAAATGATGTTTTCACAAATTAATTTCACTCTTGTTAAAATGTTTTTGCAGTGAACTTGCTTCCACAAGGTGTCATGACAACGATTACAAAATTACCTATATTTTTAATATGTCTTTCCCCAATTCTCCCCTTAAGGGGAGCATTTCGAAAATTTTAATGCTCATAAAACTTCCGGAAGAAATTCTCTAAATGATAGTGAAAAACCGCATCAAAATCGACAGACTACTTTTCAAGTTTTGCGAGCATAGACATACGCAGGCTGAATTTTAATAAATATAGATTAATAAATACAAATATGAATAAAAAATTTAAATTCACTATCGCCTTTATAAGATCAGTCTCAAAAGTTAGATAATGAATCATGGGGTAGAAAAGCCCATTAAAAAATAAAATTAAACTGAGTTCAGAAGATTAATTAATCCTTGATGCAAACGTTTTTATGTAATATCTTATCTCGGAAATATCAAAACAAGTTAATGCCTAAAGAGGATATACATTAAGCTAATTCGTTTTTAATCCCCTTAAAAAAACAAGTACCCATATCATGTTTACAGCATTGGATTAATGTTTTAGTAAATAAATTATTCTTCTATCGTGGAAACGTAACTTAAATCAAACAACTGTGCCAATAATGACACATTGCATCATTCATTAAACGAGCCGTTCATTCGTGTCGCATCTATAAAAAGCCCTCACTTTTATATTTTCCAAACTAAAAATGAATTTTATAGAATATTATTTTTAAACGGTTCAATAGTAATTAATAGAGTAAAAATATGAACCCGAATATCTTTATTATCTATCAATAACATACTATAGCCTAAAGACTATTAAATACTAAAGATAATGCTGTTTTTCTTGTTTTATTTTTTAATTATGGTACAAAAAACTGTTTAAAATTACTCTGCCTAGTTAAGCAATTGAATATAAGTAGAGGGGAAATGGGCGAGCTGGCGCACTTCTAGGAGCAGCCAATCAGAAGCCAGCATTTGGTCACGTGACCTATGGCGGGAAATTTGAATTTGAATTTTTGCCTCGACCTAACCTTAACTGCCACGTGGTCTTGCCTCGACCCTACCTTAACCACCACGTGGTCCCCCCTCGACCTAACCTTAACTGCTAGGCCACGCCCCTTTTTGGTCACGTGACCGTTAAGCCCCGCCCCTTTTAGTCACGTGATCCAGTCACGTGACCCGCAGCGCATCCTGGTCTATGCTCCGCCCACATGTTTTAGTCACGTGATCCAGTCACGTGACCCATGGGACCTCCTGACCTATGCTCCGCCCACAAGATTTACCCCCTCCACCCATTGAAGGATCAGGTACCCCCAGGTGCCCATGGAACCTCCTGACCTATGCTTCGCCCACAAGATTTACCCCCTCCACCCATTGAAGGATCAGGTACCCACCTTATAGAGCATGAGTGTACCCGGCCGCCATTTTGTTCTTCTTACACCACCATTTTGTTTTTCTACTGTTTGAGGGACTTGAGGTTTTGTTGAAGGGTTAGGTACCTACCTTATAGAGCATGAGTGTATCCGGCCGCCATTTTGTTTTTTATACATCGCCATTTTGTTTTTCTTATGCAACCATTTTGTTTTTCTACTGTTTGAGGGACTTGAGGTTTTGTTGAAGGGTTAGACACCAACCTTATAGAGCATGAGTGTACCCGACCGCCATTTTGGTTTTTCTTACACCACCATTTTGTTTTTCTACTGTTTGAGGGACTTGAGGTTTTGTTGAAGGGTTAGGTACCTACCTTATAGAGCATGAGTGTACCCGACCGCCATTTTGTATTTCTTACACCACCATTTTGTTTTTCTACAGTTTGAGAGACTTGAGGTTTTGTTGAAGGGTCACGTACCCCTCTTATAGAGCATGAGTGTACCCGACCACCATTTTGTTTTTTATACATCGCCATTTTATTTTTCTTACACCGCCATTTTGTTTTTCTACTGTTTGAGAGATTTGAGGTTTTGTTATATGGTCAGATACTCACTTTATAGTACGCAACCTCCCCAACGGTTATATAATCATAACCTATACGACGAAGGGTCAGGTATCCACTTTATAGTCTGTAACCTTCTCTATGGTTGTATAGTCATAACCTATACAATGAAGGGTCCGGTGCCCACTTTATACTCGGTAACCTTCTCAAAGGTTACATAACCTTTACATTGTTTTCGTGTTTGTGCAACCTTCTCAAAGTTTACATAACCTTTACAATATGTAGCTGTATCAACATGTAAACAGGTTGCATCTTGTATAGACAAGTTGGATTATGTCCAGGTGAAATACAAATATGGACCTTGAACTGTTTATCTCTAACATATAAATAAATAGCATAGTTTCTTAATCCTATAACTGCTTTTGGACTTTGAGCTCTTAATCCCAAACCTTTCTTATCTCGCTGAAACATAAACAAAACAACTTTTCAATGTACTATGTATTTTTAATGGCTGATAGTATAAGTAATGGTCTTAAAAGGATTAACTTGTCAATGTTCTACGTATTTTTATTCTCTCATAGTTAAATAATGGTCTTAAAAAGATTAACTTTTAATCCATTAAGTTCCTATCGAACTTTTAATTTTTAAAATATATTAACAAATCGAAACGATGGTATCACGTTGGCCAAAGAGGTTGCACCTTTTCATAGCTTTGAAATATTTTCAAAGTACACGAGTCGGTATTAATAACTGCGAACATGTCGCAGTAAATTTTAATTAATGAATATTAATTAATACTATTTCTTAATCCCTTAAGGGCTTTTGGACTTTGAGCTGTTAATACCAAAACATAAAGAATGATTTAGGACTTCCGCTAAAAAGTAAACAAATTTAGCTTTCGCAATAATGCTCTATCTCTTAATCCTTCCTTTAAAAGTTAACAATGGACTTTGAACTGTTAATCCTCTATCATTACTCATCTCGCTGAAACATAAACAAAACAACTTTTTAATCTTATATGTATTTTTATTCTCTAGTATAAACTATTAAAACGCCGTAAAAGAATTAAATATTAAATCCTTAAAGTTTTTTATCATTTACAAACAATGATAAAGAGCCTTTTAATCATTTCATAATATCTGGATAGATGACGTCATTATTATTAGCTAAAGTTTTGTACCTTTTTCAGTTCTCAATGTTTACATTTTATGCAATTTTTCCAAATTTTTACCTTTACCTATCTATTTCTTTATTAAATTTTCTATAACCTCCTCAATGTTTATACATTTTCTGTCCGCTAGGGCGCAGCACCTTACTCCAGTAGGGGATTTTCCTGGCTAGTTTACATAATGTCCTCAATGTCTATGATTTATGCAACCTTCCCAATGTTTACGTTTACCCACCTATTTGTTTACGTTTTCTTTAACCTTCCCAATATTTAAATTTTATGTAAATATAGTCTTCTCAACTGATTTTTTTTGCCTTTCCTAAATTGTTTTTCCCCTTTTTTGAACTTGATTTAATTATAATTAACTACCCTGGTTCCTAATTGCACTCGTATCAGACCTTGCGATATCATCGGCTCCTTTCGGCTACTCTCGGATACCCTCGGAGCAGAGCGGCCTGGCCCCGATCATTGTCCTCGGTGACGCTCGTTCGTCCTCGTTTTTCCTCGGGCCCCCCACCTCGATCTCCCTAATCCGCCTTAGGATGCTCCCGATTCGAGAATAACCGAACTCCTCCGGCCTCATATGATCATCCAGAATCACTAGAAAAAATTTGAAAAAATCTCCTCTTCTCACCTGGACTTCTTCTCCTACGGTTCCAACCATTCATTTTACTCAGCACGTAGAGGTCTCTCGTCTGCGTACCCCTTGATCAACTCTAAATATTTACATTATTCATAACTTGAAGTCCCATAATTTTAGTGGTTTTTAGTAATTTTAGCGGTTTTTATTGATTTTTAGTTATTTCTCATCAACTTCTAACGGCAAAATACAATTCGACAATAATAACATGCTTAATGTTTGACCGAATCCATCATTTTCTTTTACATTATTGATAATATCCTTTGAGTAGGTCTTTTACTGCATAGACTTCGATCTCTAATTTTTAACATAGCTTTATATTTTTTAGTATATTTTAACCAATTTTAGATATTATTTTTTTGTTTTTATAATTGGTTTTGCCTGTTACTTTATTGATTTTAGTCAATTTTTAATGATTTTAGAAATAAAAAAAATTTTATTAGTAAATATTTGTATATAATACTGTTTTGAGATGATGTATTATCTGTAGTTGATATTATTTGAGAATGCTGATGTAAGATGTGCTATATTTGGTCCCCATTTGTATGATATTATGTTGTTTGTTTTTTTTTTTTCACTTCTAATAATGACCGAATTGGCGAAACGTTGACTGATCAAATATTTTCTGCTGTTTAAGAGATTCAAATCTTTATAAAATGAAATAAAATAATTTATATAATGAAATAATAACTATTTATTAGATATTTCTATATCGTCTCCGGGTCAAAATGTCTTGTTTTGTGCAGGAGACTGTCAATATTAAAATGTTTAGCATGATCGGATTATAGATAATACTAAAATTAACTCATATGAGCACAATCGTGGTAGTTATAGCACAATTATGACCACACTTTTTCCCAAAAATACCAAAAGTTCGCCTATGAGGCACCACTATCAGTACTTGTTTCCTCATCGAAGTTTGTTTATCGATTAATCAACAATCAGTTCAATCAATTTTTACGAGTCCATCTTGCTTTTGCACACTAACTTTCTGTTGGACAGAACATTTATGGACTTCACCAGGATGAGAACCATTGTTAAGAGGTGTTTCATAGCACCCTAGGATTTTAAAATGAGTAGCCGATAGAGGGAAAATGAGGTAGTTCGAGCACAATGCTGATCACACTTTCTACGAAGAATAGCATCAGGTCTCGTCTATGAGACATTTTTTCCCAGTTACTTTCGCCTTGCCGAGGTGTTTTTATTGGTAAACACAGCAATCACATACTAGATTTGATTTGTTTTTATTAGATTGATATTTATTTTTTTATTAAGAGGCGGAAGCTGGACCTCATTAAGACTCCAATATCTTTTGGTAATCAACTCCAATCAATCCAAAATGTTAAATATTTCCTCGAAAAAACATAAATTTAACGGAAGGTATTAGCTCCGTCCTCATTTCATAATTCAAATTGTTTGATATCTTTCATGAAATGATAACTATTTATTAGATATTTCTATATCGTCTCCGGATCAAAATGTCTTGTTTTGTGTGGGTGACTGTAAATATTAGAATGTTTACCATCATCAAATGATAGATAATATTAACAGTGACTAATATGAACAAAATCGTGGTAGTTAGATTCTGATCACAGTTTCCTCCAAAAATACCATAAGTTCGTCTGTGAGGCACCTCTACTAGTACCTGTTCCCTCATCGAAGTTTGTTTATCAATAAATCAACAATCAGTTCAATCAATTTTAGCCACTCCATCTTGCTTTAAGACTCCAATATCTTTTGGTAATCGACTCGAATAAACTCATAATATTAAATATTACCCCGAAAAGACAGAAATTTAACAGAAGGCATTAGTCACTTTCTGAAAAGTTATACGAGCTGCGGACATTACATGTGACTATAATCCAAGAGTCATGCCCTGGATAAATTCTACTGTCACAGTCGAATCATAATATTAATCATGGATGGATGACCTTAGTAGTTGAGCTCCTCTAAATACTACACTCTTAATACGAATATAAAATTTTTAATCCAATTTATCACTTTTGCAGGGGAAGTACTGCAGTATATCGATGATTATTAAAACTATCAACACAACTGCATGCGAATCTGCTGACCTCTATTGTCTGTTTTAAGAGCTATTATTCAGCTTTCATGTCACACGAGGGGGTGTAGATCGGTATGTTCAAGGTATGGCTTGAGGTAGTGATGGAGAGTAACGGATGATCAGGAATGTGGTGTAGGATGATTTAGGGATGTTCAGACATGGTTTGAGATGGTTAGCGATGGTATGGGATGGTCAGAGATCGTTTGAGATGGTTAAGAGTGGTTTGGGGTGGTCAGACATGGTTGGAGATGGTCTAAAATAATCTCCAACCATGTCTGACCACCCCAAACCACTCTTAACCATCTCAAACGATCTCTGACCATCCCATACCATCGCTAACCATCTCAAACCATGTCTGAACATCCCTAAATCATCCTACACCACATTCCTGATCATCCGTTACTCTCCATCACTACCTCAAGCCATACCTTGAACATACCGATCTACACCCCCTCGTGTGACATGAAAGCTGAATAATAGCTCTTAAAACAGACAATAGAGGTCAGCAGATTCGCATGCAGTTGTGTTGATAGTTTTAATAATCATCGATATACTGCAGTACTTCCCCTGCAAAAGTGATAAATTGGATTAAAAATTTTATATTCGTATTAAGAGTGTAGTATTTAGAGGAGCTCAACTACTAAGGTCATCCATCCATGATTAATATTATGATTCGACTGTGACAGTAGAATTTATCCAGGGCATGACTCTTGGATTATAGTCACATGTAATGTCCGCAGCTCGTATAACTTTTCAGAAAGTGACTAATGCCTTCTGTTAAATTTCTGTCTTTTCGGGGTAATATTTAATATTATGAGTTTATTCGAGTCGATTACCAAAAGATATTGGAGTCTTAAAGCAAGATGGAGTGGCTAAAATTGATTGAACTGATTGTTGATTTATTGATAAACAAACTTCGATGAGGGAACAGGTACTAGTAGAGGTGCCTCACAGACGAACTTATGGTATTTTTGGAGGAAACTGTGATCAGAATCTAACTACCACGATTTTGTTCATATTAGTCACTGTTAATATTATCTATCATTTGATGATGGTAAACATTCTAATATTTACAGTCACCCACACAAAACAAGACATTTTGATCCGGAGACGATATAGAAATATCTAATAAATAGTTATCATTTCATGAAAGATATCAAACAATTTGAATTATGAAATGAGGACGGAGCTAATACCTTCCGTTAAATTTATGTTTTTTCGAGGAAATATTTAACATTTTGGATTGATTGGAGTTGATTACCAAAAGATATTGGAGTCTTAATGAGGTCCAGCTTCCGCCTCTTAATAAAAAAATAAATATCAATCTAATAAAAACAAATCAAATCTAGTATGTGATTGCTGTGTTTACCAATAAAAACACCTCGGCAAGGCGAAAGTAACTGGGAAAAAATGTCTCATAGACGAGACCTGATGCTATTCTTCGTAGAAAGTGTGATCAGCATTGTGCTCGAACTACCTCATTTTCCCTCTATCGGCTACTCATTTTAAAATCCTAGGGTGCTATGAAACACCTCTTAACAATGGTTCTCATCCTGGTGAAGTCCATAAATGTTCTGTCCAACAGAAAGTTAGTGTGCAAAAGCAAGATGGACTCGTAAAAATTGATTGAACTGATTGTTGATTAATCGATAAACAAACTTCGATGAGGAAACAAGTACTGATAGTGGTGCCTCATAGGCGAACTTTTGGTATTTTTGGGAAAAAGTGTGGTCATAATTGTGCTATAACTACCACGATTGTGCTCATATGAGTTAATTTTAGTATTATCTATAATCCGATCATGCTAAACATTTTAATATTGACAGTCTCCTGCACAAAACAAGACATTTTGACCCGGAGACGATATAGAAATATCTAATAAATAGTTATTATTTCATTATATAAATTATTTTATTTCATTTTATAAAGATTTGAATCTCTTAAACAGCAGAAAATATTTGATCAGTCAACGTTTCGCCAATTCGGTCATTATTAGAAGTGAAAAAAAAAAAACAAACAACATAATATCATACAAATGGGGACCAAATATAGCACATCTTACATCAGCATTCTCAAATAATATCAACTACAGATAATACATCATCTCAAAACAGTATTATATACAAATATTTACTAATAAAATTTTTTTTATTTCTAAAATCATTAAAAATTGACTAAAATCAATAAAGTAACAGGCAAAACCAATTATAAAAACAAAAAAATAATATCTAAAATTGGTTAAAATATACTAAAAAATATAAAGCTATGTTAAAAATTAGAGATCGAAGTCTATGCAGTAAAAGACCTACTCAAAGGATATTATCAATAATGTAAAAGAAAATGATGGATTCGGTCAAACATTAAGCATGTTATTATTGTCGAATTGTATTTTGCCGTTAGAAGTTGATGAGAAATAACTAAAAATCAATAAAAACCGCTAAAATTACTAAAAACCACTAAAATTATGGGACTTCAAGTTATGAATAATGTAAATATTTAGAGTTGATCAAGGGGTACGCAGACGAGAGACCTCTACGTGCTGAGTAAAATGAATGGTTGGAACCGTAGGAGAAGAAGTCCAGGTGAGAAGAGGAGATTTTTTCAAATTTTTTCTAGTGATTCTGGATGATCATATGAGGCCGGAGGAGTTCGGTTATTCTCGAATCGGGAGCATCCTAAGGCGGATTAGGGAGATCGAGGTGGGGGGCCCGAGGAAAAACGAGGACGAACGAGCGTCACCGAGGACAATGATCGGGGCCAGGCCGCTCTGCTCCGAGGGTATCCGAGAGTAGCCGAAAGGAGCCGATGATATCGCAAGGTCTGATACGAGTGCAATTAGGAACCAGGGTAGTTAATTATAATTAAATCAAGTTCAAAAAAGGGGAAAAACAATTTAGGAAAGGCAAAAAAAATCAGTTGAGAAGACTATATTTACATAAAATTTAAATATTGGGAAGGTTAAAGAAAACGTAAACAAATAGGTGGGTAAACGTAAACATTGGGAAGGTTGCATAAATCATAGACATTGAGGACATTATGTAAACTAGCCAGGAAAATCCCCTACTGGAGTAAGGTGCTGCGCCCTAGCGGACAGAAAATGTATAAACATTGAGGAGGTTATAGAAAATTTAATAAAGAAATAGATAGGTAAAGGTAAAAATTTGGAAAAATTGCATAAAATGTAAACATTGAGAACTGAAAAAGGTACAAAACTTTAGCTAATAATAATGACGTCATCTATCCAGATATTATGAAATGATTAAAAGGCTCTTTATCATTGTTTGTAAATGATAAAAAACTTTAAGGATTTAATATTTAATTCTTTTACGGCGTTTTAATAGTTTATACTAGAGAATAAAAATACATATAAGATTAAAAAGTTGTTTTGTTTATGTTTCAGCGAGATGAGTAATGATAGAGGATTAACAGTTCAAAGTCCATTGTTAACTTTTAAAGGAAGGATTAAGAGATAGAGCATTATTGCGAAAGCTAAATTTGTTTACTTTTTAGCGGAAGTCCTAAATCATTCTTTATGTTTTGGTATTAACAGCTCAAAGTCCAAAAGCCCTTAAGGGATTAAGAAATAGTATTAATTAATATTCATTAATTAAAATTTACTGCGACATGTTCGCAGTTATTAATACCGACTCGTGTACTTTGAAAATATTTCAAAGCTATGAAAAGGTGCAACCTCTTTGGCCAACGTGATACCATCGTTTCGATTTGTTAATATATTTTAAAAATTAAAAGTTCGATAGGAACTTAATGGATTAAAAGTTAATCTTTTTAAGACCATTATTTAACTATGAGAGAATAAAAATACGTAGAACATTGACAAGTTAATCCTTTTAAGACCATTACTTATACTATCAGCCATTAAAAATACATAGTACATTGAAAAGTTGTTTTGTTTATGTTTCAGCGAGATAAGAAAGGTTTGGGATTAAGAGCTCAAAGTCCAAAAGCAGTTATAGGATTAAGAAACTATGCTATTTATTTATATGTTAGAGATAAACAGTTCAAGGTCCATATTTGTATTTCACCTGGACATAATCCAACTTGTCTATACAAGATGCAACCTGTTTACATGTTGATACAGCTACATATTGTAAAGGTTATGTAAACTTTGAGAAGGTTGCACAAACACGAAAACAATGTAAAGGTTATGTAACCTTTGAGAAGGTTACCGAGTATAAAGTGGGCACCGGACCCTTCATTGTATAGGTTATGACTATACAACCATAGAGAAGGTTACAGACTATAAAGTGGATACCTGACCCTTCGTCGTATAGGTTATGATTATATAACCGTTGGGGAGGTTGCGTACTATAAAGTGAGTATCTGACCATATAACAAAACCTCAAATCTCTCAAACAGTAGAAAAACAAAATGGCGGTGTAAGAAAAATAAAATGGCGATGTATAAAAAACAAAATGGTGGTCGGGTACACTCATGCTCTATAAGAGGGGTACGTGACCCTTCAACAAAACCTCAAGTCTCTCAAACTGTAGAAAAACAAAATGGTGGTGTAAGAAATACAAAATGGCGGTCGGGTACACTCATGCTCTATAAGGTAGGTACCTAACCCTTCAACAAAACCTCAAGTCCCTCAAACAGTAGAAAAACAAAATGGTGGTGTAAGAAAAACCAAAATGGCGGTCGGGTACACTCATGCTCTATAAGGTTGGTGTCTAACCCTTCAACAAAACCTCAAGTCCCTCAAACAGTAGAAAAACAAAATGGTTGCATAAGAAAAACAAAATGGCGATGTATAAAAAACAAAATGGCGGCCGGATACACTCATGCTCTATAAGGTAGGTACCTAACCCTTCAACAAAACCTCAAGTCCCTCAAACAGTAGA
The DNA here is from genome assembly GCA_948150685.1 of Rhaphigaster nebulosa. Taxonomy (NCBI): domain Eukaryota; kingdom Metazoa; phylum Arthropoda; class Insecta; order Hemiptera; family Pentatomidae; genus Rhaphigaster; species Rhaphigaster nebulosa. Next base: position 16,690,067 of record OX411309.1, read on the forward strand.
AAAACAAAATGGTGGTGTAAGAAGAACAAAATGGCGGCCGGGTACACTCATGCTCTATAAGGTGGGTACCTGATCCTTCAATGGGTGGAGGGGGTAAATCTTGTGGGCGAAGCATAGGTCAGGAGGTTCCATGGGCACCTGGGGGTACCTGATCCTTCAATGGGTGGAGGGGGTAAATCTTGTGGGCGGAGCATAGGTCAGGAGGTCCCATGGGTCACGTGACTGGATCACGTGACTAAAACATGTGGGCGGAGCATAGACCAGGATGCGCTGCGGGTCACGTGACTGGATCACGTGACTAAAAGGGGCGGGGCTTAACGGTCACGTGACCAAAAAGGGGCGTGGCCTAGCAGTTAAGGTTAGGTCGAGGGGGGACCACGTGGTGGTTAAGGTAGGGTCGAGGCAAGACCACGTGGCAGTTAAGGTTAGGTCGAGGCAAAAATTCAAATTCAAATTTCCCGCCATAGGTCACGTGACCAAATGCTGGCTTCTGATTGGCTGCTCCTAGAAGTGCGCCAGCTCGCCCATTTCCCCTCTACTAATATAACCACCAGAAGCTGATCGATTATTATTTTTTAAAAATTAAATCTATGGCTTTTAAGTTGATTCTTGTACTATTAGAAAAAAAAATGGCTTTGCGACCTCTTAAACGGTGGAGATAAGGTGATACAAACTTCATCATCAATCGTTGTCACTTTTTCAAATACATATGTAACTTAAAAAAGGCAGGACTCAAGTACTTTCTGTTTTCAAACATTCCTTGCCATAGAATCTGTTCGTAAAACATTGACTCATTAAATATCAAGCTGACTTTCATTTTTGAGAGCTTTATAATGCCGTCTTAAAAAGTAATGTGGGTAAGTACGTTTTGTGGGTAAGTGCGTAATTGTCTCGTTAAATCCAAACCCTCAACTGGTAAGAGCTGCCCATTACGGAGGAGCATGAAGTGCCTTTTTTTTTCGCCGTACGCGGAACCTACAGAAGCTGTTCTTCAAAATACTGTGTGATTTACATTTCTCCTTGACAGTTTTCTATTTTTTTTAAGCGCTTATACGCAGTCACCAATCAAAACATGATAGTAGGGGCAAGTGCAAACCTCTGTTGTGCGGCAAGTGTGCGTAATTATTTGTCTTTGTTTTTAAAAATGTTCCTTAGACAATTTTAATAAGTTTAAATATTAAATATCTATAATATCTCTGTCGGGCAATAGCAGCACGTTTGACATTTTAGTATTTTGAAACCGCGATTCAAAAAAATTGCATCAGCATGCAACTCTGAACTACGATAATAATTATTTCGTTGAAATTGGAGATATTTATTTTCTTAGGTTAATATTTAAAGCTAGAGAAAAACTATTAAATCATAATTGTTCGCCAGCAGTTAGTAAATTAAATTACTGTTCGCTTTGAAATCAAAACGCATTAGAAAACACATTCCATCGCATATCAATAAGCCCGATACAAGGAAAATTAGGATCAGCAGTTTTGAAAAGCTAAGATTAAATATGAATGAAACGATAGAAATCCAATCTATCCACTAGGGTCCATATTTCCGCAATGGTGTCTTCTTGTAGAAATGGGTATCATGAAGTTCTCCAAAATATTTTAGCTATTATAAATAAGTAAATGTTATTAATTAAACAAGAACTCGAGAATTTTGTTTTCAAATGATCCTGGCTATTACTAGAGAAAATTGTCTATGGCCCTTACAGCACTGATTGAGGAACTTGTAAACAATAATTTATAATTTGGTGATTTTCCCAAAACTGGACATTTTGAATGTTGGAATTTCATTAAATTAATTGTAACTGATTCGGCGGTTTTTTCACCAAAATTATTTCTTGGCATGTTCACTAACACTAAGCTACCAAATTTCATTTATAAAAGTTTTTCGTTTTTATGTTATTAATCAAACAGTACATTAATAATGCAATACATTAGTGATGAATTGAAAACTCTCAAAAAAGTAGTTGGACCATATGGTCTATCTAAAAATTGTTTACCAATTTTTTCCAGGTTAAAGAGGTACTTTAAAAATAAATAAGACCCCTATTACATGGGTGTCTGCGGTGCTGGTTTTTGTGGCTCTGGGGAGGAGGGAGAGAGAGGTTATTAAATCCCTTTAAAGTAGAATTCACAATTATTTAAATTATTGGAATTTCCATTCCCAAAGTAGAATATATCATTTTTTATTTGAAAAAAAAACAACATTGCCTTCAGATTATTAGGTGATCCATTAGAAAAATAAAAAATAATAGCATATTTGAAACATACTTATAAGGAGATGTTTGGCGACAAATGAAAGATAGATTGAACGAACCTACCATAAGTTATTTTCCGTAATACGGTGCTAAGGCTACTGATTGTTAATCAAAACAAGAAAAATAGCGGGAACACGTTAGGCGGGCATCGACAGTGATGCCAGGCTCTAGGAACAATAATGAACTTAACAAGAGAAAGACTGGCAAGAAATTCTAACTTTGACAAAGGAATGATAATCGGCATGCGGAACTGGGATCATTTGAGTTGTGGATAACAAGCGTACGTAATAGCATTAGAGGACTTGCTTTTTTTTTACCTTAAAATGTTTGAAAACTGGTACAAATAACATTAAGGAAAATCTAGCCTAAACGTGTCCATGCCCTACACTGGCTGTTGAAAGTAGAAAAGCGCGATCTCGGACAGGCCAAAGGAATTAGAAATGGGCAGTTTATGATAAATTAAAATAATGATGTCTAAAAATTAACAAAGAAGTAATCTGTGGCATATTTTAGGCGACAAACATTGATCTGGCCAAAAAATGTTGTTGTGAGCCACACCAGGAAAGTTGGACAAAAAATCCCCATTTTATCCATTAGTTGGTGGTGAATTACGGCAAATAATCAAAATATGTACTTTGGAGCTTTATTTGTCATGGAATGAATTAAGTGTAAATGTATTTTAAATAAGATATTTTCGTTAATAATTGATCAATCCACATCAAGAAAAAAATATATTGTAAAATAAATTTTAATTTAATAATTTCTCCATACCGAGCAAGTCACCTGACAACTATTTTTATATATTAGTATTTTTTAATTAAAAAAAAAAGAAAAATAATTATTTCGCTGAATGAGTAAAATATAAATGGAGAAAAGTAATCAAGATATTTATCTTATGTACGTGCTATTTTGATATCGAATCTGAATTTTTTTCAAGGACCTTTTTTGCAAAACATGAATCATACGCCAACACATCTTATGATGCAAGGAGAACGATTACTTCTACCAAATTGAATAAACTCTATTTATTGCCACATGTGTTTAAAATAATTTCGTTATTATAAGACAATTATCAGATAATAATAACCAGAAACAGCATAGAGGTCATAGTATATTAAAATTTTGTTCAGTGGTTTAACTACTATTCGGAATGTGTTTAATTATTTTAGTGAAAATGTTGTAATTTGCATTATTATTAATGAAGAGGAAAGATGACAGGGGAAAGCGAAGTTAAAAATGGCGGTTCCCCAGCGCGCATGCGGACTAGTTATGTCCTATTCTTGGCCTCCCACCCGAGTCGATCCAGTTCCGTTATGTTCTATCGCTCGTTGTTCATCGGGGTTCTTCTGTGACAAATTGCCTTTGTTAAATTGATGATATGACAATGAATATAGTGCTAAAATGTTTAGAACTACATGTAAACACAATAGGAGTATAAGACTGTGCTTGTTCGATTCAAGAGTGCAAATCCCTGGAATGTTGATTGTTCTGATAAAATAGTTTCCACAGTGTTTATATTGTGATCGAAGAAGAAAACTAATTGTAAGTTTAATTATCATTTATTCGATATTGTAAACTAGAAAGTTACATGTCTAATTTAGTAAGAATAAAACAATTTAACATTTTTTGTAACCTCCTGTACATTAATGAATCACTGACATATGTTAGGAGGTCAAGAACGATTTCTAGGTACTAGTCAAGTAATGGAAATTGTGATTTGGAATTATTATTGTTATATTTTGACAACCTTAATACCGTAATTGATTCAATAATTCCAAACAGATTAGGAATAAGGAAATAAGTGTTGGTTTCTGTTTGACAGCTTTCTCTTTCTTTACCCTTTGTCATCTCTATCCAGGAAGCTTTTCTTTTTAATTCTTTAATGTTTGTGGATAGATTATTCTCTATTGATTTTTGTTTTTAGGAGCCATAATTACTTTTAATAACAATTCAATATAATTATTTTAGTGTATAGTTATAATAGTGGCTCTTTCATATCTCCAATATTATAAGACATCACATCTTTATTTTCTGAGTGTTTTTAGAAATTTGGAGTTACTGAAACTTTCATCTGATGCAAATAGCAACATTTAAATTTAATTGTCATTTATCACGTAGATAAATTATGCATGTGATATTTCGTAAAATTTTTATTTCAGTTGTAACTTTGATTTGATAAAAATAATATTTCAGGGGGTATGATGCAGAGGGGTACAAGTGATTTTTTTTTCAAAGATAGAGTTAAGTACGGTTATGGATAGTTGATGTATATAAATTTTGTCCAAAATGCAGATAACTCACTATTGAAGGGATGTACAGTAGAGGCATAATTTAATTATGATATAAACTTAAACATTAGTTTTTATCAAAATGTTTGAACTTAAAAATTCGTTTTCACAAAATTATTAAATTATCACTTGTATCCTTTGGTTTCTCACCTCCTCATTTGTTGTCGTTTTTTCTTTTTAATCAGTCTATTTTCCTGAGCATCATTGTTTACCCTAATGCTGTTTTATGAAACTTTTGCCTCTCTTGTTATTTTTTTAATCCAAAGGATGAACTTTTACTAGCAATTATCTTTTTTTTCTACTTGTTAGTATAAGCTCTATGGTCTTTATTTGTTATCTCAAATTGCATTTACTTTTTTTATTGATAATGTTCATTATGTTATTGTGTTAAAACATAGAATATTGGGTTAAATGATAATATTTTGATGATTGTTATCTTCTTTAATCATTTTTGCTTAGTATTTAGTAATATTTTTGTTAAATTTTCTTGATCAATGATTTTGACATCTTCCTCTTAGTTCAATCCGATTTGAAATCTTTTTCAACAAAATTCACTCGATTTTTTTTTTTTTTTTTTAGATTAAGTTGACTTGTCAATTAAATTATCTTACTGATAGTTAAAAGATACTTTACAGGCTACCTTACATAATTGAATTTCTTTGCCTTGATGCTATTCTAAGACATTCAGCTTTCTAGTGGAGAGATTTATTTTTTCCAGTGGCATTATTTAATTATTTTTGTTATCTTAATAAATTTGTGATTTAATGGAATGCATTTAATTGCTCGTATTTATTCTTTTTTTTTAAATTAGTCTTTTATTGTATTGTTTAGTTTTTTTTTTTTTAATGATGGGATTTTATTATCGCTGCCATCCTAGCTATTGATGTTTTGGCACTGAGTATTGTTTGAATTGGCCAGGTTTTATGTGTCATTGTCATTTTTGGAGTGAATTTTCTGGTGGTTGTTTTTAGCTTAAAAAATTAATCAGATTTCTATGTTCACCATTGCTTTAATCCAATTTCTTGACAGATCTGCTCCTCCCATTTCTCATAATTTCTTTTTAAATGCTTCTATGTAAGTCGTGTGAAAATTGTTATATTATGTCTCAAAAAAGAGCTATCGAATGTGCAATTGTTTACTTTTATTCTATATTAGTGTATTTTATTTTAAGGGTTTTGTAAAACCTTACATTTATATTAATTAGTAATTTTTTCATTGGAAATGTTTTTTACCTTACCTAACTTGTTCACACAATCAGGTAGTTACTAAGGTTAATGACTCTTGTTGCATAATTCTTGGAACATCTTTATTCCAATTATTAGTTGGGTACAAATCTACATTTGTTAGTTTACTTTAGCAGAGGTTGGTAACCTGATGATTTAACATTTTTATAGCAATTAATTTATGTTTATTCAAATAATTTAATAGTAATGCAATAGCTGCATCAGGGATTCTTGTGATACCTGCCATCCTAAACAACTAAATTTTATTCTCATGTTCTTTAAAATAAATTATAATGATATGTATTTTTCCAAAGTATTGAGTTGTCGATAACTTAAGTTCATTTTAAAATTATGTTTTGGTTGTTGAATATATTCATCTTTTGTTAATTCATGATTCTCCTATTTACTCCTCACGCAGCCTCCTGTTTTTGATGAATAGTCGGCCACCGACATTTTGTTTTATTTTAATACATTTAGTTCTCTTTAGTTCCTTTGGTCTTTTATTCCTATTTAAAGGTTATATTCATGATTTAGAAATAATATAGCACCTTCCTCCATTTCCATATTTTGTTAGTCAGCCTTATTACTTTTGTGTGTTTGTTTCATATTATAGGGGATTGGCTATAGTGAACTGTCAAAATATGTTTACATTTGGTTTTCTATTTTATTATTAATGTTTTTTGTTTCTGTTGAGAATACTTGTACTATATCTTTTAGTTTCTTTTCTAGACTAACTAATATAAATTTTAAAATCTTTTTAGATCTGTTTAAAGCAGGAGTTTAATTTGAGAATTAATTTTTAGCCCAAATCTAAATATAACAGTTATTTTTTTATTAAAAAACAATTCATGATTTTTAAATAGAAGTTAAAATTAATCGGTAACATTTATGTATTTTAGTAAAAAATAGTTGTTAATTTATGACATATATTTGCTTGAAATAAAAGGCAAATTTCATTAATTAATTCTTTGGTTATCAACTTAAGAACATTTTTTTTGTCACAAATAACTCTTATTTTTTACTTTTTCAAAATAAAACTCAAAATGTTATAACTTGCTTAAATTAGAGCAAGCGAATAGGGAATGGTTTAATTTTATTCAGCATGTACAAATGTAAAAATTGGTAATCAATAATATTTTTCCCATTTTTTTATGAATATATATTTTTTAAATTTATTTAAAAAAGGAGATAGTCTGGGTGGCAGTCAAGAATAAAATAAAACAGTGGTAACTATTTGTTAAATGCCAACGTTTTCACCCACTAAAAACTCTTTCTACTTGTCTATAGTTGAGACGCGCTAATAAAGACCTACGATGTGGGCCGAAGCATCAGCATTTAATAGTTACCACTATTTTATTTTATTCTCATCTCCACCCAGATCATCTCCTTCTTGAGTAAAAAAAAACCATCAATTTAAAAAAAAATAATAATCTTTTTAGTTATTATAATAATTTCTTGTGATTAAAAGAAGGATGATTTCAGCAATTTTGTAAATGAGTTGTTTAACATTTGTAAATGTCAATTGTTTTTTTTACTTATTTATATAACATTTTGGGACATTTCGACAAACGGACTTTGTCCATTGTTTGATTCTGTATTCTATATTATTTGTTTCAAATAAACGTAATTTCTATCCATCTAGCAAGGTCCATATTTCAGTAATAGTGTCTTCTTGTTGGAATGGGTATGCATGTAATTGCTCATGTTTATTTCTTTTTTAATTAGCCCCTAAGAAAGTAACTTAGTAACTTTCATCGTACTGTTTAGTTTTTTTTTTTTAATAATGGAATTTTATTGTCACATGAGCTATTGATGTTTTAATATTGAGTATTGTTTGCATATTTTAATTATTTTTTTTAATAATAAAATTAGTTGATTTTTACTTCCTTGTACGAAGTAAGTAAAATTTTCAATTTTCAGATTTTAATGGAAATACCCATGTTGACCATCCCTCAATCCATTTTGACCATTGTGAAGTCTGTACCTATATTCGGTTAGCCATAGAAAATTAAAATTTTCTATTCGAGATTTTTGTAGCATCTAGTTGTGAGCTTCCCTTTTTGGTTTCTATTTGATCACTGGAAGTGGTACTTGAAGGTAAAAATTGATTTTCATCAAAAATCATTTAAAATATATTGCAAAAGTTTTCAAATTTGGAATTTATGATTTATATATTCATTTAAATAACATAATAGATTTTTGTCTAAATTGGCAAACCGGGAGCGGTACTTTAATTGAAGATCATAATAAACTTTCATCAAAAATTATTTTAAAGTATAAAGCAAAACATCATTTATCATTTAATACCGAGATCATATAGTTCAGTGATTAAGGTTAAAAACACGATTTTTTTTCCACTTTAAATAAGAAATTTTCTTACTTGTTTTAAGTGTTAAAATTGAGTGCAAAATACTTGTTTTCCTCCCAATTTGCCTGCAGCAGGAGAATTGTTGAAATGTCGAAACCGTCAATTTCCAATGCTTTATCTAGTGACATAGACAGTCCTAATGCTGTCATGGAACACAAAGAAATCTCTTGTGAACTTGTTACATACTGAAATAAAAACAACATATAATAATGGAATGAGGCCTCCAGAAACAAGAGCTTGTTGTCAATAAATAGGCGTTGTGATGCTGATTGTCGTTTTTGAGATACTGCTATCTTTGGAAACTAGTAACCAAATTTAGAATCACTTTTTGAGTCACCGATTTATAGTAAAAGAAAGTCAGTCATGTGGTGTCCACATTAGATATTTTATTTATTTGTTTAAATAAAAAAATGATTTTTAAATTAAATAAAAAAAAATCTTGAAAAATAAGTCTCAAATTCAATCCCTGATTTAAAGCATTCACCAAGAGACTTCCATTTATACTTTTTTCTTTTCAGGAAATGACATCTAATGATACAGACGTAACATGGTCTGGACCTGGATCCGGAGTGTTTTTACAAACAAAGCTGGCGCAAGGAATGGCGGGAGCAGCTGTTTGGGCTGCGCTCTTCCTCACCTGCCAGCAGGTTAGTTATATATTTGTTCTAGCTATTATGCTATCCTCTAGGCAATATGCCTGTTTGGGCTGAAGTCTTGCCGACCTCAGGTGGCTTTTAAACTGTCAGGAGTCAGACTGTCAAGTTTCATTTTTGTGTGGCTGCCACAAAATAACATAGCCCAATGCCAACTAAATAAACGATTTATTATAATAGAAAATAAGTTTCACTCTTTAGTGTTTTCTTTATTTACCACACCTTCCGACTAACTCTTAAAATTGCATCTACGTCAACTATAACCCACACCAATGTAAATACATTTTGGGATATCTAATGAAACTTGAGTATCAGATGATTCTTTAATTTTCGGTATTCTTTAGTGGAGCAGTAGAGTTGCGCATAACTCTAAAATCTGCAAAATTTCAGATAAACATACTGATATTTTGACTGAAATTTAACCTCACTTTTATGATATAGTTTTGCCTAAAAAAGTAGACACCTACCGCCAATTTTCAGCTCATTTGGCCCAAAGGGGGCCACTGGAAGTGCCCAAATGAAGCGGGGAGAAAAAATATAAATGTATATATCAAACATCTCCTAAACTTCCATAATCATTTACTTGAAACAGGTAGAAAATGCATTCACAACCCACTCTGCTGCTCTTCTGGTACAGTGCAATAGTCTATTTTTGGTGGGAGGGGAGGGAAATTGACTAAAAATAAAGCGTCCTCTTTTTATACTATGTAATTTAAATGCAGTCTCCACGGGTGAAAAGGTTTCCCACTTATGGTAAAGGACATTGAATTTTAAAGACTTTAGGCTTTCTTATAATGATTCTAAAACACTTTTATAAATAAATAATTTAAGATTTTATGAATAAATAAATAGACAGCAATTTTAATTTCCAATATATATTATATTTTACCTTTTATCTTCATAAATAACCGACTTATGGGCGTATAAAATCTTTAATCATTCGCCATTTTTAGTTTAGTCTATCAGTCCATCAGTTTAGTCCTTGAATAAATATACACAAGAAAATTGTTTATCAATTAGGGCCAGTATCGATATCGACATTACTGTAAATATTTTCCTATTTCTTTTGCTGTTGACATAATTGTCATAACTTTTTGTTTTTGTTTTCTTAAAATTTTGTTTATTTTAATTTTGTTTTTAAACAATAAAAGCTTTGTTTAATTTTTAAGAATTAAAGATATTTAGTAGTAATACTAAATTCAATTATGAATCGTTCATTATTGAGTTAATCTTTACTTAAAACATAAAAAAAAAAATAGTGTAAATTTTAAGCTTGTTTTAAATTATGAATGCTCTGAAAATTTTTTTTTCTTTTAATTAATATTTATATATTTTTTTAAAATAAATAGTAAAAGAAATAAACAAAATTATAAGTTATTCATAGCAATAATTGTAAAACATATTTTATACAATCTCCCTTTCGTAAATTTTAACTATACTATATTTACTAACCAACAGTTTTTATTATTATTATAGCACTGCCTAAAAACTGTCCGTCCAGTCCATTGTTACACTCCATCAGTTTTCCTCAATCACGATCAGTTGGAGTGATTGGGTTTGGAGTGGCATGATTGAGTTTAGGACTGATTTTATAGATGATTTAAAAATTCTAGGGTTAGTCATGACTTACATTAGTTGAACTAATTAATAAATTAAATCCAATCCAAGCAAATTAAAAAGAATAATAAGGGAGGACATCATTAAGGAGTGGAATCGAATATTTTAATTGAACAGTGGGTAACTACTCAGGAAGGGGTTACCTTGAGAAAATACTTTCCTAATGTCCATTCACGGTTGAAGGCCTAATGTGTCCTTCCTCCCTCATTACTGGATGTCGCCATTTCTCACTGGGCATGAGGGATTCCATGCTAAGCCCTATGACTTCAGGAAGGACATTAACTCTTTATGTCCTTTTGTGGAGTTCAGGAAACTGCTGAGCACATCGTCATCCCCTGAACCGCATTTGTGAAGCAATGAGAACTAAACTACGGAGGAAAACCGGCCTCTAGGCCAATCACAAAGAATGATTTTCCTCAGTTAGTTAGAAAGGAAAATTACCTGTATTACGAATCCTTCGTGTGCGGGTGGAAAGAAATAGTGGGGACAAATTATTTTAATCACTTACAATGAAAGAAGCCTTTGGTTATGAACGAAGTATAAAGAATTAAGATATAGAAAGAACAATTACAAAAACAATTAAAGGAAGGATGAAGAGAACTAATTGGAAGTGGTGACAGGCATTGCTTCTGAAACTGTATTGCTGAGAGGCAAGGAAGGTTGTAAATAAATAAATTCAATTTGACATACAAATTGTATTAAAAACTCAATGTTAGTTAAGGCATATTATTAATTCTTTTCTTCATTATTGGAATTATCATTAATTCAATTATTCTAAAAAAAAAATAAGACTGATTTTATTATTAGGAATGTCAGACCTTGATAACTTATATATCTACATGAAAGTTCAATTAAAATATTCAAAAACTTAAATAATTAATATTCATTACTTCAATCTACTCTCATTTCTTTTCACACTGCTGAGATGATATGTAAATTGGATGATATGTAACATGGATATTTAGCCATATTCTTGTAGAGCATAAGCATACTGTTTTCGCAGTATTGTGGAACTCTCAATAAATGGAATGACGATCAATCAGAATGGAATGATGGATTGGAGACACTAGAGTGCTTGGAATGAAGGAGATTTTAATCCCTTCAGTGCCAGAGTCTATCACCCTTGGCCACCAGCAAAGTTTCAATTTTTTTAAAGCAAAATGATATTTTTGTATTCTAAATACTTTCTAAAATACCGGGAAAATAATTTATTTTTTTATTTCGATCGCAACAGTTATGGCTGCAGCCCTAGAGGATCCTCTGTTGTCGAATCTTCCATTGTGGTTGAGGTCACAACTGTTGCAATCAACAAATAATTGAGGTAAAACCTGTTTTTTTTTCAATACTTTATAAATTATTTGAGGAGTGCAGTAGGCTTGTGGCTTAAGTAATCTTTAGTTATATCCTGTCTTACACACACACAAGTTTCTCTTCAATTGGACAGAACATTGGTAGAGAGTGAGGATTGTGCTTTAGACAGGTAATTCCTGGTCCAACTAAGCCCTAAAATAAGTTCCTAGTCTAGGAATAAATTAGGTGGTCGATGTACAGTACTGAACATACTGTCTTCCAAGAATATTGTGAGATCGAGAATCAGGATGTTGCAGGGCTGATTAATTTATTGATGAATGCTCTATTATGTAGCGATCATGATATATTTTGAAAAGTGATTATTGTTAACTTGTACTTACAGATTTACCAACACCTGCGGTGGTACACGAACCCTAACCAGCAGAGATCTATTATTAGGATACTGTTTATAGTTCCAATATACGGCTTGCATTCATGGGTCTCCCTGCTGCTCTTTAATAAAGAAAATTATTATATTTATTTCTTTACTGTCAGAGATTGTTATGAGGGTAAGTTTTATATTTATATGATAGATACTATTAGTTTTTCTGCTCATTTTATATCTAAATTTCTATTAATATAATTTTTTATTGCAGCTTTTGTAATTTACAATTTTTTAAGTCTTTGTTATGAATATCTTGGAGGAGAAGGAAATATTATGAGTGAAATTCGGGGAAAACCAATCAGGTGAATTAAGTTGTATTATTATTTATTTTTCCTTTGATTTTATTTTATTTTTTTGGATCATCAGTTATAAATGAACTTTATATATTCACTATTAGCTTGATATATTTTTTTTTTTTTTACTTGAAGCCATTATATCTTTCATTCTCGCCAAGCTAGTTAACAAGTTATATAGATAGTTTGTTTTAATTAATTATCTTGGAAATATATCTACTACTACTTATAATAGTCCCTCATTAATACAAACTTGGTAGGGATCTGAATTCTCCAGTTCTTGTTAAATGAAATTTTGTTCAAGATGAAAAAAGTTCTTAAGCAGTTGACTAAAAGTTTCTCTATACATCTCTGTAATTTTTTTTTAATAAGTTAATAAGGTTAATTACTAGAATATTATATATTATTATTAATATTATATATTAATAGAATATTAAATTTTTCTGCTATTTTTGTTTTCGATACCACGCCACAATCCAATTCTTCTGATTTGGTTTTAGATCAATAGATCTCTGGGTATTTTTTACTTTCCCTTACCTATATACGAAGCATGTAGTAAAGAAAAGTATTGCGATCATGAAAATTTTCGAATTTGAGTTTTCAACGGAAATACACGTTTTAAGGTCCCCTGAGTCCAAATAACCAAGTCTCCTAAAATGATCTGTATGTATGTGAACAGCCTAGCTCAAAAACGAGAAGTTGTACGATACTGAAATTACGTATTTAAGGTAGGTTTATGGTTGTGATGTTACACCAACTTTTTCATCAAAATTGACTAACCGGAAGTGCCACTTTATATAATTTGATTGAACTTTTTAATTTTTTTACGGAAAAAGATGTATCATGCAAAGAGTACTGTTGAAACTGAATGTAAAGGAAGAAGAGGCCATGTACGTTGCAAGTGAGGGATTATCATAAATTATTTACTAAATATTCGTATCTAACATCAGTTTGTAGTAGCCAAAAATTTCACTCTACCATTGCCTAAAATTGTTGGAGATTCGTTTTACCTGAGGGCTTCTTCAAAAATACGGAGGAAATGGATTATTTTCGATGAAGTTAAGTAATTAATTCGTATTATCTGATGTTTAGTGTTAACCGAGTTCCTGATAATGAGTTATTACAGTATGCAGTTGATGAAAGGCCTTAAAACTCATTGAAGAAATGTGTCATTTTAACTAAAAATGTTAACTCATTGTATGATATGTAATTGTTAAATATGTTCGTGTATATTTTTTTGTTTTAGATCGAGCTGCATGTATGGAACTTGTTGTCTTGTCGGTAAGACTTACACGATCGGCTTTTTAAGGTTTTGCAAGCAGGCTACATTACAGTTCTGCCTCGTCAAACCTGTCATGGCTCTTGTTATCATCATCCTTCAAGCTGTCGGTCACTACCATGACGGTGACTGGAGGTAACAATTTTAATATCATATTATATTATTATTTTCTAAGTCAGCTATCTCATCAGAGCATTGCCATTGATAAAATCAAAAGTCTAATATCATGGTGTTTGCACCTATACCTTATTGTCCCCTGGAGCATTATATGCTGCTCTGTTTAATGAATTCCTTACATCAAATCTAAATAGGAAACTTTAAACTTAAAATAATTTTAGTACAAAAGATTCCTTATAGGAAATGAACATGAATTGGACTTCTAAACACATCATATGTATAAAAGTACATCAAATGTGTACATATTGAATAGGGAATTTTATCGCAGTATCTCTGCTGAAGCAGAAGAGGAAATGAGAATATTATTATTTTCAATATTCTCCCCAAAAAATTAATTTGATTTTTAAAAACAGAAATCGAAACCTTGAAATTAACTTATGGAAGGTAAGATATTGTTCATTTGGAAAAAGAGTGCCAAATACGAAAAAGGAGAATTTTACAGGAGGAGCGTTTGAAGTTTTCCTATTTAATTTTATCACTGTCTCTTAACTTAATGATAAAACATCAACAACTTATCTTTTTTGATCATTTAATCATGAACCAAATTGTGGCAAATTTTCTTTAAAAACAGTACAAACTCCTGTACTGTTCAAAGTAATACTTTTAACATAGAAAGTGATATTTTCAATTATTCCTACAGAAGCATGATATTGATACTTTTTGGCTACCGAAAGTTGCATTAGAATAATATTATTTAAATATTAATAATAATTTATAAATATCTTTATCAAGACAGTATTTTATAAACTTGCTCTATAATCACAGTTCAAAAGAAGTCATTATGTTTTACTAATAAACGTAAGGTAGCAAATAGTAAACTAACAATAATTTTTTATTGATTTAAATATTGAAACTAAAAATATGACATTTATTCTCAAAGAAATTTAGATCACTGGAAGCTTTCCAAGCAAAAATCAAAAGTTTCTTATTGTGACACTCTTCTTCCATGTGAATGATGTGTTAATTAAATAATTTTTTTGTTGTTTTAAGCTGTTCGTATTGTTATGATTGCTTAGTTTCCTTTATAGTAACATTTTCAAGAACTTTGATAATTTTGTCTATAGCCCGACTGGTGGATACTTGTACGCTACTATCATCTATAATATATCTGTGAGCCTCGCCCTCTACGGCCTGTTCCTGTTCTACTTTGCTACGAGGGACATGCTGACTCCATACGACCCAGTTCTCAAGTTCTGCACAATCAAGTCTGTTGTTTTCCTCTCTTTTTGGCAAGGTGAACTCATAAATCAAAGTTGTTTTTAAAAGTTTATTTAATTAAATAACTGTCCAATGGCTGATTTTAATTTTTGTCAAAATATATCTTTTTATGATACATGGAATTGTTTATGAATTCGTCTGACAGGAGTCTTTCCCGATCCTTTAGTTTGATATAAAAATGTGGCAAAGTCAAAAATCTAGAATAAACAAACTTAATCTAAATAACCATTTTTTTTATTTTTAATTTTACAGATGCATAGAGAGTCATTACGGTTTTTATTTTTTACAATTTGGGTATTTTTAAACACAAAGCTTAATCTAAAAAACTATAATAAACAAAATTCAACAATAAGTTGAAATTAACATCAATCAGAATAGGTATAAACAGAAACATTAAAAGTTAAATATGAACTAAGTATTAATATGCATATATAATATTAATAATTCGTGATAAGACCCCAAAACGACAAAAACTGGAAATGAAATCTGAGTTATAAATGAATAAATCATAAAATGAAAGTCCTAGTTCACTACTAATTAATGTATTATGAAATATTAATCAAACATAAACAATATCATTGAAAAAAAAAAAATAAACAGTGGGGATGCCTTTTTGCCAGTTTTCTTGAGAATTTCCTCGCCCACATCTGGCAGCACCGTTCCAAACAATCCCTTCAGCACAAACTTTTAATTCTATGAAGGCAAGTATTTGTGAAAATCAAAATTATCATAAATCTTCATATGCTGCAAATTTTCTCAAATTGACAAAGCAGAATAGTCACACTAAGTTAAAGGAAAAATGGAATATAATTTCATAAATGTATCTCTGTTTTAAAGCATGGTATACAAAAAGCATGGTATACAAAAAACTAGGCATATAGTCCGAGCAGATCTAAAGAGGGTTAATATTTTTTCTGATCATGCAGACCACATTTTTTTAATTCAGAGAATAGAAGGTTACTGAAACATTCCTTCAATTTTAAGGGTAAAGGACAATTAAGGTAATGGCGGAGGGAAATTTTATCTACAAAGTAGTGATTAAATTACTCTTGTTACTGAAAGGGTTAAAAAAAAAAATTTAATTTGTTTCAAATTTCTTAAATTAAAACTACATTTAGCCTTTATTTTATAACTACATAGTACTTGATTGTTACTACTGCGATGATATTTATTTCACAGGTGTTCTTCTGGCTGTACTTGAGAAGGCTCAAGTGATCGACTCGGTTATAGATAGTCATGGTACGAGGACAAGCGCAGGTACGGTTTCCGCCGGCTACCAGAACTTCTTGATCTGTATAGAGATGCTCTTTGCAGCTCTCGCCTTGAGGGCTGCCTTCCCGTACCAAGCAGCTGGTTCAGAAAGAACTGTCACAATGCATAGCATCTCCAGCAGCCTCAAGGTAATGTTTAAAAAATAATAATAGAATAGTTTTTGTTATAATTGAAACTATAACCTTTAATAAAAGGATTTGCAACCTACCTGTGTGGGATAGGTTATAGATTTGAGGTGCACAGTCAAACTTCTTAACTTCAAAGAAATATTTTATGCTGTCGACTGCGATTGAAATAGTTACATTAAATTATGATATTTCTTGTTTTGGCGCTTTTGCCTTTCTGCTTTGACACCTTTGGTATTCACGTATGAATTTTCTCTGAAGTATTTATAAAAATGAAAAGAAGGGGTTTCAGAGAACTATGATAACAAACAACAGGTGGTATTAGTCCACATGGACAATGCAATGAGGAAAAATGGTGATGGCAAAGCATGCCACTTAGGAAGTAATAGTGTCTTTTTTTAAAATAAATTTTAAGATATGAAAAAGAAGGAATGCTATGTCATTAAAATGAAAGAC
The DNA here is from genome assembly GCA_948150685.1 of Rhaphigaster nebulosa. Lineage (NCBI taxonomy): Eukaryota > Metazoa > Arthropoda > Insecta > Hemiptera > Pentatomidae > Rhaphigaster > Rhaphigaster nebulosa. Next base: position 16,707,031 of record OX411309.1, read on the forward strand.
TTAAACTGAATGTGCCAAAAAAAAATTAAATAAGAAAAAATTAGGAAATTCAGACCATTTAAAATACTGTTTTTAATAGTATGTTTAAGAATATTTTATATTTTGACTTGAGTGATAGTAAATAGAGTTTGAAAATGGCCAATAATTTTGTAAAAGAGGGCCAAAATATTACAAAATAAAGTTGTGACTTTGTAAACAGTTTTTATTTACAAAAATAAATTTGGGTTTAAGCGGTTCTTTCATTTTTTAATCTATATTGATTAGTATTATAAATTTAATAAAATGAACAACCCTAATAAAGTTGTTGATCACAAATTAAATCATCAATTTTTTTTCTTTTCAGGAGACAATGAACCCTAAAGATATTATGACCGATGCCATACACAATTTCCACCCTCAATACCAACAATATACTCAATACAGCTCAGGTAAGTGGCTCATTAATTATGTTCAGCTTAAAAATTCTCCAACCAAAATCAAATAACAACTTGATCTTGTTTATTCTTTTGTCTCCAGGCAACTAATCGTGTTTCGAAGCAAAGCATGTTGCATGGATGGTTTAGCATCTTTTTGCAGCTTTATTTATTTTTGTCCGACTGTGGTTATATAGGTTTGCATGTGTAAGACATCTGTGCATGTATTTTTTTTGTTTCAGTAGATTTTTAATATCCAGAAAATGTTCGGCTTCAGAAAAAATTATTCTTTCATTATACAATATTTAAAAACTTCAATTACTTTCAGTTGTTGTAAATAGGGTAAGAGTAAGAGTGCACTACTTATTTTTTTATTAATACTTGCATGCACTTTCGACAAGTTAGCTGTAAGCCCATTTGGTTACCTATTATCTTCTTGTCATCTTGTAATGAAGACACTGTGGTGTGGTTTATATAAAAATACTAATCTGATGATTGAGGTTCATTCTCTAAATTGGCTTGGAATTTATCAGAAGAATAATCAATAGTAGAACTCCTAAAACATTATAATCGCTGGCTGGTTAAGCATCTGGAACATCTTTGGTGTGGAGGGAATATTTATTTGAATTTCTCCTTTTTATTATTGTCATTCTGTTGAAAAATGATACAGCTATCTATTTGTAGGCCTCTTATTGGTTTCTATTTCTCCTTACTTTTTTTTTTTTTTTTTTTTTTTTGTGTTATACAGTTACAGATGATCATACTACGTAGTTATTTTTTTTTATCTCACATGAATTGATGAGGATAATTACTTTCCTCTGTAATATAAAATTATTATGGTTTCTAGATTATTTTTTAAATATAGAAAATAACTATTTACTCTTAATTTATGTAACCTCTGTGACTATATATTTTTTTCTCAAGCAATTCTGAAGAATTCAGAGGTAGGTTTCATAATTTCAAACTTCAATTTAGATGGCTTAAAAAATTATGTTCTTCTCAGTTTTAGAAATTCAGGAAGGAAAATATATTAGGGTGAGTTAGTTCATGGGTGGTTTGAGTTGAAAAACAGCCTGATTATGATTCCTGGCGGTTTTGAGAATATTTCAATTTCTTTATTTATTATTCATGTCAGTCCCATGGCTTTTAGTCTTAAAGAGTCACAGTGCTGTTTGGTTATAAATAAGCAGAGATAAATTTACTTACAAATAAAACATGTACAAATTCTCACGTTTATCTATCTATTAAGTTGTCTATTGCCATTTACCAGTTATTTATTAGACCATGTATAAAGCTACTTTTACTGTTTATTATACTAGTCATTATATTGGATCAAGCATGTCATTAAATAGCTGTAAGTATTTTCTTGCTATGATTTTTTTTAATTTCTTGTTAAAATTACTCCTGTTTCAATAATAGTGGTTTTTACCCCTTGATGTTAAATCATTGTCGATTTTTTCATTTTTATTAATGCACCTTTACACCAATATCCTGAAGTATTTACCTACCCGAATCCAATTCAAAAGTTTGAATCTTGAATCCTCAGGAATTCACATGCGATCCTTGATGTTTCTAGTTTAACAGCTTTTTTACCTTCCAACTAAGGTGTGCTGTTAAGTTTGGTTCCTTTCAAAAGGTGAGCAATACGTGTGGTAACAATCTGTTTACTGTATTATACCAGTTTCATTTTGTGGGCCGACACAGTAAGTTCAGTCTATTGCTCAGCTAATATGATCAGTATTCGGCGCAGTAGGAGCCGACAGAAGGAGACAGGATAGAAGTGCATCCTTTCCTCTCGACCCTGTAAGTACCCCCCACCTGCCGTCTTAGCAGTTCGCTCGGTCGGTGTGGTCAGTCAAGTGAAGTAAACAAAGCAAGGAGTGTTGCTATTTGTTCCGCTGTTCCACTCTTTGATTTGATTTTCTCAGTAAAAAATGGTTATATGGAGCAGTGAGGCAACAGTTTAATTCTAATAAAGAATATAAAATGCACGAATGTTTATGGAATTTCAAATCAGCAAGCGACAAAGACAGAAACATTTGTAATGAGTTATCGTTTCTGATAAAAAATCAATCTGACTTAATCCCATTCTCATATAAGATCTATATTCTTTGAGATCATCAGTTTAAAATTTCCTTTATGGAGTTGCAATCTGTCCTCTAACATCTCTTCTTAATAGCCATGTTCTTGTCCACAACCGTTTTCTATTATTGCAAATTTCATCTTTGATTTCCTCTAGAATGTCAAGTATGATCAAGTTGCAATATTGCTTGAAACTCTCTTGAATTATCTCTTTTTCCTCCGATGCGAAACCATGTTAAGCAAACCTTTAAATAAACTGCTTTGTCCACATAAAGCCTTAATTCATTCTTAAGCAAAACTTCACCTTCTCTGTAAATGTGGAATTTACTACTAGGCTAGAATGTAAAATATGTTTTACATCATTGTTATAATTAAAAAAAAAAAAAAAGATATTGTTTTTAACCAAAAGCCTTGAAATGAATTTAAATCTGACAAGAATCATGCTGGAGTTCGCATAAACGGGCTGTGAATTGACTGACCCTTGTGTATTCATAAAATTAATAATGCAGGTCTAGGAAAAGTGTGAATACTTGATTGAAACTTATTCTAATAAAAAAAGAAATAAGAGCATTTAGCAACTAATCTCAAGGGATTTTGAACAATATAAAGTATAAGTAATTGTAGTATAGTTGACTCTCGATAATTTGAAATTCAAGGGACCAGAGATAAGGCTTAAATTACCATTAATTTAAATAATCAAGAGGCATGGAGGAAAAATTCAAATGAACAACGAGTTTGATTAAAATTACATTGTATGCATATAACATGAGCTTTATTTTAAAAATGATAAAAAGATAAGGTATATGCATGGAAAAAGGAATAATAATATTACAGTTAAATATTCATTTTGAGACACTTACGTTGGCACGATCATTGTCTTTAGAAATCATCGACAAAGTAGATGGTAAAATACCGAACTGTTTTGCAACATCTTTTTTCAAAATTTCACTCTCCACAGCTTTAATAGCAAGCCTTTATTTATTTATTTGTTTATTTTTTTTTCATTAATTGAAAAACACTGGTTCTTTCTAGAGCTCATTTCAATGTGAGGGGTTCGAAAAACATGGTAGGAATTACAAAAGTTTGAAAGGAGACGAATTATATCATTCTGTGTATGTAAACAAATGACAAGTCTGTGCATGTTCAAAACAGTCACAGAAGTGGGGTACTTCAAATTATAGATAGTTGGGGAGCCTTGATCTCAAATTGTAACGTATTGGCAAGCAAAATGCCATTGCTACTACTTCAAATAACCGAGGAGACCAAAAAACATTGTAGTTTTTCAATTTTTCAAGGGACCCAGAAAAAACAAAATTACCGAGTGTCAAATTATCAAGAGTCAACTGTAATTGGTCATAAAAAAAGTTAAGCCATAGAGTTTTGTTACAAATTAAAATTATTTCTGCAGAAGTTGTGGCATACATTAATGATTAAAGCAGGGTTAAAGGAAATATATTTTTATCTTTATTAAACCTCACAACTTATTACTAGAAAGCAATAAAATAATTTTAAAATATTTCTTTGGCAACTTAATCAATGTTTATTTTTAGATTTTATTGCTTGTATTTAATTAATTTTTCCTTTAGGAATCAGAAATTATCTTCAAAATGACTCGGTGAAGAGGACAGGACAGCTTGAACTAACCTAAAAATATTTCCAATGAATAAAACAAAAAATATTATTTTTTAATTTTAATTTATTATAACTTCCAAGATTTTACTGATACATCATGAATTAGACTAAGAGCGGCATCTGATAATTCCTATTTTTTTTTTTAATATGTAGCATATGTATGGGTTATATTCCTTGTAAAAAAAAAAAAATCTATTCATTTTTAATATCTTAGATTAAGTTTTTGTTTAGCTATAGTATACTGATTCATGATTCACCTATCTCACCGTAGTTGTGTATTGAATCACTTAAATTTAGTTACACAAATGTGGTTTAGATAAACTCAAAATTGTTTGTATTTATTAGATGCACATTTGCAAGCACTCGAAAGAATTTTGAATTATTACTTTCCCTTACCTGTATATGAAATATATAGTAAGGAGAAGTATTGCGATTGTGAAAATTTTCGAATTCGAGTTTTCAACAGAAATACACCTTTTTAGGTCCCCTAAGTCCAAATAACCAAGTCTCACAAAATGGTCTGTGTGTATGTGAACAGCCTAACTCAAAAACAAAAAGTTGTACAATACTTAAATTACATATTTAACGTAGGCACATTCATGTGATGTTACACTACCTTTTTTGTCAAAATAAACTAACTGGTAGTGGCAATCATATCATGGATTTTACACTTTTTTATAATTTTCTCGAAAACGGCTCTAATTATTTTGATGAAACTTGCCTAATGTCTTCTTCTTTAAGCTCTTTAACTTTTCATGTAATTAGTATACCAACGAAAAAATGCAGAGAAAAAAGTTATGATGAAAAGAATATTTTATTTGCACTTAACTTAAGAAGCATGTATTTTATAGTAAATTATGTATAGAATTATTTGAAAAGTAATTAAATTATCTGAAAAACAAAAAAAGAATCATCAAAATCGGACTTGTATTAGCATAGATACAGCGCATCGGATTAATAGGAAGTAGAAATTATATCATGAATTTTTACAATTATCTCATAAACGGTTCAAACGATTTTGATGAAACTTGCGTAATATCTTCTCCTTTAAGCCCTTTAGCTTTTCATGTATGCAGTATATCAACTAGAAAATTCATTGGGAAAAGTTATGATGAAAAGAATATAAAAGGGAAAGTTATCTGATGTGCGCACCGCACCAGATGTTTTTTCTTGTGAAACTGCCGAAATTTATTCACTTAAATCATGGCAACATCCTTTTTTGGGGGAGAGGGAGGGGAGGGGCACATTGAGAGTAAAATTTTTATTGTAATGGAAGTAATGTGGTGGAAATATGGCACTATGAATTACCAATCTAACCTTGTCTAATTATTTATGCTTGTTTTGATTATTTCTGAACTAAAGATTGATTTCAAACAACATTTTGATATTTTTTAATTCTTGGAGCAGGAATAAAATCTATATAATTTAGTTGTATAGCCTTTATTATACGCCATTCTTATCAGATAAGTTTATTTTGGTTGAGTTCATACTGGAGAGTGACGTTCCATCTATTCTTCGAAACTGCAAGAACTTAAAAGGGTCTGGAATATGGATTCAGGAGGGCCTAACTCCAATGGAGCTAGAAATAAAAAATGATCCCTCATTGATTCAGAAAAAAAAATTAATAGCTCAATCAATTTTTTTTATATTTGCGCTCATTATTGCTTAAAATTTGGATCGATTGTGACCCTATATGTAGGTAGACAGATATAGATGAATAAACTGTCGGCAGGAAAAATAGAAATAAAAAGTATGACAATATGAAATTCACGCCAGAGTCCTTAACCATAACAAACAACTTCTCTCAGAAAGTATCTATGTGCAATTAGAATTCCTCCCCATCAGTCAAAAACCAATTAACCAAACACAGCTCTAACTTATTCCCAAATTTGCAATTTATTAAAATAACAATAACTTATTATGATCCATTCCCAAATCCCACCTTCCGCTCTCATTTTCAATATCAATTCTAATATCTATTTACCTTTTTATTTTTAAATTTTATTTATTTATTTTTAGTTTTTGTTTATTTTCGTTTTTGACAACCCCTCATTTAATTAAGAATCTATTCAACCTCTCCACCTCGTACCTTTTAATTTTATTTGTCTATATCCATAACCCATCCAATATTTAAATCAATAGGTTAAACTAATCCTTCATATTAACTGGATGTTTTAATATGATATCTTATCTGTTTATCATAAATTTAAAATATTTCTCATTTTGGTTTAAGAAAAGATCATATTTTATATGGTCATCTTCATAGAAATTGGTTTATGTTCAATTTTTTTATTTTATTTAGTTATATAAAATTAAATTTAACTTGTATGGGACCTTATGTTTGGAGTGCTGGGTGAATTTTAAGTCCGGAGATATAACAACAAATTAATAATTCAATTTAAAAACAGCCATGTTGGTTTTTCTGTCAAAGGGTCACTTACTCCTTTGTTTACTTATTGATTCATTAATGAATGAAAAAAACATACATAAAATTATTTTACTACACACATTAGGTTTGTTTATAAGAAAATATAATAGTTAAAATTGTATTTGTCAAATGTTTTATCTAGTCAAGATCAATTGTATTTTTATTAGTAGTATCTTGCACATTGAAAATTTATTTTGTTTTTATTACTAACAATTTTTTAATAGAGATAAGGTTAAAGTTAAATAAAGGGAAAATAAATTATAATAGTCCTTTGAAAATAAAACAGCAATTGAAAAAAGTTGAACTGTAAAACCCTGGAAGATAAGATGGGTGTATAGAGAGAGGGAATGGGCAGTTGCAGGATCCCAACTATCTCACAAACTCTTATTCTTGTATATTATAAGGTTTCATTGAATTGTAACTTTTATAATTGTTTCCTTACAATTCGTTTTCTTTACCATAATACTCTAGTGCAGGGGTCGGCAACCTGCGGCTCTTTTAGAAAATTTTAGACTCTCTGAATACTAAATATTTATGTATATAAAACCATCCCAAATTTTAGATACGATTTTTTTAAGACATTTGATTCTTCTACACATAAGATTCAAAGTGCCACAGAATTAGATAAAATAGGCACTTCTATGCTTTTCCATGTTTTTTTTTTCTTCAATATAGATTTGGCTCTTTGTCATCAAAAGGTTGCCGACACCTGCTCTAGTGCATCTTCGTTATTATTTTATAAAATTATGTTTTTTCCTGATTAAATTGTGGATTATAATACTTTGTTGACAAGGTTTTGTTAGGCATTCATTTCTTGTATTTTCGAGATTCCTAACTTGGTGACGGATTTGGTGCGGTTGATCACATTGCACTATGTTTAAAGCTTTTAATTGTACTTGCTAACCATCCATCTTTTGTAGACTAAATGTTCCCTCTACTCACACGGCAATTAAGGTGTTGGTTGTCTGCAATATTGTAGATATAGTATCAAATATTTTCTATTACTCATTTTTTAAATAAACCCTTTAAGGATTGGAGAATACGTTTCTTTCTATTGTGTTACCTATTGTTTTTCCAAAATCAAAGTAAGGAAAAACATGCTTAAAATTTTCTTTTTCCTGTTATTTTGTATGTGTTGCAGACGTGACTGGTATTAAACAGCCCTATGAAAAACTTTGAGGCCTGACGTATTAAAGAAGTCATGGAAGAAGTTAAATGATACGGTGCGATGGATTGGAAAATTCATTTTGCGATTCATCAAATGAAAAGGCGAAATTTTCCCTAATGGGACAGTATTAATTTCACTTAATTATTAGCCTTCGAATATAATCTGTTGGGAATATTTCATCTTTAATTTCTTTGTCTTGTTTTGTTTTTATATTTTGTGATAACTAGTATTTGTATATTTTTTTACTGTCATTTTTTTTGTATGCTTTGACCTTTTTTTTAAAATAAATAAATTTGTTTTTAAAAATTGTATATCTAATTTAAATATTTTCGTGAGCTAAAAACTTAGTAATTAAATTGCAACTAAAACTTTAGTTATGTAGCACTTGCATGAGTTGTTGAAAATTGCCTTTATATATTATGTACTTATCTGTATATTTATACTATTATTATGAATGTTTAAAATTTATTCCTGTATTCATTCAAAGAATTTATCACTTATCAATATTTCTTCTTTAAAAAGATGCATCAAATGCTGCTGGTTGTTATTGAATTAATTTTTAATTGTGCTTTTTGATATTTTCTTTTAGGAAAATGTAAAGTGACTCTTAATTGTATGTAAATTATTAATAAAACAAAGAATTGTACTAGATTAAGTAAGGACCAAATTAAAGATTTATTGGCATTTGTTTTTGTTTTTTTTGCTTAACTTTTTTTTTTTTTAGTTTTAAATGGAATGCTAAAACTAAGTAAGAATCGCAGAAGTTGCCTGGAGCATTAGCGCTAAAAACATAATACATTGCATGTTACTTAATTTTGGATGAATGCAATGTTCAATTTATTTTGTGTTTAAATGTTTTACGAGTTAAAACATTCAATATATTTGAAAGATTAAAATGTTTTTAGGTTCTCTTAAGTTTAAGCGTAAGTATGTCGTTCAAGCATGTGATATGGTTATGTGTTTTAGTAGTGTTGTGTTGCAGTATCAAGAATATTTTTGATGAGCAGACTTAAAATATTTATGATTCATTCTCATGATCTAGGGTTCTTTGGTAAATACTTAATTGATGAAATAATTAAAAATATTGTATTTTTATTAGCATGTTTTATACAGCCGAGCCTAAATATGTATACATACACATGTATAAGGAATTTTATGAGGGTTAAAGTCATGATATTTTGTATGTACGTACAGCCGAAGTTGTTTCAGTTATATTCAATTTTATTCGAAGAGTTTAAAAGTTCTTCAAGAACATTAGAAATAAATCTTAAGCTTGTCAGTTTGAAATGATTTTATTACTTGTTCTCTAGGTGGTATTTCATTTTTTTTTTTCTATTTACCTAATTACAAATGTGAAGATCAGTTACAAAATGGCGATTTTGTGATATTTTTCTCATTAGGTTTTTAAATGGTTAAAGTATGTTCTGATTTGAAATAACTTGTAAACCAAAACCTTTGAGAAACAACTTTAATTTTGATGAAATAGCTTTTAGTATCTTTCAAAATGGCATTAACAATGTACAAAAATACTTAATTTATATACAAAAATAGTACACAATATGCAGAATGAAGTTATTTTTTTTTTAAACTTAAAGATTCCTGAAATATATTGGATATTTATGAAATGCACATATATATTTTCAGTATATGATAGGTAAATATAGGTGTTCGAGTATATTTAGTAGTTGTTTCTATTTAATTTCAGAAGCAATAGGCAAGGTTCCTCTTGTCAGGCTTAAACGTATCCTTTCGGAGCAGTTATATTTGCCCATTCTCACAGATATAAATTTCAAAACATTAGCATAGAAATACTTTTTACATTGACTTTTAAAAAAAAAATTATTAGTTATTAGTATGCTAAAATATTTAATTATAAGTAGTTATATTTCTAAAACATAAAACAAATAAGGTAAATTATTACAAAAAAAAAATTATTTTTAATATAAACCTTACTTATTATTTTTATTATATTTTAAAATATTTTTTAAGTTCAAATGACTTTTACTTTCCTTCTTTGTTATATTGTGGGCTCCTGAATAATCTAGACGATTTTTTTTTTTTTTTAGCGTAATAGCAAGGCTTAATGAAGTAGGGTATTCCACTTTATTATAAAAAATATTTAAAGATTGATTGTATTATAAAAGATTCATACCATGATACACCACACGTATTTCTATACCGTTCTTTTGGGTGGACTACACCACTGCCCATGATCTATTTATATTTATATTTTCTTTTTTTGTTTGTTGCATATTATTGTTGTCTTTTTTTATTGACTAATTTAGTTGATAAATGGAAGCAAGGCGACCTTGTTTGTAAGTTTTAATGATTGTTTAAAGTTATATAATCTAAATACTCATTCCTATAGTTTAGGTCTGCTAATTATGATTTGATTGTAAACATATAATCCTTTAATAATTCTAGCTTTATATATTTTGACTATTTTATTATTTATTAGACTAACTTCCTTAAGGCGAAAGGGGACAGGAGGTTCAAGAGAGACAGAAACTATCAAAGTTTTCTCCTATTTCACAGAGAAGAAAATAGTCCGATTTTTATTCCAAAATATGCAGTGGGGGGAGGGAGGGGTTATCATAATGAGGAAAATGGCAGAAAATAGATTTGAAAATTTTAATTTTTATTGAAATTTTGATTTTAATATTTATTGAAAATAAATATTTATTGAAATATGAAATCTAAAATTTTAAAAATGTTAGATTAAACGACTGTAAAAAAAAAATCTAGCATCCAAAGCATTTTTCAGTTTTGAAATCTATCCAATGGTAAAATCGGAAACAGAAATTTTGGATTTCAAAGGAATGATGCCGCCTCGCCATTACCTGATAGTTTCAGGAAGAGGAGGAAGTTATATCGCTCAATCCTTAGTACCTAGTCCAGTCAACTGGGACCAGAAACAACATTGACCTATACTAAATTAAACAAGAGTAAATTCCCTACATTTTTGCTTTCTATAATTTTTTTCATTCAGGGCATCAATAAGGAGCATCCGCTCTTAGTCTAATGGGGTCCAGTCAACAGGAGAACAGAAAAGACTCTCGATGGAAATTTTTGGAGAAGTTTTGAGTGCTATCTGTGGTGGTTATTAAGAGTTTCAACATTATTACCTCAAATTTTTTCTGGAAATATAATAAAAATGCTCAAAAATTAATCTTATTTTGTTTTTTTCTAACATAGCATCAAAAGCAAGGGTAATTAGCAGCATCGACCTATGCTAAATTAAACAAGACTAAATTCCTTACATTTTTGCTTTCTATTATTTTTTTTGTTTGGAGCATCAATAAATAAGTAAAGGCTGACATACAGGAAACGTAAATTCTCAAGAAAAATCTTCCAGGATTTCTTCCACACACGTAGAGGATAACATACTATTGGGTTGTCCGGAAAATAATGCAGGATTTTAAGTTTTCTTTAAAAAAAACCTCTATATAACAAACTGTTTACGTTTACTGGATTATTCATTTGTATGAAAGTCAATACTTCTTAATCCTCTTCCAAACGATAATGTTCGATTACCTCTGTAGCATTTTGCTGCTTAGAAATAATTCAGTCTTTACTAAGATGTCAACGCGTGATTATCGTATAATTTTGTTTTATGAGTTTAAACTCTGCCGGAATGGGGCCCAGACGGCCAGAAACATCAATCAAGTGTGGGACGAGGGCAGCATTAATGAGTGCACTGTTCAACAGTGGTTTGAAAAATTTCGGGAGGGAGACTTCAGTCTTGAAGACAAAGAAGGTCATGGAAGGACTTCTCTCTTGACTATGTTCTGCGGGCGTTGGTGGAAGAAAATCCAAAAACAACTGTTCGAGAACTTGCAGGGAACCTTAACCTTAGCAAATCGACCGTCGATGGCCACCTCTAGGCGATTGGAAAGGTAAAAAAGCTTGAAAGTTGGGTTCCACACACATTAAGTTGGGTTCCACACACACAGTTGGGTTCCACACACACAGTTGGGTTCCACACACATTAAACGACCGCCAAAAAACCAGCGTTATGAAATTTGTGCTACACTTCTTTGCCAAAACAAAAACAACCTTTTTCTGTCCAAAATTGTAACTTGTGATAGAAAGTGGATACTTTACGATAACAGTTGACGTTCTGGACATTGGCTCAACAAAGGAGGAGCAACACAACATTTTCCAAAGCCCCAACTCAAAAAAAAAGGTGATGGTTACTGTTTGGTGGCTTCATTTGGTTTGATACTCTACAGCTTCTTAAATCCTAGAGGAACCATCAATGCCGAATCGTATTGTAACCAAATTAGTGCAATGCATCAGAAATTGGCAATAACGATGCCATCTTTGGTCAATCAGAGGGAGCCCATTTTGTTGCATGACAACGCCCGGCCACATGTCTCACATGCGTTATCACAAAAACTGTTGGAGCTTGGATATGAAACTCTGCCACATCCGCCCTACTCTCCAAACCTCTCGCCTACGGATTAATTTTTTTTAGACACCTGGATCACTACTTACGTGACAAAAAATTTAATGGGCAAAGGGAATTAGAACATGCGTTTTTGGAGTTTATCAATTCTAAAGATGGGAAATTCTATTCCGAGAGAATGGAAAAGTTGCCAACATGTTGGCAGAAATGTATTGATAGTAGTGAAGACTATTTTGTAAATCTTTCTTTTTTCTTTTTAAATCAAAATCCTGCATTATTTTCTGGACAACCCGATCTGTCTGTGTTTCTCCTGGTTTCGGAACCATGGCATCAATAGATTATATTATATCAGTATACATATATATAAAGTTTGGTCTCAGCAAATCGAATTTTGGCCTAATGTAAACCGTTTTTCAACTTTTTTTTCAGATAGAATTATTAAGTAGTTATATTATTTTCACTTAGCATTAATTATATTATATTTTATCGACACATATTATATAATATTACTTATAGTGTTATATTAACATTATATTATAGTGTTGAGGTAATCCTCAATAGTATGGTTTATTAAGGAAGAAGTTGGTCGGGAGGGAGGGTGCAGTCAAGGACTTACACACTAATAAGTATAACTTAACGTATTCTGGGCTTTTTTCAATAAATTTTAATATATCGTGTATAAATAACACATTATTTTAATTTCAATTAATTTTTAATTGTTTTTATTTTCGTCACTTGTCAACATTTTTAACATCATTGTAATCTTCTACGAAACTTATAATATAATATATAATTATCTCGATATACTTTACATACTTCCAAATCTTCATACTAGTAGTCATTTTGATTAATAATTTTATTATATCGTGTAAAATGTGCTTTATTGTTTCATGTAATTCATAATCTTCACTCTTTTCACATTACTTTAATTTTTCATTATTTACAATATCTTTATTACCATCTTTTTATTTATACTTCATATATTTTTATCATGCTTGTCATTTCTATTTATTACCATTTTTTTTTATTGTTATTGGCACTGTCTCTGTTGTTTTAAAGAAATAAGTCATACTTAGTGTGTTTGTCTTCGACCGCACCTCCCAACCAACTTCTTCATTAATTATATCTATGTCCAACTAAACTTACTCCATCACGGTTAATCGTGTGATCTATATCAGAGGAGTATGAATAATATACATTAAGAACATTTTCATTATATAATAATTATAAAATATATTACTCCGATTCTTTCTGGTAAGAAGTGTTTTCTCTTGGAAATTAGTGAGATACTTTCTATCAGATTCATTTGTGTTGCTTTTAATATTCTGATTTAGTTATTAGAATTTATTACAATAGTAACTCTGATAGTAGTATATTGTTGGTATAAATAATAATTTAGTTTAACTTTTAAAGAATATGATCTCATACATAACTGCGATAGATAAATTATATTCAAAAATCTAATTTTCACATAATTATGTAAAAACAAAAAAAAATCTACTAGGGTTTTCCTTGTAGACAGGTGACTGACTGTTACGAGTGTCTGGTAATTGAAGAATTTTCACGGGAATCCCTTCCATTCCTAGCAAAATTTGCATTGTATCCCAATGTTGCCAGATTGGGGTTTTTTCCACTAGATTTAGGATTTTATTCACTCTCTGGGGTATTTTTTATATTTTTAATAATTTATTCTTTTCTTATGCTAGGGGGTAGTTTTGATTACACTAATAGAAAAATAAAAATTAAACATTTTGGATTGGTGGAGGAAAATTTAGATAACTTTAGAGTCAAAGTTGGTGAATTTAGGAGAAAATTTAGAGTTTTAGTGGGAAAATACAGGACTTACCTGGCAAGACTGTCGTATCTATTCTTCACTTGCATCAACCAACCAAATCCTATAATAATTAATTATTCTATAGTCTCAATTATCCAAATCACGGTAATACGAGTTCCTTCCAATAATCTTAGGAAATTGATACAAATAAAGATAAAAGAATTTTTATTGAAAACTAATGCAATCTACCACACTCTAGGACAATTGGTATTAGTACTGTAATTATCTATTCACACCTTATATATAAAATAAAGAAAAATAAACAGAAACAAGGATTGACAAAAATAAGTAAAATAATATGTATACATCACTAATAAAAATAAATAAATAATAAAGGTTAAATTTACAAATGAAGATTATTTTTATTCGATAGGCTCCCTAATTTTCATGTTCCAATATAAACTTTGGTTTACAATTTCAAAAATTAAACATTTGTGAAAAAAATATTGCAATATTTCTAGTATTTTTTCGTTCCAGAACCTGCGATTGCTAATCTCGCAACCTTTTTCATTTTAATAATTTGACTCTTTGATAGTAATCGTTGAATTTCAGGTTTTCATGTTTTTTGAATAGCAAATAGCTCTTTATGGCATGGTTGGCACACTCGATTTTTTTGTACGGACCGTTCATAATCAACTTTCTCCCGAATGAAAATAAAAAAAAAACTGAAAAGCGGCAGTTAATAAATCCCCTCTTTCCCTTTTTTAGAAATATTGTAGCCTCCTTACACAGGCAGGAATTCCTCAAGGTTTGGCACCCTCCAGGCCTTGAGGAATTCCCCAATGGTTTCCTTGAGGTCGCTGAACTAAGCGAAGCCTAACTTGTAGTACTTCTTCTCATTCTTAATATTAGTTTATTTATTTATTATACTGATATTATAATATATCATCTATTGATGCAATGATTCCGAAACCACGAAAAGCAGAACTAGAGTGTAATCCTCTCCGTGTGTGGGTGAATGCTAAGCAGAGGAAACCCTGGAGGATTTTTTCTTGAGAAATTCCTTTCCTTGTATGGTGACCTTTACTTTCGTTTGGCTATATTTACTTTCGTTTGGGTACTCCTATCTGACTTTTCTTTTTGTCTTTTTGTCAGCGGGGTGAAAATTCTCAAAATGGTGTCAAATTTGGCACCATGCCAAGCTAAGGGTTATAGATGGTTTTGTCAAACATGCTATTATGGTGTTGGAATAATCTTCACTTAACCAATGGATGTCACTCCATTTTACTATTTTATTCTCTAAGGTCAAATCAGCTGTGAAAATTCTTCCAAAAAAATTGTATATAATAGTGATTTAGACAATAAAAATTCACAGCTATTTTAGAGCTCTATCACGTATACCAAAACAAATCTGTTAGGCAATAATTTTGCTTCCAAGATATCTGGAACATCGGATTGCTATCTAAAGGTAGTTTCTGATGTCATCATATTAGATATATATATAGTTATTTACCACGAATTTTGTAAAATATAAAGTCTGAAAAAATATAATTATGTAATTAAGTTAATACTAAATATAAATGATGGTTTCAGGTTCACATTCACAAAGAGGAATAAGAGTAAGTACTTACGACCCTGAAGAAGCACCTCCTCCGCAAATCCAGCGCAAACAAACAAGCCAGAAAGTAGCAACTATCAGTGGGTATAATGAAAAAACTATGCTGTTATCATCAGATGATGAGTATCAATGAATGCTTTGAGGTATATTCATTTGATTAAAAATGTATTATTTGAGTCTTTTATCCGAGATGGGATTATAATTTTTTTTCCCCCTTAAGTTTTGTTTAACTTTCCTGAAGTTATATTCCAAGTTTCCCATTGGAGTAAATACATCTTATAAATACTTATTATAGAGATAGCCAATCTATATTATTTTGTAAAGCTATATCTAAGGAAAAAATCTTTTGTTTTCTAGTCAGAACACCGATGTATAGGCTTGCACAGCCTGGGTCCATGACATGAAGTTAGAAAGCTAATACCAAAGAATATTTCAGTTACTTAGATTAGTTTGGATATTTGTTTTAGTGAGATTATTTCGATATATATTTTTCTGCGTAATCAAGAGCAGTGAAGTTCCAGAACCAGAAGAATTTCATTTCTACCCTAAGCTGTAAATAGGTATATTACTGTTACGTTTATTGCCTGCTGAATATTTGTAATTACGAGTTGTTTATCTAAGAATGACATTATATTATGATTGACAGATCCAATCAAATTTAAATTAGGATAATTTATCAGTACAAATATATTTTTAATGTATAGTCGAAATAAATGTTTTATTGCTTATCTTTTTAATATTAAGGCTATTCCAGTTTAGTTTCTCATATGGACTTTGGTTTATAGCACAACTTTAATGATTTTTAAGTTAGTTCAACTTTTATATTTTTATGATTGTCAATTATAATAGATCTTCATAATCCTTTACCGTTTGATTCCTTAAAATTAATCCGAATCACATAGTTGTCCTGGTTTAATTTTTTTTTTTTATCTATATTTAACCGATTAGATGTTCGAAATTTGATTTTGAACCGATAAGTATTCACTAGCCTTAATGCAACTAGTTACATTCTGTCCCAAAATGTATGTTTGCTATTAATCTTGTCATTGCATTGAATTTATGCCAATGTCCTGAATTACTCTTTGTTAACTAATGCAAAAAAAAAAAATATATATATATATATATATATATATATATATATATATACATTTATAAAATATAATTGTGTTAAATGTTAAACCTCAGGTTATGAACTGAAATATTATTCCACTAATAAGACCTTTTACAAAGTTCTTTGCTTTAATGATGTGTTAAACTTAAATTCTGTTTGTATTACTACATTACAATAAACAAATATAAAAATTAAAATGATTTTCAAGGGTTGAAATAGATAATTATTTATCTATAAAAAAGTATTGTGTCACCTATTTTATTTAATTAAATGATTTATGTATTTTATTAAAACTTTGATCTGTCCACGTCCAACATAACTCAAACTTATTTTATTATTTTTTCTAGCATGTCTTTTAAAAATAACTTTCTCTTTTTTTTTTACCAAAAGTTAAAATAATTATTACCTTCAACCTCTACATTTGACTACCCTCCTCCTCCATTCCAATCCCATTTGAAAATAAAATTGAAAGAAACTGTTTTAATCTTCGGAAAAGATCCTGAGATTTTTAACTATAATCAAAGAAAAAAATAAGAGGTAATCAATTTGGAAATTAAAATAAGAATTAATCTTAATAGCTAGAAGAACAGGGTTATAAGAAATATTTATAGTTAAGGTCTCATTAAAGAATATATATAATATTGAGGGGTATTTTTGTAATTATGTAAAAGAACATCACAAATATTTCATATTTAGCATCAAATGTGATTCTTATGTATGAGTTTGGAAAACATCAAAAGCTCCAAACCTAGTGTTTGGGCATATTAGCATTTAAAATGTTCTACCAATTATGTGACAAATTAGTTGTTTTTTTTCTTTCACTTTGAATTTAAAAAATTATATTTTTCTTAAAGCATATGTTTTACATTAGGGAGAAAAATTCTACTTGTTCAGGCAAGTTATAAAATCGACATTCTACTGTGTATATTTATGAAAAATTTTGGTGAAAAAATATTGAAAGTACATTCTCATAATTATAAAAATACTTATAACATTCTTTAGTTTTCCGTGCTTATTTATTCCCATCCGATAAATGCTTTCAATCTAACTAGCCTTTTACAATAAAAAAATTCTGTTTTGGTTTGTTTCACTTAATCTTGGGGCTAAACAGAGATATAAGAATTACTGTTAACCTTCCTCTACTGCCATTTATACTATTTAAGTCTTGTGATTCAGAAGGCGACTCCTTTGAATCCTAAAAATGTTGATATTACAAATAATGTTTAGTTATAACTCTTACTCTTGCTCTTATCATTACGCAGTTATATGACCAGTTTTCTAATGAATATATGATTTTTTAAGGGGTTTTCTCATTGACAAATTCATTTTTCTACTCGTTTTTAAGACTAATTTTTAAATTTGTATATTTTCCATTCAAGTCTCAATGATTAAGATCTTTACTTAAAGCAAATATAACTTCAATGATTCTGTATAATGATACTTTATTTAAATGAATTAAATTTAAAATATTTTCTGGTATAACAGTTCATCATTCTCTAAAGATTAGTTCGTTGGAATTCATTTGAGGTGCACTAAAATATAATTACTGTTATGGCTTATAGTTTTAGAGATACATTACGGTGCCCTATTCCATTTACACCTGTCAACAAATAGAGGTATCTTTCTATTTTGGTCTTAGATTAAAAGTTTTTCAAATATCGTTAATAGTTTTTAATTGATTTACAAATAGATATTGTATTATTTCAATTTCTTTAAAAGGAAATATTTTTTTTTTTAAATTGGTCTTATTGGTTTAGGCATCTATTTGTCCTTTGTTATTCGTTCAATTGTAAATGCTCTTTGAGCTAGCAAAACTTTAACTTTTATATTAATGTCTTCCTGATCATTATTGACCCCTGAACAAATATTTGTACTTCAATATTGAAAATCTGAATTGAGTATTGAATGAAGTAAAAGCTGACATAAAACAATTCAGTCTATTTTCTTGAATGTACATTTTCTGTCAAAAATATTGTTCTTTATTTACTTAATAATTTTCTTATTGTAAAGAATTAAAATTGGTTAATCAGTCATCAGATGTACTGTTTTATTTTATTCAATTTTAAGTTATTAATCTATAAAATATAGTTTACGATAAACAAAAAATGATATGGTTTTTAGAAAAGAAAAGTATACTTGTAAAATTTATTTATTAAACAATTTTTAATTTTATCTTAGATTCTTGAAAAATCCTTTTTGTACTTAATGGTTTCTTTCTTAATTTTGTATCATACTTTTTTTTTCTTTAAAACTAGAAATAGTGCTTATATTTATTGAATTATTGCTGTTTTTTTTATTAATGCAGAGTGCTTTATTAATTATGCAATATTATAAAATGAATAAGATTTTTATTAAATCGAATTAATTAATTTTTCATATTGAAGGTTTTGTTCTTATAAACTAATGAAACTGAGTTTTTATTTTTTCAAAATAATTGTATCCCATTGGTTTATCATAAGCATCTATAAGTACATGTAAATTCTATAATATATTGATAATCACTTAAAAGTATATTTATTGAGCTTCAATCAGATAAACCTCTAAACTCATCGAAGAAGCATCTTGTTTAATTTAATCTCTTCTTGCGAAAAGTTTATCTGAATTCATATTGATGTCTTAAATCAATTAGCCAAAAATATTCTGAATAATTTTACTATTTAAAATTTTGAGTGGCACATATCGTAATAAATACTTTGAATAGTTAATAGTAATCGATCTACTTAAGATTGGAAAGAGTACTATAAATTAAATGGAAAGTTCCGCTAATAATAGTAAGATTACTAATATTATTTGTCTGTTTTTCTCGAACATTTTCCCTTTAAAAATATGATTGATTTAACTTTTTATTATATGTGCCACTTCAAAATTTATAGTTGAGCTTAGGTTTTTATATAAACCTTTAAAAAAAAAAAAAATTGAATATAATTTTAGTAACAAACATGAATTGCTGTAATTGACGTAGTATGCTTAATTTTTTTTTAAAAAATTAAAAACCCCACTCCTGCCAAAAAAACCCAACTTAAATTCTTTTTTTTGATTTAATAAAATCTAATATAAGAAAATGGATATGTGTAACTTCAATGTACTATATGCCATACATTCATTGCGTTATTCTTCTAAACCTTCCAAGATATTAACTTATCACCACACAACTATCACGTATCCCATTTGTTATATTAAAATGGAGGAATAAATCCTAATACGGTACTAAATAAAACCATATTAGTTGATTAGTGATCCCATTATTAAAATGTCTTACCATTCATGTATAATGTATATTTAATATTGTGATGTAACTATATTAACTACAAATGGTTTATATTTTAAATAGTGTAAATTTAATTTTGTGTTGGATTATTTAAAAATTAATTCAAGGAATATCTAATAATTTTTTTTTTGCTGAAAAATTAAATATTCTGTCTAGTATACGTAATGCATCTTATGTACGTTACTTATAAAAATAATTGTCTAACGATTATGTAAATAATAAGGATTTATCTATGATTAAGTGTTATTTGGAAAAATGAATCCATTGATGTGTATTTATATTATTACAATGTTCAATAAGAACTGTCTATGTATATTACCTTAAATATTTATGTATAAATATGAGTAATTAGATTTAAAAGAGGGAGAGAAGAACCTGAAACTATATTGTTATATACTATTCTTGGCTTCTCCAGCACTAGCTGCTATTTTGTTTAATAAAACAGATATATATTAGAATGCATTTTTATTTATTTATCCTAATCTTTGTTTTTAAAACGACATAAGCCAAACTATAAAGGAAAGCAACATGTTTTTTTTTTTTTTTATATAAAGGTTAAAACTAAATTGTCCAACCTCCATTTAAAATGCAAAAATTATAAAAGAAAAGCAATATTGAAAATTTCAAAATTTTTGAAAAGGATTTAGCCAGTTTTGAAACTGATAATCTTGAATAAGAGTACTGGCCCAAGCCAACTTTTGAATTGTTCTTGTACTAAGTACAGGGTATAGCCTTGAATTCCTTGAAGATCGGGAATTTTGCTCGAAAAACAGCCAGTCATCAGGAAATTTTAGTTTTTAATCTTACAATTCCATTTTTCCATCAGTACTAAGCGGCAAGTTTATAAAATATTGAGAGGAATGTTGGTGTAGTTGCTCCCCTTACCATCTCTAATTCCACGAAAGCTAAAAAAAAAGCCTCCTTCCACTAACTTTGTTCAGTGCTTTTCTCTCAAATAAGTACTCATTATTCATATATGTTGTCTCCCCACTAGAGTCTGGGGAAAGGAGATTCCCAAGGCGAACATAGCCGATTCCATCCAAATCCTCCCTTCTTTTCTCTTGTTGCTTTTCTTGTGTGATTTTACCACTCTTATGCTGAGTCGCCGTAAGGTTTTATATTATATTTCTATAATTATTAATATCTTTAATTTAGAAAGAAAACAAACTTTTTGGATAATAAATTAGGTATATTAATTACAAACAGCTATATAAAACGCACTTGAAGAAAAATATTAATCAGATAATAACAAAGACTTTTATAAAGAATGTATAAATAATTTTAATGAAATAATACAAGCTAATTTCTCAAAAATGAAAACCAACATATGGCATAAATTGAAAAAATATAAAATACCAAGAATTAACAAACCTATATAACCTTAAACATAACAATTATAGAAATAAATAGAAAATATGATGATATTTCTTCGATTAGAGTCAATAATATTATTGAGTTCTTTTTCTACATGAACCATTGACCGCTCTTATGGATTTTAATTTTTTTAACAGATCTTCATAGTTTAAAGTTTCATAATTAATGTCATTATTAAATTTTCTATAAAAATAAGTTAAATAAATGCAATTATTATCCATCAGATCCATGCAATCATTATTATCTATGTTTATATTCATGATTAAAATCTATAAAGTTATCCATTTACTATCTTATATAGGTGCAAATCTAACAAAATTAAATCACAGTCAGTATCGCAACTTCGAACTGATAAAAGAGTTCAGACCACTGTACGATGTAATAAACTGGGGTAAAATTTAGAGAGAAACAAAGTTGATTTTCGTTTTTCGCAGCCCGAAAAACGCTCAGTTCATAGACATCGAAAAATAAATTTTTTTTACTCAAAATTTTCAGTGCCTTCCATTTTTATTCGAAAATCACATAAATTGCGATAACTTCAACACGACTCCACCAATTCACACGAAACTTGGGAGAGGTTTAGGTCTTTATAAACTATACGAGATAGTATAAACCCGACCTCCGTTAACATGTTCGAACAGGAGATACAAAATAAAACGTTTGAGAAGTTTTTATTTATTTTAGGGTACCTTTTCTCCTTTCCAAAGGCATAAATTCTAACAGTGATTTGTATGGGTTTGAGATCAGAAATTCAGCTTTCCAATGGCTGTATTAACGTTGAATTTGGATAAAATCCTGAGGAATTATGAATGCTTACTGAACGCCGGGCGTCGGCAGGAATAAAAAGTCGTCCAGAAAAACCAAGACCAAAAATTTTGCTTTTTTTATTTTTATGAAAATTCATATTTAAGTTTTACAGGACGATAAAACTAATCTGACTTGCTTTTTCCAAATATAATTTTTTTTAGCCTATTTTACTGGAAGCGTCTTTTAAATTTTATGCATTTAAATTCATTTAATACTATGGGTAATATTTTTTCTTATTTTATACAAAAAACAAATAGATTGGTATACAAGAACTTTGAAATCCATGCAGAGCAAAGGCAGAAAACAATAATATAAATAACTGTTTAAATTACATTAAAAAAAATTCTCAGCTCCTTTTTTTTATTTGTATGAAATTGTATTGTATTCATATTACTTATATATTGTGTAATATTTAATGGTTGTTTAATATTATTGGCTCTAATGGAAGGGATATGAGCGTATTTTCTATTTATTTCTATAATTGTAATATTTAAGATAGGTTTGTTAATTCTTGGTATTTTATATTTTTTCAATTTATGTCATATGGTGGTTTTATTTTTTGAGAAATTAGCTTGTATTATTTCATTAATAATTATATTATTAATACGTTATTTATAAAAGTCTTCGTTATTTATTATCTGATTAATATTTTTATTTAAGTGCATTTTATGTAGCTATTATTTTGTAATTAATATACCTAATTTATTATCCAATAAATATAAATATATTATTTTGTAATTAATATACTTAATTTATTATCCAAAAAGTTTGTTTTCTTTCTAAATTTAAAATATTATTAATTATTGAAATATAATATAAAACCTTATGACGACTCAGTATAAGAGCGGTAAAATCACACAAGAAAAGCAACGAGAGAAAAGAAGGGAGGATTCGGGTGGAATCGGCTATATTCCTCCTGGGAATCTCCTTTCTCCAGACTCTAGTGTCAGGCCTTGTTCTATGGGTGACGTTGTATAAGCTCCAAACAGCTCAGTTTCAATTACAATCGATTTACTCTCAACCTCTTATAATGTTGGGCCCTCTTGCCCTTGAGGCGGAGGGTGGAGTGAAAAGGATAAGGGGTTGTCAGGATTCATTTTATTACTATTATGATGATTATTTTGTTATATATATATTTGTATCATTCTGTTTTGTTCTATAAAATAAATTTGTGAATATAAATTGTGGTGAAATTTATTATTCCAATCCGTGAATTTTATAATATAAGAAATTGTTTTTGTATTGTATTTTCTACTTGTTTTTATTTTTGCTGATGCATTGACCCTTCAGTGTAGGAAGTTAAGTAACAATTTTTCTTATCAAACAGGAACACAATCTTTATAATTAATCAAATTCATTTTCAAGTCCGATTTATAAGCAGACAAAACATAACATTTTATGTTTCCAATTTTGTTATTAATTTAATCCAATGAATTGAGAAAAATCACCTTGAATTTTACAGTTCACATTCTTGAAATATGCTTGAATTTTTTAATGATGTATCCCTGAATACCCTGTTGGTAGCACTGCTGGTCCTTAGCATGTCTGCCATAGCACTGTCTGATATATCTATTATTTGAAACATTGTTTGCATACCTATCTTACCTCTATTTTGATGGATTTGTTTTATTTATGGTAATTTTTAACTATCTGCATGTAAACCATTTTTGAACAACCAGTTTTAAAGGACAAAGTTGTCTAGATATTTTAAAATTACTGTTTCAGGAAAAATTCAATTTCGGAATTATACAACTCTACAGTTCAATGTCAATGATGCCAATAAACGCTTAGCAAATCCCCTAGATATTATAATATAAGGCATTTTTAAAAATTGATAACAAAACTTTCTTAAAAAGAATATATTTACATGTAAAATTTAAAATTAATAAAAAAATTTTTACAGTTTCAAATTTACAATATAAAAGTAAATACCATTCCTGTCTAATTGCACGAATACATCACAGGCTATGATATTATTTTCGAAAAGATTTTAACAGCCGATTTGGTTTCAGTACTTGCCCATTTGGACTTATCGGAAAGGTACAAGTCAAGGCGAAATTTGGATGCAATGATGCTACCAGCTACTGTTCTACAAATACTCCGGTCCAGTTCGGACATGATAAGATGCTTTTCTTTGATGCTTGCCCGTGACCACAGGGCTTCGGCAACCCGAGAACCAAACTTATCCAAAGCCAGATCTTTGTATTGCCCCTGAAATTAAATCAAATACATCTTAAACAACTAATTGTAAACATAAAACTAAATCAAATAATTTTATGAATTGTTTTCTTACTTTAAATTTGTGTATAAGCCTATCTCTACTCTTTTCACCGATCGTCTTTGAAGAAACATAAGCATCCACAATATAAGAGCCTTTGGGGTCTAGGAAGATTTCTTTTAATTTCTTGGTGTCAACAGACAAGAGGTTTTCGACAACCTACAAACAAACATTTTCCATTAAAATATAATACTCAGTATATTTTGCTAGCTTGAGAAAAAAACCAGCACAACTCAAAAATTAAGGACTTTCAAATTTTTGTGTAATCATAACCAACGAGATGACTAGAGCCGCAAAAAGTATTCATCGTGTAACCACTGGACAGCAGTTGTTTTTTAAACAAAACTGTCAAGTCAAAAAATTATGTTTGGAATAAAAAAATACCTTGCTCAAGTTATCTCCAAGCATTTACTTGTAAATGGGTTCAAGAAATTATTTATACCATAGTGAGGTAAGTTACTTGTAATGATCAGGAGAAATTTGATAAAAACTTCAATCGCCATTTTCTCAAAAGTATAGCTTTTGGAGTTATGCCGGATTTATTCCAAGCTAGCGATATTCATACATGGTTTGTATTTATAACCAATTAAAAAAAAAAAAAAATTAATATACCAAACAAAAAGATATTCTTTCTTACAGAAATTGGTTTCTTGAACTGGAATAAAGTCTGTAGAAGAAGAGAACCATTTTTATTAACAGTTTCACCAGAAAGGAACAGTAATTTGAGAACCAGCTCACCGCAACTGCTGTGCTCTGCCTTAAGTGCTTCTTTCAAGCCCTTCAAAGGAATATAACATCAATAAACATATCTAAATTGATTTAATTTATATTTAAAACATTATTCTATAGGCCCTAGTAGTCCCAGAATAATTTGATAACATTATCAATTAATAAGTCAAAAACAAAATTAAATTTATTACAGGATATCATACTTTGAGAAATTCCCCTTCATTGGATTTAAGACGGATGCAAGCTTTTGCCAATTCAAGAAGTACTCCAACATGGCCAGCACTGATGATTTCTTCGAAATGAGGAATCAATTCTGAATTGATCAACTTTAGCTGAAATGAAAGTTCATTTTCACACATTAAATCTTTAATTATACTAAAAATATCTGCATGTGTTCATATTGTCAGATTAGAGATGCAAATGAATAAGTTACATTTTTGTGAAAAAGATGTGTTTTGGAGTCTACCTGTGCCTGAATCAGATCTACACAGGTAGTTAGCAAAAAAAAAAAACTTATTTTTTACACTAAAAATATTCAAAAACAATTAATTTAATTGCATTTTCAGCCATTGGTCTGTCTGTGTGTCTTTCGCACACTCCCAGAATAATCCAGATGCTTATTAGAAGGACAAATAAAGTGTCATCAAAGGAAAATCAGAAAAAAAAAAAAAATCAAAATCAGTCCAACATTAGCGAAGATACAGTACACAATTACTGTATTGGGCTTTGCGCACACAAAACGGTAAGGAAAGTTGTGTGAGTGGGCACATTACACATTTATTATGACCCTTCTAATTCTAATTTTTCATAGACAATTATTCAAATCAGTGATCACGTAATTAATAATAAAGCAAAATTATACCGACTCACCTCAGAGAGATCTTGGCAAGATGATATAAGTTTCTGAATACATATGAAGGAATTTTTGTTACAAGAGAGCAATGTAAGGCGCCCAAGAAACAGCATACTTAGAATCTGAGTATACCTCTTCCCTGTGGAAACTTCAATCATGGATTCCAGAAGTCTAGAACAAAAAATAATTTAACCATAGAATAAAAAAAATACGTTCAGTAATATACTAACTGTAATATAACAAATTGTATAGTTGACCTTCAGATATTATATTAACTCTTTAATGGGCAGTGGCCATATTTGTTTCACCTCTCAAAAAGTGTTAATATTCCGTTCAAAACAGTTTAGCTACATTTCACTAGATGGCAGAAGCTACAGAAAAATACGTTTGAATGCTTAGTATTGTTTGTCAGCTCACTCTAGACAAACTTTGTTTTTGGTAGGACAAATATGGCCAGTGCCCATTTGAGGTACCGGCAGAGGTAACATACGTTCAAAGTAGTTGAAACTTGTTTTCAGTTTTTCCACGGTAGAAAGAGAATCTCTTTTTAATATTATTATTTGAGATACAATTAGTGCAATTTTTATTTCATTTTACGTTTCCGCTAAGATAATATTAATAATATACATGAACAATGAAAGGAATATACTGAATTTTTTTTTATTTTATTCCACTTAATAAATATAAATATAATATTATATAATGCTAGTTAAATCTTAATATAATATTTATTATGACTTGAATTTAATTGAAAAAAAAAAATGTATTTTTACAGATATAACCATATTTTTATTCATCTTACATCTAAACTGGTAAAATTGCCCCAACTTGACTAAGCTTTTATTTTTAATTGTTATTCGTATATATTGAAGTTTATAGTCTATATAATTATTCGTAAGTGTATTGAGCTTTTATAAAAGAAAGTGTATACATATTTATTGTTTTTGTAGGTGACAATATAAACCCATTATATTGAATTAAAGAAAAAAATATGAAAAAACTTAAATGAAATTTGATGTGCCAAATTGGGCACTGGCCATGTATGTCCCACCCAGTTCTTTGGAGGAAGGGGGTAATTTTATTAACATTTTTGAAGTGTCATTCCTGATTATTAAGACCAATGTCCATTGTATTAACACACAAAAATTTTCATCCTACATGAGAGGGACTTATGCCCTTTAAACGGGTAAACACTTATACTATAAGTCGGGTAATAGGTCATTAAGGGCAATGTAGATTTATTAACTGTATTATAAATATTGGATTATATATAAATAATCCAATCCGTCCTGAGAGACGGAATGTTCACGTAAATATACGAGTACATCGTATTTTAATATAAGAGCCTTTGGGATCTAGGAAGATTTCTTTTAATTTCTTGGTGTCAACAGACAAGAGGTTTTCGACAACCTACAAACATTTTCCATTAAAATATAATACTCAGTACACTTCTGGGTTGTTTGCGAAGTTGACGTCTATGAAATTGAAACTTGATGTAGTAGTTGGGTGCCTGCCTCCCACTACACGTTAAAGCTCCTTGCAAGTAAATTCGGTCACATACATCTGTACATGTAAGCATACAGAAAGTAAATTAATATTAAATTGAATTTTGTATGAAGGCACCCAACTACTACACAAAGTTTCAATGTTCATATACGTCAATTCCACTAACAATCCACCAATATGATTGACTAGATATGCTAATACATTCTGTCCCTTAGGACGGATAGGATTGTAAGATAGGGTTATTTCTGTAGTCATTATTTTTTTTTTAATATTTATTATTAAATTAATTTTAATAAAACAAGCCCTAGCAACTAATAATATCATTCAGAAGAGGTTAGCTTGGTATTGGCTAGAAAAACATATGTACCAACAAGGAATCAGTTTTAACTACTGAATTACAGTTTATTGAGTATCGTGGGTCGAAAGTATCAAGAGTATCATCAAGTATAAGCTAATTAAAAACACAAGTACCTTGTAGAGGGCATAGAATTGAATATCTTTTCAACATCCATATTTTCCATGTTAACATCTTCGTTGATAAAACATTCATTTAAAAGCCTTTTTATCATTTTCTGGGCCAGTTTAAGATTTGTTTTAGACAGTGATGCCAAGAGGACTTGGATGAAACCAGATGCAAGCTCACTATTAACCACAACTATAAACAATTATATATAATACATATAATAGATATAAAATAATTTAAAATAGGTGTAACAAAAACTTTGAGATATGATAATAAAAACAACATCAAATTTTAAAAGTAGAATTTCTGATAATTTGAATCACTTCTGGAATAAAGAGTTGTAATAACTTGACAAAA
Organism: Rhaphigaster nebulosa; assembly: GCA_948150685.1. Taxonomy (NCBI): domain Eukaryota; kingdom Metazoa; phylum Arthropoda; class Insecta; order Hemiptera; family Pentatomidae; genus Rhaphigaster; species Rhaphigaster nebulosa. Next base: position 16,735,300 of record OX411309.1, read on the forward strand.
TTTTCAATAAAATAGTTCAATCTTAAAATAGGTGTAATTATGAAAGAAAATTAATTCATTTAGTGGCACCAGTTTTAAATATCATCATCATTTGTAGTTCCACATTCTGTATCAAGCTCTGACTTTCTCCGGCAACAATCTCCATGTGTACCAGTCTTGTGCTAACGCCATCCAGTCCATGTTCTGGAGTGACGACTTCACTAGGCCGATTAAATAGTGGCTCAGTTAATACCTTTTTATATTTTCCTCCCCAGATATAACAGCAAGGTGACTGGCCCATCTAAGCCTTTCGATCTTGACAGATGGCACAGCATTATGTTCAGTAAAAAGGTTGTAAAGTTCCTCCTACGTTCACCTCCTTCATTAACCATTCTCATGAACAGCCTCATATTTGACACAGAAGATTTTCTTATAAAAAATGAGGAGTTGAAGATCAATTACTGGATGGATCAACGTCTTTTATATAATGGCCTTTGAGCATCGGTTTCCTAATTGTCGGATAACTGGCTGTGCATACAGTTTTATCCACATCAACGGTGAGTCTCAGGCATCAATCAACTGCTTCAAGTGAAAAGAAGGCTTCCAAGACTATTTACAGTAATCTTCCTACTATATCGATATCATCAGCATATGCCAATACCCGAGTCACTCACAGCTCTAGCTAAGCAAGATTAATAAACCTAGTGTATCCAGTTAAAGGACTTTTTATTGCTTTAGATTAGACATTTGAGAAATGTTGTAGGCATTTTTGTACAAGTTTGTAATGGCCGCAGCTATAACCCAAGGGACGCCAACAAGAACTACTTGTGGATTCATAAAGCTATTAAAGCATTAGCAATCTTCAGTGAAGAAATATGTTCAATCACTTTCTTGCTATGTATAGCCTGATATATCCAAGTATTAAATATAAATATTTTATTTTTCATCCTACCTTGCCTTTTGACAATACAGAGTTCAATTTTATTGTATGAAACAATAAAATGAATTGTTTCACATTTCAATTCAGAAGACCGTCATCATCTTCGCAGTCTCCTAGGAACATTTCTGACAAGGAGTTGCTGCCTTCTTCCGGATCCAATGATGTAATGGGCTTCGCCCACAGTTCCCTTACACTTGTACACGAAGGCTTCGTAGTACAGGTAGTTCTCTTTTAGTGATGAGAAGAGGTAAATCTTCTTCAAGGCTGTAGAGGTCAGTACACCTCCTTAGCTTGACTCTCAGTGCCTCAAACAGTGCAGGTCATGATTACATGTTCGACAGTTTCCAGAACATAACAACTGGTGTATAGGGGGTCAACATCAATTCCAAGGCTGTGAAACTTGGCAGCCTTTTTTAGCTTAGTTTCAATTGTTTATGCATAAAGATGTTCATATATATGTTTTTAACTTTTGATAATTATAAATATTATCAATAAAGTAGAGATGTTGTGGAAGGACATCGATAAATACGCTTAATAAGTGCACCTCCTAACGTTAATGTTTACTGTGAATGCATTTAGTTAAGAATCGAAAAAAGATAGATTAATTCATTTCTCTGAAGTTTAACCAGATAATCTCTGGCTACTGCATCAAATATATTTGGTGTTTCATTTAAGAATTGCTATTACATTCCTTATTTTTGGATCCACAAGTACTGCGGGCTGGTTCCCCTCAGCTTGTTAACCATGAGGTCCAGAGGCTGGCTGCCTCCGCTCATTTACGCAAGGATGGAAGACTGGTTCCGTCCGTCTGCACTATCTTGGTCCTTTGCAATAATCTGAATGCTGGTTCCCTTCAGGTTGCAGTAATATCAGAAGGCTGGTTCCCATCAGTTATACCCTGTCTCAACCTAATGCTCTTCTCTTACCCATTATTTGTCTGCCTACTTTCTCACACCCTTAAAGAACACACAGTATGGATACCTTCTGAGGTCTACTAACTCCTTGATGCAAGTTTCATGGACTTTTGTTTAAAGAACACTATAATTATTAATAAAAGCTATTAATTTTATTTAAAATAGACTTATTATTACTTCGTATTGTGAAAACTGTATTGGAGTAGATGCATATGACATCATAAATGGTGTTATGACAATGTTTGTAAACTTACAGTCCAATGTAGGCCATTTCAATATTCTCAAAGCAAGATTATCAACAGTTTCAGGAGATAATGGCTTGTTGCTTTCATTTCCGGAACATTCTTCCAGGCAGCACCTACCAATCTGATTGGCATACGGATCATCCATAAATTCTTCTAGATTATTGAAAATAAACAGTGAAACCCTCTTAACATATTCACAGTACTTTGATTCTTCACTTGATTCTTCTTTTTCCTGAAATAATTTCTTCATTAAAATGAGTCCAATGGCTATTAAAAAGAAAAAAAAAAACATGATTCGTAATAAAATAAAAAATAAATATATCTATCAACTGCCCATAAAGTACCAAAAGACAGGTACTACAGCTCACCCACAAGAAACTCTTCCTCCTCCCCACAATCAATTTATATGATGAACAGTTAAACTATAAATAAAATATTAGTTTTCATTTTGTCATAAATGTGAAAATTTGTTGGAAATAATTTGAAAGAAAACAAGAATTAACAAATAAATGGGAATTAATAAGTTTATATTTGATAACTCATAACCTAACTTTTAAAGATACGAGGAGGGAAGTATTGATTACAACCTGTTGTGGATCTAGGAGGGGGACGACCGCCCAGAGCCCCACACACTAAAAAAATTATATAAATTACTTTAGCATTTCAGAAAAATATATAGCTCATATTAAAGATTACCCACAAGGCCCCATGCCATATATAAAAATTAAATAATAGAATTATAAGATTCAAATGAATGCAATGTGCATGGTAGAGCCTGACAATTAACTGTCTGATCGCACACTATACAAAAATAAAATTTGAACTATACAATTTGTTTTTGAACAAAAAAAATCATAAAAATTGGAACTAAAATGCAAAATTACAAGGTTAATACAAGAGTTTGGAGAGTAAATTTAAAAAACTTAGATGGTATAAAAAAATGTTGTGTTTGCCTCAAAGTTTTCAAATTATTCTGGAGGAGGGCCCAAGGAACCCCCTTCCACTTGGGAAGTATTCATACTCTAGATACAACAGTTCGTTTTCGGTCTGCTATATTCTTTTGGGCATGAATGAATGGACTATAATAAAGGTACTTGATTCTTGACTTATCATTTTTCTGAAAGACTGTGCAGTAAGTACTGGGCAATTGTACAGAATACCTATTTCTGACCAGTAACACTCCAAGAACAGTTAATCAGTGTTAACAGTTAATCTGAATGGGTTCCTCATTCAAGGCGTCCAGTGATATAGCATTAAAAAATTCAAGGATTTCAAGGCTCTGAACTGTAAAATTCATGGTGCTTTTGGTCAATTTATTTGATTAAATTTAAAACAAAATTGGAACCATACAATTTTGTATTCGGTCGGCTTATGATAAAATGTATAATTTAGACTTGAGAATGAATTTTAATAATTATAAAGGTTGAATGCCTGTTTGATAATGAAAAAAATGTTAATTAACTATTTACACTAAGGACTCAATGCATCACCAAAAATAAAAAATAAAACACTACAAAAATAATTTCAAGTGCAAATAAATAAAATTCACATATTGGAATAAATTTCATCACAATTTATTCATAAACTTATTTTACATAACAAAATAATCATAATTATAGGAATAAAATGTATTCTGGCAACCCCTTATCCTAGGACAAGGGTGAGGGGTGAACCAGCAAACATATAAGAAGACGAGAGTAAATTGGTTGACATTGAAACTCAGAGCTTTTCGAGCTAGTAAATTATTTCACCATTCCATAACACCCCTAGTTCACTAAGCAACCCGGTAAGATGAGACAGAACATAGAATAAGTACATGTTTGAGAGAGAGAGGTAATGATGAACAAAGCTAATAGAAAGTGACTTTTCCTAGCTTTCATGAAATTAGCTCTGGTAAGGGAAAACACGACATCAATCTTCTTCTCAATATTTTGGATGGATAATTATGGAATTATTAGATTAAAATCAAAAATTTCCCGAAGACTGGCTGTTTTTCAACCATAATTCCTGATTTTTATTTCCGACGCAAATCAAGCAGAATTCCTGATCAAGATCATAATCTTATATGCCTTCATTCATTCAAGGATCCAATTGGAGGTTACTTAACCTTTTTCTAGCATGAAACAGTCTGTCAACCTAAGGGTAGACTTTCGCTGGTACTGCCCAAAATATGTACTACTGCAGTACTAGCGAAATATGTCCCTACCTATTCAGTCACAATAGTAATAAACTGCCTGCAAACTTTGCCGGCCACAACCGCAGGCAGTACCAGCGAAAGTCTACCTTAAGGTTTTCAGTGATGGAGCCAACTAAATTAGTCAAGAGAAAATCAAAGAATTTGAACTTGTGTCGTCCAACATAGAACGACAGCCACCACATTATCCATAGGGCTACTTCACTCACAATTATAATTGATGCTCTTAAAATTTGATGAAGGTGAATTAGACAAATGTCTAGGTAGAAACAACTAAAACCATATAAAAATGATAACAAATCAAGGCTAAAATTAATTTAATAAATATCCTATACTAATTTAGTTTCATCACATATGAAAACCATATAAAATATAAGCTATTTATTGTAAATAAAAATGAGATTATCATAGGTATGTCAGCTTACCCTAAATCTGGAAGCACAAACTTTAATCAAAGTTTGTAATACATGGCTAGCATAGTTGTCAGTAGAAAGAATGCGAAGGTCAGAAAATGAAGAAACAAATTTAAATAAATGATCATCATTTGAAAATGGTAAAAGCTTCTCAATAACACGAGAAACAAACTGGTTAGAAGAAAGGTGCACTTCTTGGTCTTCTGTCTGCTTCAAAGCATTATTAGCAAAAGTAACTAAAAACAAAAATTTTCAGTCAATGAGTACTTGAGACTGTCTAAAGAGTATATATAAAAATGACGAACATACTTTTTTCTTCTTCCGTTTCAAATTCTTCCATTTTCATTTCATATATTTTTAAAAAATACTGATATATGTCTTCATCCACGTGAGTACCTCGACCATAATACCCTTTTCGCCCATATTTCCTCGCTTGACCTAACACACTTTTCTTCTTTTTACGTTTTCGAGATTTCGTATCCATCTTCAATAACTTCAACTTCTACAATAGGTTCAGTAAACACACTTACACCAATTCAGAACATCAAATAGCATTTGAATTCTGAAGGTAACACCGTAAAAACTGACAACCATAGAGGTAGTAACAGGGAAGTATTTAGTACTGATTATCTAATAACATCTAAATTGGGTTTTAGTAGGAATATGAAATACTTTCTCTTCCGTTGATTCGCTAAGAGAACACTATTGAAAAGTTCACTACCAATCTAGCTTTCCGTTCATACCTGTCTCTTCCCCCTCGATTCTCTATATCCCTTCATTCTTCATTGTAAATTAAATAAGTAACGATAATTTGCTAAGACAGAACAAAAATATGACTAGAAGTTTTGTGGAATATCAATGATTTACGTGTTGCCATGGGAGAAGACAGTCAAGTCATAAATAAATATTTTCATTATATATCCTGTAATAATTAAGGAAAAGCTATTTCAATACCCTTTTATAAACTTTATTGGCAATAACATTTTCAAATTCTGCCGTGATAAACTATAAGGCCCTAACTCCAAATAATTTGTTTAATTACATGTTTGCATTGCACCTGGATTGCTCTAAAAACTAAGCCTTTTTATGGCATTGGAAAGCCCTGAAACCAATTATTAGGATCTAACCATTGGATTTAGAGCTTTCTAATTTCATCAAAAGGTGTAGTTTTTAGAGCAATTCGGAAACAAAACAAACATATATTTAAAATAATGATTTGGAGATAGAGCCTTTTAGCTTATCTAGGCAGCATTGTGCTAAACAATTTTTTGATACGCAAATTAAGTCTTTTTATTATTTCCAAACTGTGCCCTGCGGTTTCACCCGCCCTGAATTTGAATGACATGAATGGGGTATTAGGGTGAGAAGCTAGGTGCTAGAGTTCTGGTGTCTGGAGTCACACTAGAGACCGAATTCCAGCCGCCAAGAAGGGAAACAGTCTAGGTGATTGGCAGTGGCGTAGCCTGAGGGGCGGTCCGGACCTCCTCTCCCTCCCGAAATTACAAAATACTTTTACTTATTCTTAAATGTAAACAAAAATTGTACAAACCTATTTGAACGTTATTTCATAAATAATATACCTAGGCACGAAAAATTGTATATAGAAAGGGCTCCCTCACATACTCGGTTGGGATGGGTTGCTTTAGTAGATCCTTGGATGGATCCCCTCCCTCCCCCGAAACGGAATCCTGTCTACGCTACTGGTGAGTGGGATAGAGACGCAAGTTGCTAGACGACTGAATTTCAGTTTTTAATAGTTTACAACTTGTTCTCAGACGAAATGGAAGCAGAAAAATTATATTTTAGTCCCGAATTTTTAATTCAGTATATTTAAATGCATAGAAACCAACCACATCTGTGGATGGTTAAGTCGTAAAATTATTCAAATAATATTATACAGCAAAAATCATGCTAAGATTTAGCACAATGTTAAAGAAATTAATCCAAGTGCAAATATTTCTTGGGGAAAGAAAAAGGTGCTCACTGGTGTGAGCACCTTTTTCAGGGGATCATTCCGCAAGTAATGAAAAAAGTAGCGACGCCTTCCAAGAGTGGGACAAGGTGTTGCATAAGCCCAAATTGTGGCACTACGAGCACCTATTTCCCAGAGAATCTTTATGCAAAGTTGTGGACAGAGAGAAAGACTTTGTAGAAGATTCATCTACTGTTCCCGAAAAATGTGCAATGCCAGGAGCAAACCCGACTACTGCCACAGAAAACGTAAGTAATATTCATAATAATAATTATTTTTAATACAATTATTTAGTATGGCTAGTCAGGTGCTTTTATGAAGATTTTTTTATAACAGCTGAAAAAAAATTAAAGGAAAGATGAACGTGATTTACAAAGATCGGTACATCGATAGGCGAGCCTTGTACTTGACTACAAAGATGAATTGGATTTTCATCACAAAATAATAGTCGCAATATTTCAAAGAATCGCCTCTGCAAATCACGGTCAGTTTTCGTTGGCCTACAAATTGTTTAAAGCAGTGAAGAACTAGTTTAAAGCTTGCAGAAAGTTCAAGTATGGATACAAATCCAACACCAATTTCCGTCTCTCCAGAGGACACATCATACCAAGGATGGCCAATACAACACAATCTAGTTGAAAGCCTAACTGGAAGTAGTCCGATTTTTAAGTCTGATGTGCGATCTCTTCCATCTCCTTCACTGAGTACAATACCAGAGGTGGAGGCAAACATAGCAGGAATATGAGGAATATATATATATATAGGAATATGTATAATATATATATGAGAATATACAAACTATAACCAATTTACTACAACTAATTTTTTATTTTTTTTATTTAAATATAATTATTAACTCTTGTTCTGAGATGCACATTTATTATAAATATAAATACATAAAAGGAAATATTGTTCTGTTTCTTTAAATTAAAACAAAAAAAAAAATGCTTTACCGTCATATCCTTCTAATTCAGAACTTCTATTATTATAAGGCGTCGTGGAATTGAAATGAAAATTTAAAATCCTGCAATGTACTTTATTTAGCTAAAAATCTTAAAGCCACAATTAATCTTTGATCTGCCGTTATTGCATTTCTCATTACAGTATTTTTCTTCTGGGTGAGTGGTTCCGATTGAGCGAGTAAGTAATCAAAACATTCGTCGGTCACACGCAGGTAGTTTTGGAAATCGTCAGGATTTTTATCGCGCAGCTCTGACAATAGCTTCACAACAGAAAACGTGCTACTTAATAACTGATTTTGTACGTATTTGTAAGTGGTTTACCTCGGGCACTGCACACACTGAACGCTTTAAAACAACGCCCAACTATTCCAATGGCACTGATTTTTGACAGAAAATTTAAATGAACGTCCTTTTTTAACCAACATTCATTTTGATAATGAAAATTCGATAAATTACTTCGAGAACTCTTCCAATGTTTTTTGTTTTAAATTATTAACAATTGTTAACTTACTCGACATTTCTTAATTATTAATTATCATCGAGAATCGTTCTTGGGGAGGCATCATAATTTCTCGAGCCACTATATTTCTGCTGAGGGAAAATTTTTATGAATTTCAGCCACTGTGAAAAGTGGTGTTATGTATTTCAGGCTGATTCCTGGTGAAGAAAATAAAACACAGTGTTTTATCAAGATAACTTAAGGTTTTAGTTTTTTTACAGCAACATCATAAAGTTATTTAGAACTAAAAAATGCGTAATTAAAAGCGTGCAATTGTGTGCGATTTTTTCTATGACTTTCAGATTCTAAGTAATCGACTCTGTTTATTCAAATGTCTGTAGGTGGCAATGAACTTATGAAATGTTAATCATTAATATTAATTTTTATTGCTTACACTGTAGATTTGATTTACTTACCTTCTTGGGGAGCTGACATAATAGGAAATATTTAATGAAGCACAGACACCTTTATCTAGACGAGAGACTGCAACTAATTTATCTGGAATTAAAACTGCTCACCAGCCGGAAATATGCAAAAATTTCAGTGAATCCTACAGTGTCAAGGTACATAAAGTGACCTATACACATGGGAACATCGGTTCGTGGCTCTCCACACACTATACGAACAAAGGAAAAACTTACGAATCATTATTCGTCAGCTCTACACACATGGGAACTTGGTTCGTCAAGCCGTTGTTGGCGAAACGATATTCCCATGTGTGTAGGCCGCTTACCAGTCCCTCTAAAAATATCAACTAGTCTTATATTGAAATGAAAACTTCAAAAAATCCTATTTTATTGCGTTAATTAAGCTTTTCTGACCAATATGTGTCTTCGAGGCTTTACTTCAACAAATTTTTAACGAAAATGGCGAGAGAGCAAATAACAAATGTACAGATAGAGTGGTACTTGCTGAATTCGAATTCTAAGTTCAGAACCAAATTGGTTTTATATCTCTAATAATCGTTTTACTGCACTGACGTCTTTGTTAACCGATATCGTAGTGTTCAAGCAGTATTCACTGGTTAGGTATTTTCATTGTTTATTTGATTCGGGACATGGAATAGAAAGTCATTTAAATTATTTAAAAAATGTTTATTAGTTCAGCTATTAGGGTTGTGCCATCTTCTGCGTTTATTTATGTGAAAAGTGTTTGTGAATTAGATTTTTTGAGGACGAATGCTATGAGGAACTTTCATTTGAGCTGTTCTCAATTTGGTATTTATGACATCGATAAAAAACATATTGATGATGAAACACTGAAGCCGCCTCCTTTAGATAAAGAGAATGCTAGAGCTTTAATATTGAAATTGAGTGAAGATGAAAGGATCTTGATTTCTACTGCTTTGAAAGAATATGAAGCTGAAAAAAGAAAAGAACAATACTCAGGTTATTGTTTGTCTACTCTTTACAAAGTTTCCATGTTATGTGTAATGTAGTATTGAAATATAGTATGTAAAATGTTGCATTCATCCTAGAATATGTGTACTACTCAAAAAATTAGAACTTTGAGCTAGCAATAGTTTTCCATTGAGGAACTAGTCTGTTTTATATGTAGAATACTAGGATAACTTGTTTTCTCCCACAACACCGTAGTATTAGTAATGTTCAGTGTGTTTTAATGAGCATGCATGCAAATGTCTAGAGAAAAATGTTTTATGTGGTTTCCCAACGATTTCAATTTTTGAATTGAACCTTTTTCTACTAAGTCTGCAGTATCTCTATCTTCCAGTTAGTTGGGCATTACCATCACATCCAGGTTACAATGGCTTTTAATGGTGTATGCTAAAATTCACTCTGGAACTTTTAATTCTGAACTGATATAATCATAGAGGTATATCTAGCCTCATCTTATGGAGTGAATAAGATTTATGCCCACAATTTTATTACGTTTTGTTTCTGTTATAAAATTCTTCATCCTGCACTTTCTGTTAGTTTATACATTATTTTTAATTGACTTTATTGGCCCTTTTAACATTTGGTGCGGACATGATTTTGTGAAAATACCCCGGGGAATTTTTTAAAAATTGAGAATGAAATAAAAAAAAATAATAATAAAAGAAAGTGTCGGTCGATTTAAGGACGATGAACACTACTTCAAAACTAGGAATTTAATGAACTCAACTGTAGCAACCTGGAGTAGAAACAAACAATCCCACCATAGACGGTGCTACAGAAAGGAATAGGAAGAACAAGGAGTTTCTTGATTGGTCTGAGGACCATCCGTCTCTGGGAAAAGACAGACGGACCTCACCTGAGGCACTTCCACACCAAGTGTCTTAAATAGTACTGTAGTCAATGGTTAAGTTTTCATTTGGATTCGTATATTAAGTTTATATTAACTTTGCTCGAGCTCAGCCTTTTTGTGGGTCAGGTTATTTGAAAATTCCAATAGGGATTCTGGCCCTGCCTATTTGTAAATTAACTCCCATCAATCATTAAATATTAAATCCCAATAAACCATATACCTTGTCAAACTGAAGCATTATTTCTTGGTAACATTTTTCAATAACCGTAAGATTGGGCTACTTTTGAGGTTTTTATGATTTTTTTTATGCAAGATAATTTATTTTTCACATCCTGATATTTTTTAACAAATTTTTTTAGCCGTAGGGATAGATGTACAATAGTACAATAGATGTAGATCTAGGCTTGTTATATATCCCATGGGGAAATTAGGATTTGACATATGTAAGGATCCAACAATTTTTTATTATTGCCACAAAGTTCCCTCGTCAGTCGGGATAACTTTGTGGCAGATATAATTTTGATTGAAAATACACTTGAATTTACTTTTGCCACAAAATTATCTCATATTGCACGCATTATCACTTTCAGAAACATTTAACCATGTCTCTTAAACCAAGAAAACCTCCATAAAATTCATCTTATTGGCACTGCACGAGTAGGTCACCACGAAGTATTTTCCTGCCATAAAATCTCTTTCGTTTGATTTTTTGGGGTGTTTGCAGTGCTGTCGTTTGTTTGAACCTCCACGTCACAGGGTCCAAGTTCTGGAATATTTATGACCTATCCAACATCCAACTCTTCATTTAGAAGATGGTAATCCTTATTATATTCTTATTACATTCTTTACAAGGGATGGAAAAGTGAGAGTATTCGCTTGCTTTATCTTCTTATGGAACAGTTCTTCTATTAGAGAAACTTGTTTCACTTATTCCAGGGCGTGGATTGTGCAGATGAAGCTGAGGTGAGGAAGATCGAGGAATGATTTATTGCCATCTCCCACTGGTTTCCTCTCCACCTGACTCTTTTTTCGTTTTTACTGCTCTTTACCCTTTTTCTTGGTTGAGTTGCTATCATTGCTTTTGAATAGAAGCTACTGATAAGTAAATCATGAGTTTGACGCCTGTCACAAAGTTACTATTCATTTTGGAAAATTATTATTCATTACTCACTTGAAAAACAATATTTTAAAAGTAGTAATGTGGCATTATGATCTCAGATAGTTGTAAGACTACCAAAAAATACTTATATGGCAACACGATAGCTGTGGTTGACACACCATAACAAAGTTTACAGAATTTTTGATAAACTGTAGAAGTTATACCTTTAAATAAGGTTATCCGCTTCAATTCACGGAAGACCGCCAGCCATGAGAAGGTCACATTAGGTCCAGCAACCGTCGAGGCTCATTTCCTACCTACAAGGTATCATGTTTGTTGCTAGTTTTTGGAAATTAAAAAATACGAAAAAAAGTTCTTGTCACAAAGTTACCCCATCTTTAGGTATATCATCTTAATCACAATATCTGCAACTTGGAGGTATTACACTATGTAGGAAGTAGGACACTATATCTATTTTTTACTATTTTAGCCTTAATATATATTTGTTGTTTTACCCAAAGGTACAGATAACTATGTCTTAAACCAATTGTAAGGAGAGTTACATGCTTTTAAAAGTACATGATGGCCTCTTAAATTTGAAGGGAAACATTAATCCAAACTGCTCTCCTGTAAAGTTAGGAGATTTTATACATCTATACCTCCAAGGTACAGATATATAAAATTTGTCATTAAGATTTTTTTTTTTTTTTTTTAAGATTGTTTCTTTTATTTTTTAATGAAATTTAAGAATTTGCTATTAAATTGTATAAAAATTGGATCTAATTAATTTTTAAATTAGTATTAGTTTTATAAATTAATTATATGCATAGCTTGATAGTATCGCTTATAATTATTTGAAAGGATCATTAGTAAAATTGACCAATAGTTGATGGTTTCTATCAAACTACATTGTTATTGTTTCTTAACTTGGAATTAAAAATTGTCCTTCTGGTCTAGACCATCAAGGATTGTTCTGATAGTAAATCTCTTTTGTGTATTTAATTTCTTTAATTAGTAATTTAGAATTTAAATTTTACTTGAATATAGCTTATTTTTTAATCAATTACATATTTTTAAAATTTATTATTGAATCAATTAGAGCAGTTGGCAGCATTCAAATGGAGGTCAAAGTTTGGTCGTCCCTCTGGGGTTCCTACTTTAGGAGATGTAGATCCAACAGGTTCATATTGCCCTGTCCCTGAAGATTGGCTAATGAAGAAATATGGTGAGAATATTTTAGTTCTTCTTTAATTGATTTTTCTGTCATTTCAGTGTTAACTATGATTGATTTTAATAATTACTCTTTAATATAAATGAGATTATATAGGTTATTTGAAAATTAAACTTAATAAGTATCCAGGTACTGTTTTAGTTAATTGTTTGAAAAATCTGCTTCTGACCTCCAATGCTCCAATATGTTTTTTCGTTATTGGAATGTATTGTTCGTTATTATAAATGTTATGCAATTTTTTTTCTAGCTTATACTAACAACCTCACATTTTTTTTACAATGAGAATTTTCAGAGGATTGTTTGTATTAAAAAATAAAATAAAATAAATTGTTACGTGTGCTGTACTGCTTGAAAAGGACCGCATTGGAGTTTTTTTTTTCTCTTGAGTGACCAGAAATCAGGCATATATGATCTGTATTATATAAATTAAGATTAAAATACTTATTTTTTTACATTAATTAAGTTTTTGGGTGATTTTTTAAATCTTTAGCCTTATTATAGCATATGTAGCTGCCATTTTCACTCGGTCAAGATTCAGAGGTTAGCAAAACATTTTTAGCGACTAGCTAAAACTGTTCCAGATTCTGAATGACAGTTTTGGGTTTGTTGCGGGTCAGAACCAAGTATTTTAGATAATTGACCTGTTTTATAGATAGATTGAACAAAATTACTGTTTCCTGTTCATTTCTCTATAGGTTGATCTTTAACCAAAGAAAAATGCTTTGAATTGATTATTTCAACAGTATACCTGCAAAACCTCGTAAGTCCCTATTATTTCATTACCACGTATCAGGTTTTGCAGGTATACGGTTGATTTCCATCTTATGGATTTCTCTAGTTGAAAAATGTGTGATTTATCAAAGCCCATCATCGTACTCTGTTTGAATATTATTTAATATTCAGAACCTAATTTCTTCATTTTTACTAATAAATTATAATTCAGATAGACTATTGTATTTTATTTCATTTAAAGTATATTGTATTATAAATAACTATATAAATATTGTATCATATTTTATATAACCATTGTTATGTGATTGATCATACTTTTCAGGAGAACAAAAAAAAAACGTTATTCTGAGTATAAGGGGTCGTTATTCTGAGTCTTCAATAATTTTAATTTTTTCTATTTCGGTGTTGCATTTAAGAACAGAAAAAATTCAAATTACGGAAGGTGCCCCTTATACACAGAAAGATACAATGGATTTTTTGTTATCCTGAAAAGTAGTCATTTTCAAATTTGTTAATTTAGCATGGAAATGACCATATGTAGTGTGTTTCATTGATTGTATAATATAATTTATCTTTGGCAGTAAGATGGAATAATTTTGATATTTGTTTTAACCAAATCAAGTGTTTTAATACAGTTGTAATTTTAGTTCTAAGAATTCAATATTACATATTGTAACTATATAGATTATGTTGTTTGAATTGAAGCCTTGAAAATAATTTTGTTCTTATTGTCCATGCTTACTCTTCTAGAACAAAATCGTAAGTATTTGCATCCAGAATTTTTTTTCCATTTTCATCTTACTTTTTATTAGCAACACTTATTTTTTATGATACAAAAGGAAAGACAAGGCTATCTGGATGCCTTTCTATGTAACTTTTTTTAGTAATTGAATAGATGGTTAGAAGAAATAAATATCTATGATAAGAAAGAATTTTTTTTTAGGATTTTGTTAGAAAAGCCAGATTTTATTTTTAAAAAAGTACCATTACAAATCTTGAAAAGGATCTAGGATTCAGTACGTGATAAGGATGGCAGTATTTTTTGATCAACAGTTGTACAAGGAGGTGATGTGGTCCTCATCCATTCTCAACTGCCAGGTTTTTCCCTTAATTCTTTGAAAGATCAGACACCCAGTTTATAGAAACTGGGTGTGTCCTTGAAATCTCTCCAAACCATCGATCTATAGCTGATAGAACATAAAATTGAGTTTCTGCTGCAATCCGGTTCAAACCTTGGCCCTAAATTTGTGAGTCCAGTGCTTTGTCCACTAAGGCACCCCACTCTAATGTTCAAGTAGTTCTAAAAAATATATGCACTATTTCTTACTAAAATTGGAGTTCATTGGTTGATACTAACTTTTAAAAGTCAGCTGAACAGTGTTGGTACATGAATCAAATCTTCAACCGAGATCTTACTAAAAAGTTTACTCACCGTATGTTACGCCTTTGAATTTCATAGAAAACATCTCTCAAAAAGCAGGTTTGAGGAATTATTTCACAAGGAAATATATACAAACAACTTAATGCTGTTCCTAAAGCATCCAAACTATTCTTTAAAATTTTGTTATTTTGTAGTGGGAAAAAATAATGTATATATGTATATGTGTGTGTGTGTATATATATATATATATATATATATATATATATATATATATATATATATATGTATATATATATAACGGTTTATATATCAACATATATATCAGACATACCCAAAACCGTTTTCTAGAGACCTATGAAACAGATTTGAAATGCACATTCACCCTCCTCTTACGACTTTTGATATAGCTGAACACTAGTCTTCAGTTCTAGTATCGATCTCTTAGAACCAACTAGTCCTGATGATAGCTCACATATTAGGGCCGAAACGTTAGCTTTAACTGTAAAAAAAAAAAATATATATATATATATATATATATATATATATATTGACTGTATCCTGACTATCCCATCATAAACCTCAGAGTCGACCATCTAACATTAAAAAATATAAAATAATCTTTACATCAGATTCTTTGTTTGTTTTGTCAATAATGCTGGTTTAATACATTTTTACAATCTGTGCACTTGAATATATAACGACATTTTTTGAAAAAGGCTTATGCGCCAAAAATTCGAAATTTAGGTTTCAATTGATTATGGGACATAAACACCACTTCTATCGATTCCCGCTCACGATATATTGAAAAAAAAAAATTGAAAATGGTCTAAAAATCAAGTATATTGATGACATAAGTACCAAATACTAATGTCTCTCAGTCATCACTTTGGCTTAAAGCAGTGTTAAAAACCTCAAAAATATATTGTAATTATAAAGGTTTTGCTAGGTAAATAAACTCCTACTGTGTACAATAAAAAAAAAGTGTAATTTGGAAAAAAAATGTTTCTGGCGTTTCCTGTAAAGTTTGCTAAACGGAACTTACACTTTTTTGAAACAACGACAATATATATATATATATATATATATATATATATATATATATATATATATATATATATATATAATAATAATAATAATAAAGTACAAGTATAAGTGGTAAAAATGCTAGTGGAATTATCTTTAGAGGTTACAGCTTACTTATCATCTTTAGATAATAATAATTTTATTCAATGTTTTTTTTAAAATTTATTATTTTTAATGTAACTCTTTTAAATGCTATCGTATTTTAACATTTTACAGTGTTAGTAAGTCATTGGCTAACTTGTATTTGTGCTTTTGTACTTTATTATGAAACAGGGGCTGTCTATAAAGTAAAGTACAAGATGTTATATAGTTGTTATATATTGTTAAAACATTGTTATAATGTTGAAACACGATAAAAATGAAAATGGTTATATTTAAAAAAAAGTAAATTAAAAAGAAATGAATAAAATTATTATTATAAAAATTAAATAAAAATTTAAGATTATGCCGATAAGTAACTTTTAACCTGCCAACACGAACTTTTCCAATTGTACTTTTGCTTTTATACTTTATTATGAAATTGGGCCCTGATTTTAATAACATATTTATGATGATTTTCTTGGGTAAAATAGCTTACCATTTTTTCTATGAATGCTAAAATGTATTATAAGATTTCAGCAATATTAATAAAATATTGTTATTCTTATTTAATGCCACACTTAGGTATGAAATGGACTCTATTTTCTTATCTGTTATGTATTCTAGATGGCAAAAATGATTTTTTTTTTTCTTCAAAAGAATACATTAATAATTAATATATTGTAATAATTAATTTTTCTTGATTAATTATTTCCTTAATAATTAATTTTTCTTGATTAATTATTTCCTTAATAATTAATTTCTATTTTTTTCCAATAAAAAAAAATTGAATTATCTCTTTTTACGGTCTAGAAAGTTATATACTTTAAAGCCCTTAAATGATTTGAAAACAAGTTTCAAATTACATAATGTTACTAATTTTTTTTGTAAAGATTCATTTTAAAAACTAAAACCTGGGTAATTGTATTACTATTAATTTTCTTTTCTGTTGGCTATTCCTATTCTTAATGATTTTTTTTTTTCTTCTTTAGCTGAAACAGTACCAAAACCAAGCAAACGTCAACTCCTTCGAGGTAATTTAAATTGTGCTATTATATATTTATATTATAGTTCTTTTTCATTTAGTTATTTATTTTTCTAATCAACTTAAATTTGTTTACAGTACTTGTTCATAATGCCATCCCGTTTGTTGGATTTGGTTTTCTTGATAACTCAGTAATGATTCTATGCGTAAGTTTAAAGAATCAAAAGTTTTATTTCTTTTTTATGAGTTTGTTAAAATATTATTCAAACTTTGTTATGTTACCTAAATCAAGATGTGATGTGAATCTCGGAGAACTTACTAGAAAAAGTGAGACGTGAGAACTCGGACACTTTCTCTCACACCCGAAGTTTATACTTTTTGCTAACAAATCAATTTCTAAACACTAAATAAAATTATTGTAATGCTTTTTAAGGATAAAGGAATAAGTAAAAAACAATGTTATATCACTACAATGCGTGCAGTGGCTTCAAACCAAAACATCTTTCTGGGGTAGAAATTTTTTTTCTTTTATTTTGTATGAGTATATTATGAGGTATTTTATCATTTACTGCATGATTTTAATCAAATAAGCTCATGTCAAAGCGAATTTGACGTCCACCTCAAAAATAAACTAAATTAATACATTTAAAAAAAATAAACTAAATTAATAAATTAAAAAAAATAAACTTATAAAAAATAGGTTATTTTTAAATATATCAAAAAATATAGCAAACATAAATAATTTTTTTTTTACAATTGAAAAGAATAGGTGTCTTCTAAAACAATTTTATAAACAAAAAATTAACCGAAAAGAAATAATATTGAAATACTATTGACTTACCTCTGTTTGCGGGAACAATTGAAAAAATAAATAAATAAATTAAATGATGCTCGCTCTTGGCGGATGGTTTCTATTGCTTCAAAAAGATCTTACCAAGGCTAGTACCAAATAACAAACTGCTATATTGAGGTGGGGATTATCTGGGCTCTATCTAAATGTGCAGGTAAAATGTCGAACACCCTCAGGGAAGCAGAATGAAATGTCGAAGCATGTTCGACATCCGCACGGAACATGTTAAATCAATATTTTACAATAAAAAAAAAGTTATTTCAGCAAGCAACAGGTTTCAGCGTATTTTGCCTCTCCTTTTATTCTTGGCAGATATCTCACAATATTATGCCTTCATATACAGTATTTGTCCTTATATATAATTTTGCAAAGTCACACATTTTATATATTTATTAATAAATATTATATTTAAGAAAAATAAAATGAAATATCAAGGAAAGGTTGATCACATCGTGATTTGAAAATTTGTTGCCCTAAATGATGAATAATAGATATAGCCACAAAAGTTGCTTGTTTATGAGTATATATATATATATATATATATATATATATATATATATATATATATATATATATGTTTATACATATATTTTTTGTCATTTTTGAGACCACATACTAATAAGCTGATGGTACCATGAAATATTTGATACATAAATAAAACAAAGAAAAAAAAACAAGAATAAAGTACTTATACACGAGAGCTGGCCTTTGAGATTAAATTTCACAGCCAAGCCTGAAGTTTAGTGTATTCCGTGAAAACTCACTATCAGATAATTTGTGGAAGCACTTGTTAAAACGTTCTCCAAGGTGTCTTAACAACGTACTAAAATTGAATATGGTTGTGTATGCGTCTTCCTCTATTCCTTACCTCCAACTAGAGAAGAGCTCAAATTCTTCTCTTTATTTTTGTTTTGTGCGGACAGCATAATATTTCAAAGAGATCACCTGCAATTTATTTAATCAGAAAGCAGTTTGTTAATGTCAATTATTGTTGCACTCTTTAATTTTTTTTTTTGGCTAATTTATTTTATAAAATATGTGTTCTATGTTATATTTTATCCAAATTACAAGTTAATCTTTTGATAGGGTGATTACATCGAACTGAAGATGGGAACATTGATAACAATATCCACAATGGCCGCTGCAGGTCTTGGTAATTGCTTCTCAGACGTCTTGGGATTGGGTTCAGCCTATTACGTGGAGCGCCTTGCTCTGGCCTTGGGATTCAAGGCTCCCGATCTTTCTCCTATCCAGTTGAATATGAAAAGTACGAAGAGAGCATCAAACCTGGTTAGTTTAATTTAATATGCAATAATACAGTAGATAGTGAGTTTGTTCTTTTTCTAGTTCTCAGAACTTTAACTATTTAAAAATTATTGTAGTCCAAGAGATTTGGGAAGGCGACTGGGCAGAGGATGGTGAGGAAGGGCGTGGCCGGCTTTAGCCAATTGCTTGTGTCTAGAGTTGCTGTTTCTAACTTCATCTGTCTCGTTTTAGTCTTGGCCTTGCAACAAACTAGTTCTCTGTTTTGTTTTATTTATCTCAGTATTGTATTATCATTTGCTATAATAGTTTAGTTTAGTTCTGTAATATTATTATTTTTCTAATAGAGCTTATAACTTTTAATAATTTAATTGTTATTATTAGGGATAGGACTTCTATGTACTTACACATTTGTCCAGGAACCTAATATCAACAATCAGTCACAATTACTATACGTTTTGATAGATTTTGAGTCAATTTAGACCATCTTGATGTTACATATTTCCACATATTTCGGCTTATTTACACATTTTCACATAATTTGATCATTAATTACATATTTTTACATTTTTCATGTTTTTTTCATTTTTATAAGTGTTTTTCTAAACAATTACTCTACAGCTGGTTTTGGGCATCACTATCGATGCATCGACAATAAGCATAATTCATCATTTCTAGGTTGCTGTGATTCACAGAGTCGTTCACGTTAGGAGTTTTATGTTTTCTGTGGATCACAGAATGTTTTGGTTTGTTACAGAAAGTTTTATGTTTTCATTTTTCTCGAATTAGTGAAATGATAGGTTTTTAGTGTTTGAACAGTTTTTCTTCAAACATGCCTTGACCCGTGAATAATGCCGAAGCTCGTGTTGCTAAGTATATCAGAGAATTTTCAGACGAAACATTCAAAAGTGATGGAGACATTTTATATTGTACAGGCTGTGAAAAATCAGCTGGAATGCGTTCTCAAGCTACCCAACTTATCAACTTGTATAAGGATAATATAAAGAGAAAAAAGAAATGGCAGCAACGTTTCATGACAGAAACTGCAGGATCTACATAAAGTGGAACGAGCAAGTCTTTGTTTTATTCAGATTTATGTTCTGCATTGATTAATGCTGATTTCCCATTTAGCTTTCCCATTCAAAAAATCAGCGACCCCGATTTCAAGGGGTTCTTGGAAAAATATACAGTAAACAAGATCCCTAACAAAACTACATTGAGTAAAAACTACCTGTCTGACATTTACAGGGAAACTCTCGATTAAATCCGTCATGAAATCGGACCTGGATCGATTTGGGTGTCCATTGATGAAACCATGGACGTTGAAGGAAGATACATTGCGAACGTAATTGCTGGTAAATTTTGCCCTGATTCATTTACCAAACCATTCCTTCTCTATTATCAGGTACTGGAAAAATGCAACCACGAAACCATTGCATGATTTTTCAATAACTCTATGAGCCTCCTTTGACCAAACGGAGTACAACATGAAAAAGTGTTGTTGTTTTTATCTGATACTTCCCCATATATGGTCAAAGTAGGAAAGTCACTCAAGTTATTCTATTCAAAAATGATTCACTTGCACCGCCCATGCTTTTCACAGAGTTACTGAAACTGAGAGTTGAATTCCTGAAAGTTGATATGTTAATTTCAAGTGTGAAAAAAAATTTCTGAAAGCCCAAGCTGGGTGCGTGTTTTTAAGGAGGCATATCCTGAGTTACATTTGCCTCCTCAAACAGTTGTGATTAGTTGGGGCACTTGGCTAGAGGCAGCTGATTACTGAAGCAATAACTTTGATAAAATAAAAGAAGTTATTTTATGCTTAGGTGCAGATTCATCTGCAGCTATTCCACGAGCTAAAACATTGCTAGAGAAATCTACATTGATGTATGATTTGCCATTCATCTCCAACAACTGCGCTTTCTTGGCAAGAACGATAACTCAGCTGGAGTAACAAGAGCTGTCTTTGATAGACAACATGGGGCATATTCAAACTGCAGTCCAGAGATTGGAAACCCTACAAGGAGAAGCGGGAACTAAGATAAAAAACATATTACTGGACGTTCTAAACAAAAATCCAGGATGGAATGATGTAAAAATTGAGTTTTGAACTTACTCCCTCCGAAACCGCAGTCTTCTGCAATGCTCCAGTAACATAAGTTGATGTGGAACGTTCGTTCAGCAATTATAAATCTATTTTAAGACCTAATCGCCAACGATCAACCTTCGAAAACTTGAAAATGCACGCCATTAATAATAATTTCAAGGAATAATTTTTTTTTTACGTTTCAAGTGTTTTTGTAGTCACATTTTTTGCATTTGATTTCACATATTTGTCCGGGAATAATTATAATATTTTGGCTTTTTAATTACATAAAAATCCTATCCCTAGTTATTATTATTAGTTTTAATAGTCAAGTTGCATTTTTGTGAAAAAAACTTAATAATATCTGGTGAATGCAGAAGGATCAACTATTAAGAAAGAGAAAAATAAACAAAAAACATATTTTGTAGTTTTCATTTTGAAATATTTACAACTCGTGTTCACCAATAAGCGTAATATCTGCAATAATTGATGAACGTCAGTGATAAAAATAATTAAATTATAATAATGTTAAAATAATTTAGATTTAACATGTTACACAATATTTAACATGTTGAAACATGTTCTTAGATTCACGGGGTATTCTCAGGGTGGAGGGTCATCTTAAAAATAGTCTTTTGGGATTTGAAGCAAATAGCCTTGCAATTGGACAGAATAAAAGGAAACGACCTGGCATGGATAAGGATATACGGGCATCTGGAATGTGAGATCACTCACCGGCAAAGAAGTTGAAATTATTGATGAAATATACAAGCTGTATATTCTTGGGTTAAGTGAGGTGTAAAAGAAAGGCTCTGGTGAGATTAAGATGGATATAGGACACACTCTAGTCTATTCAGAAGTCCTCCCAGGACGTAGAGCGGTGGAAGGTGTTGGCATCATCATAAAAGATGAACTATTCAAGAAGGTGGTAGAATGGTATGGTTGATGAAGCCCTTGCGTAATCACGGCAAATATAAATCTGCAGATCGGAGAATGGGCTCTGATCGAAGTGTATGCCCCCACAAACGACTCTGATATCCTGGAAAAAGAGCATTTCTATAGCGACCTGGAGCGAGCTGTTGTCAAGGAACAGCAACAAAAGCATTTTGATAATGGAAGATCTCAATGTGAAAACGGGCAGTGACCACTTGAAGACATCTGGAGTGATGGGCCCACATGGTGGAGAGTGCATTAACCTGGGCGCGCTGTTGTACTCAATACTACAAATGTATTGGTTTCGTTTTCCCTTATACCTGAAGGATTAGCGGGATTTCCCACAATTTATTAATCTGTCCCCACCAAATCCTTTCAACAATAGAAAAGAAAGCAGAAAAAAAGTTGCAGTAGTTTAGTCATAAAAAAACATTCAACCTCAATAATCTAGTTCTGTAGTACTCAATACAGCGCCTTCTTGCCTTTAGTTTTTTAACTTAATCTTTGGATATATAAGTAAACAAATTTAATAATTTTTACATCAATATCCATCATGATTAAGTTAATTACCGTATCTCACCGCTATGATAATAGATCATTTTCATAAAATGACACGCTGTCATCATCTAAGATATACCAACTTTACACCTCTGGTGGAGAGCTTATCATTTTGTTTTGAATGAGGAATACCATTTATAAATGTGGGCATCAACTTTGCAGATTAATTTCTAATAAGAGAGTCTATGCCTAGAAAATCTCACAGTAAGAAGGCCTATATTCCCTTATTGGTTAGTATGAGTACCAAAGCAGTTCACCGAGGAAGTCTCGGATCTTACAGCAAACGCCTTTATAGCCAACTTGGAAAGATTTCTTCTTGTCTCTTCTTTAATCAAGCAACTAATTTTATGAGAGCAAGCAGAAGACTTAAGGACTTTCAGACTCAGTTTAAGAGCATCAAAATGCAAGAAAGAGCATTACATTTTTGTAATATGAAACAGATAGACTGGAAATTATTTCCTCCTGCTACTCCACATATGGGAAGACCCATCTCATCAAGGTTTTATGCGAGTGTGCTTAATTTTGAGAAGCTGAACATGATTTTAGCTAATATACTGGGAAGTGAGCCCAAAAAATGTGTCTGATTTCAAGAAAATTTTTGATCATGAGATTCTTGTTTTCAGAATCATGATGACTTCCCAATCTTCAAAAACTGCGGAATGTAGCTAATCTGGAGTGGTACAGCATTTATTATTTTAGGTATTTTAATCATGGCCTTCCAAGGTAGTGCTTTTCAAATTTGTCCTGTGATAAGTTCATTTCCAGGCGCTTTCATCGTGTTGATATCCTGTTGACGGTATTTTGAACCTTTTTTTGTGGTGCCTGGCAGAATTTTAATATTCATTTCAACCAAAGGTGCTTTTTCGAGAAATTCTTCACTTTCATTCGGAGAGAAGATCTTTGAAAAGTAGTGAGAGAAAACTTGAGCTTTGTTATGGTTATCCTTTATCTATTTGTTTTCAAGATCCTTCAGCGATGCAGCCTACAATACTGGCATCTTGAGGGACTTTGTTGCTTTCCAATGTGAGTACTTTATAGTTATATCAATAGTTAGTTGACTAATGTTTCATTTTTTATTTCCTGGATTGCCTATCGAAGCTTAGCCGTGAGCTTATTCCATTCAGTCTTTGCTGTCAGCATGCGGGTCTTTGCTGTCAGCATGTGGGTCTTTTGCCATTTTTTTCTTTTTTCTCGAATGAGTTTAATTATTTCTCTAGGGTAGTTATTTCCTTCATCAGTTTCTGTTTTATTACAGGCATATTTTCCCATACTGAATAATAGATATCTGTAACAAGTTTCTTAACTTCATTATCGATTTGTTCTTTGGATGACAGTGAAGATTTCAAATAAATATTTCTCGCTAAGTCAATCTTAAAGATATTCCAATGAATTCTCTTATTAATCATAGTTGAATTGGAATTTTTTTTAATAATTCTTTCACTGAGGTTGAGGATAATTGGTTTATATTCAAAGCTTAGTTCCGTGTTTTCTTATTTTGTTATATAGTTGGTGGAAATGTTTTTGATAACGAAGAAGTACATAGTATAGTACAGATATCAATGTTATTCAACTCCAGAAATACGTGTAGTTCGTTTATATTTTTTAGCAGCCCATTGGCGTTCCAGGCATTTATAAGGTTTTCCATTAAAAGTAATATACTGACCAAAAAGATTTAGTACTGATTATTCTTTGTATTATATCAATAGTCCCACCTTTGCCAACCTAATCTAGCCTGTGCCCATAAGTATTATGGCACCCGACAAGTGTTTAATGTTTTCCCACTGCCTGTCAGACCATGAGTATTCAATAAAATATTAGTTTATTTAGATCATAACATGTTTACTATTTATCTGTTATTCTTCAATCTTGTTTTTATTTTGGTTTTGCTAATTTATAATTGTATTTTTAAAAAGTATTATAATTTTATATTCATTATTAGCAATATCCTACTACCAATTTATCTTGAAAAAATAAATGGCACCCGCAGCCCTAACAATTTATCCCCATGTAGAAAATTATTGGGATATTAGTACTAGTATTGGATAATATTATAATATAATATAATATTTTATTTTATTTTTTTGTATTACAGGGGAGAGCGGTAGGTGTAGTAATTGGTTGTCTACTGGGAATGGCACCTCTTCTTATTCTCTGAAATTATCCTATCTATATCTTCGAAACTGTCTTAATCTATTACCGTTACTATTTATTTTATCAGAAACCTGATCAACCTACTTCTTTTAATTTACCAAAAACTAATAAACTTAAAATCTAATCTAGTCATAAGGTACATTATTGCTAAGTCGTCAGAGGACGGGATGTAGTAGACTTCTTAGATGGTAATGCTGTTATGTTAGTTAAATATATGTTTCTAATGACCAATACTTTTAGCTATTGTTCAATGACATCTGTAACTGGGATGTTTGTTAGAGCAATTCTTCACCAATATTATAGTTGCAATGTTTTTTAAAATTTTGAATGTTTAAGCCGGGAAAGTTTTATTATGTAAATCGTTATAAAAATGTTTGATGATTATTTCATTATAACTCGATTTTATATATCAAACATTATTGTTGTTATTGTTTTGTAAAATATGTTGTATCTGTTGATTTACGCCATTTGAAATATTAATGTTAACACCGATCCTGTTAACTTTCACTGTTTTTACTATTGCTTGTACTTTTTTCAGAGTAATCTGCCAACTTAGATCTTTTTACTTACCTCCTGTATTGACTGTTGTATGTGTCTTATTATAAATAATTCATATATTTGACTTACGACTTACTAAGCTTTTTTAAAAGTTGACAAATTTGTCCAGACAAAGTAAATTATATGTAGTATATATATACATATATATATATATATATATATATGTTCATTCCTTATTTCATCACATTAGTGTAGTCAGTATATATAATTACCTAATTTTATACTGTATTAATGAGATTTTTTTCAAATTAAACAATTATGTTTCTATTTATTTTTTGTTTGTATCATTAAGAAAATGAAAATGTTATCTTTCTTAGTAGGAACCACTATTTTTATGTTTTTTAGAAAATTTAATAATAAACTTTATGAGATTATTTTGTTGTAATGCGACATAAATGTTTCTATATTTATTATTGTAATATCATGTTATGCTATTTCTTTTATAACTATAATGAATTCATATTGGGAGATATCAATTTGCGAAAATAAAAATATTCCTATAATGGTCCACATTAATCAAATTTTGAATCTGTAAATTTTTTGTTTTGATATTTTATTCACTATGACCTTAGAAATGATGTATTTATTTATTGAATTTATAATTTATCTAAATAACTCATTGCATTAATTGCAGTTATATTCACGCTTGAAGAGTGATAAAGGTTAAATCTTTGAACTTGGTAGAACCAAATTTTTGAATTTTTTTTTTATCTGATTAAAACATATCAGTTTTTTTTTACTCATTAGGATAAACAAATAAATACTCCTTTTATTATAAGTCATTAACACAGGCAAAATCAATCTATTTTACTTGTTCCTTCTAATTATTTGCCATTGAAGTACCTGTAATTGATTGCTGACGAGTTATATCATGGTGCTACTAAACTCATTGTTTCTACTATTCTAAATCAATCTCTAAACTTTTTAGCACAATTCACTACCTCAAAGACGCTGAGGGAACTGTGCCCTATTTTTTCCAATTGTTAAATATGAGGAACATTACTGTAATTTTAATAGTATTGTTATGTACTTTATACCATTGTATCTGGTAAGCTCTTTCACTTGAGAATTTTTTTTTATATTAAATGTATTAAAAATATGTATTAATAATGTATTTCTGTAGTTTTTATTTGCCAAAGGTTTTCATACCTACTTCTGGCTAAGTTACCCCACACCTCAAAAAGTGTTGCTTTAATTCGAATGGCATGCACTGAATCTTTTAAAGAGGGAAATAGCGACAGCAATGAAAATTAAGAAAATTGTATCCTGATCAAGAGTAAATAATTTAAGGTCCTAATCATTCTGTTAAAGTTGAAATTAATGAATTCCAGGCCTCTATATCTGCAAATGAAATTATACAGTTTTAGTATTTTATAATTAATATTGTTATTAATTTATGAGAGTTATAATAATGATTGGTGACTAAACTAGATCAATTACGTTTCCTATTGCGTAGGGGTATTACATGTGTTATCGGTCTTGACTCTGTTTTGACTCACTTCTGAAATTTATAAATGATTATTTTAGTAACATTTAAGAAACATAAAAATGAAATACATAAAATATATTGGAATTCAAATGATAAACTTAAGATAATAATCTCTAAATATCGAAACTATTTATTATACTATATTTAGATACTGTTTGTAAATGAAAATTGGTAAGTTAACTGAATTATATTTATTTACCAATTGAAAATAATTTGTTTTTGTTGTAAGGGCAAATAACTGCCAATGGTTATTATTGCGCTAATAATTGAATGAAATTGTTTAATTAATTTTTTTCATAATACACTATATAGTATCGTTTAAAACGACCCTGAAGAGGCTTGTCGGTTTTTGTTGTAATAGCTGGTGTTTGTTACAACCGATACCAACTCTGGAAGAGAGAAAATTTTAAAGATGTAGAAAACAAATTGTCATTAAAAGTACTTTATTGAAAGTATGGATTTTTCTTAATTTTAGTTTATACATATCAATATATAAAATAATTTTGAAATTTTGATACTATTTTCTAACAAAATTTCTCGATTATAATACATCGGTATAATAGTAAACTTGCTTGATAAAAAAATCAGTTATACTGGACGGCTTTGATCAATTGTTTATATAATAATGATAAGATATTTTATCATCAATAAGATTCGATGATGTTGGTCAGAAGGTAAGGTGACCACATTTTTCTGGCCAAAATTCAAGACACTTTTGTAAATTTCGCTCTCCCTCCTCATTCATATCAAATACCATAAAAGGTTTTAATAAATGCATAAAGGAGGATAATTTTTTATAATAAAGAAGCAATTGTTTTTCCAAAATAAATCATAAGTTTATTAGCTAAGCAATATTTTTATGGATGATTTGGTGAAATTTGAATAAATAATTTTTGTCAAATCTAAAAATCGGAACAAATGTCCGTCCCGAATGACCCTTTAGAAAAAGGCCTAAAAAACTGGAGACCCGACAAATTCGGGACGGATGTTCTTATCTGAAGATTATTATTAAATTCCTTCATGAAAATTAAGCAGCTATAACCGATGTCGTTATATCCAATTAAGATTGCATATAATAGATGTACTAAGTTCAAGGAACCTGACTAGTCACTATAGGTGGTATATAAAGTAACTTAAATAGAATACTAATTTTTTTAAAATTAATTAGAAATAAATTCAATATGCATAGTACATGAAAACGTTCAGATTTTTTAGAGAAAGTTCCCCGATGAATGTTTTAATACTTTTAATTATAAGAGAGAATGGCTACTAATAATGAAATTTATGATCAGTTCAAGAATATAGAAATCACAACAGTGATAAAATTAAACTGCCATTGATACCTGAATACTTATACATGCGATCTCTTGGGTGCTTGTGACAGAACCCTTGTTCTTAGAAATGCTCTTTAGAAAGATAAAATGGTCAGATTGTATCACAAAAGTTGCCAAAAAGGCAATAGATGAATTCTGGAGCTATTGCAAGTCTTGCAATATAAAAAGTAGTAATTTCCTAAAGTAACAATATAAACATCTTACTTCATTTAATAAATTTCTCTTCAACTGTTTTGCATTTTTCTAATAGTCACTATTTCACATTTTATTTTGGAGGGAAACTTTCTTAGAGAATGATTTGTCTCGACTATTCAATCTATATAATACATTCATGTTCATACTAGAATAGAATGCTAGTAAATTGATCCTCTTCCATTAAGGTAGTTATTCCACAACAGTGAGCATTTCCTCTTTGTCCAATTGTTATATCACTTTATTGCAAGATGTTGGTGATCTAGCAAAAGTAAAGAGCTCTGATCTACTTAAAGCTGCAATAACTTCCATTATCACTAACAATGCTGGGCCCATAGTGTTCGAGCATGTTACACCATTCCTATCAGTGAGCGCACTAGCATGCCGATCAAATCCCTACTCAATGACTGAGTGTGCACGCCCTATCCCAACTTAATGACTGGGTGATGTGCACCGGTGCACTCATTCTGTAAATACGAGTATTTATACTGTCTCAGTGTTCTCCAATAATTCAGAGAAGCCTGCCTCGACATCCCAGAATTTCTAGAAAAGATTTGAGAACCACGAGTAGGTGACCGTTTTGAAATATTTTTCACCATTGAAAAGTTAAAACTATTCAAAGTTTATGTAAGTAAACCATGATCAGAGCCGAAATGTTTTCGTTTATTGTGTAGTATGCTTTGTAAGCTCACCAATATGGTCACTGTATTGTATGGGTTATGGCACCATGTTAGCATTCTAGAGTCAGAAGTTCAAATCTGTCTTGGGCAGGTTAAAATTTATTTTTTGGCGGACATATGGAATAAAATATGGCCTTACTCTTGTTAGAATAGGTTGGTAACCTGAAGCATAACCCATTATTTCAGCCTTAGTTGGTGTACAAAAGGATATCAATCCTCAAATAAACAAACACTAATAATGCAAATACATAGGATAACAGTTTCCAGACACAATATCAAACTTGAAGCACACAGTACAAAATTCAAATGATGACGTCTTGTCGCCATTTTTTTTTTTTTTTTTTTAATTCTTTTTTAATAAACTATATCAAACCTAGCATTGAAATCAAAATCAAAACAACAAAAAACAAAACAAAAATTTACTTAAATTTGTAAGAGGGTGTTGACAGTTGTAGATTTTTTTTTATAAGTAACTGAAGACCGGTGGCGGCTATCTAGTGTTATCAGCAGTAGTCAATATTTTTAGGAGACAATGATTAGAGAAAATTTCATGCAACCATAACAGGTTATATGTTAAAATGATATTTACTAACATTTACTTTGATAACAAATACATGCCAGACCTATAAACAAAACATATCTAACAAGGATGAAAATATATAAATTGTAATAGCACTTGTACTGTCAGAGACGTAACCAGGCATTTAGGGCTCCCTGGATAATAATGAAACATATTTTTCTGTAGCCTATTCCCCCCACGCTTCATAAATTAGTTCCCAATAAAACAGTAAGATATTCGATTTATGCATTCTATTCACTGTAAACTAAAATTACCATTTATTCAAAGAAGATATTTTACATTTTTGACTATACAATCGATATAACTATTAATACAATTACAATATTCAATTGAATCTGCCGATCGATTTTTCCTCATCTTTGATGTTACACAACTTTTAAATATTTTCAATTTAGAAAAAAAGTGTTTTTTTATTTTGCTATCTGAAAATACAAAGAGCTAAACATCACAATTACGGATCCAAATTAAATATTAATTTATAAGTTTTCCTCCTGTCTTGAAGGGCCTAGTTGCCCTAGCCTAGTTACGCCTGTGTACTGTGCCTGATAGGACAATAACAAATAGGACAAAAATGAAAAGTGAGAATGTTTCTTTTTTTTTAAATTCATTTATTACTTAGAACATGTTAATACTAATATTTTTTTCCCCAGAAAATAAATTATAAAATAATAGAATAACATCTAAGATTAAAAAGAAAATTAAACATATATAATTCAATAAGTAAATTATTGGTTGTCTTTTCATTTTTTTTTTTTTTTAAATATATAAATATAGTTTTATTATTATACAACAAAACTTGATCTTAATGAAAAACTTGGAAGAACTTAACCCTTAATATAATGATTCTAATATGTTAATGATATACATATTAGATTGTACATATTTTATTCTAAAAAAATATGTATAAAAATATATTCTCTACCGATACATAAATAGAAACACTGGTAAGAGATGTAATTTATAACACCACAACTAGCCTTAATTGATTCAATCTATAACAGCCAATGAAAGCACATTTCTTTTATCGTTTAATTTATTTTTCGTCGAGGTTGCAATAGTGAATAAACCATAATATCACATAAGAACACTGCTTTAAAAACACAAAAGTAATCAGCATGAAATAGCTAAGAGAGGATGCATTCACAAATCAGGATCACAATAGTAAAAATAAATTATATCAGCAACCTTATTATCACTTAATCATTACGTAGTACTGAATTACAGTAAATAAATGACGTTCGGCCCATAATTTTTACAATAGTGAATCCATTTTTGCTTACAGTGTCAGGATGGTCTGTATTGATTCTCTTCTAAGCTGTTTTAAATTCAGCACTATGGGATCAACTGAATTAATTTATATATATATATATATATATATATATATATATATATATATATATATATATATATATATATATATATATATATATATATATGTACAAATAAACAAAGCTCACAACATGAAATGTAATCAACCTAAAAAATAAAATCATGGTATTTCATAAACATATCTTTTTAAATAATGATCAGTCCTGACACTGTGAAAAATGGACTAGCAGTATTCAAGCAAAATCGACCTCCAGCTTGTAACATTGTTGTCTAGATACTTTTACTTTATTCATAATATTATATTTAATATTAATAATATGCAGTAAAATGTTTAGCAGCGGCTACTTATTGATGAGGTACATTGCTGGCTGTTTCCAGTGGTGCTGGAAACCGAGCAGGTAGTACGGAGTTGAGACAAAGATGTTGTAATTCGAAGCATTTTCTTTTATAAAGGCTTCATCAGTACTTGCCAATGGTGGAATATAAGGTAAGGTCAATTCCTGGAGCCATAAAAAATCGGAGCAAAGTTCGAAGGTGCCTAAAACAAAATAATAGATTTTTTTTTTAAAGTTTTGTAAATTGCAAATGATGTTTAATAATAAGATGCTCCATGGAAGAAAGGCGAACCAGCCATGTCACTATAATTTATTTTTTTAAATAGAGGCTGGAATATACACACACACACACATATACGATATTCTTTGTATGTATATATATATCCATATGATATACATATATTGTTACATAGATATGACATATAAAATATATTGTTATATATACATGGTCTATTATATCAGCCATCGAATAAAGAAAAAAAAAATTTGTGACATGACGTATTCAGTCTCGCTGTATAGAACGCCTCAAATATTACATAACCTTGTATAATGTACTTATCCCATTTAAATACATGTGACTTTAAGTCATATTTTCCCACAAAAGGCAGTCCCCTAACCTTCCGAAATATACATATGAAATGACAATTTACCGAAAATGACACATTTTTTTCGGGTAAAAACGACTAATAAGGCATTGAAACAGTTGAAATAGCCATATCTTTGCTAATAGCCATTCGATTTCGATGAAACTTCTTTTGTTTTATAGGTAATTTAATTTCTTTTCGAATGCAACATTTTTGAGCTCCCTAACTCAACTTGGAGGTGCTTTAGAGGTGCGCAAATGTTTTAAAAAATCGGAAAACCCAGGGGGATGTGGGGACCAAGTCGAGACCCCCAAAGGATACTTCCCCGATACCAACTCAATTCATATACAAATTTTCAGCCCTATAAACTAATATGGTGGAGCTGTAGCGATGCGCAAAACTTAAAAAACGCCGAAAATTCAGGCAAACATAGCAAAATTTTGACTGGAATTTACCCATTTTTTAATGGTATCGTTCTGCCTTGAAGAAAGCCCTACATACCAAATTTCAGCTCATTTGAACCAAAGGGGGCTGGAGGTGCTCAAATGTAGCGGGAAAAAAAATATATATCAGACATCTCCAAATTTTCCATAACCGTGCTCCAGGGGTTATGAAACGGATAGAAATCGCAGTCCCGCCGCTCACCGCCGACTTTCGATCCACTGCAATAGTTTATTTTTTTCGGGGAAAAAACGACTAATAAGGCATTGAAACAGTTGAAATAGCCATATCTTCGCTAATAGCCGTTCGATTTCGATGAAACTTCTTTTGTTTTATAGATAATTTAATTTCTTTTCGAATGCAACAGGTTTTGAGCTCCCTAACTCAACTTGGAGGGGCTTTAGAGGTGCGCAAATGTTTTAAAAAATCGGAAAACCCAGGGGGTTGGGGGGACCAAGTCGAGACCCCCAAAGGATACTTTCCCGATACCAACTCAATTCACATACAAATTTTCAGCCCTATAAACTAATATGGTGGAGCTGTAGCGATGCGCAAAACTTAAAAAACGCCAAAATTTCAGGTAAACATACCGAAATTTTGACTGGAATTTGCCCATTCTTTAATGGTATCGTTCTGCCTTGAAGAAAGCCCTACATACCGAATTTCAGCTCATTTGAACCAAAGGGGGCTGCTGGAGGTACTCAAATGTAGCGGGAAAAAAATATATATCAGACATCTCCAAATTTTCCATAATCGTGCTCTAGTGGTTATGAAACGGATAGAAATCGCAGTCCCGCCGCTCACCGCCGACTTTCGACCCAATGCAATAGTCTATTTTTTTCGGGAAAAAAAAAAAACGACTAAAAAGAGTACAAATTACAATATGCCTTGTCCCTTTTCCTAATACTGGTCCGATTTAGACAACTTTTTTTTTTATTTTGTAGAAACTTTAATTACCTTTCAATTGATAGAATTTTCTATAAAATTTTATAATTTTTAAGTTATGCTAATATAATTACTTTTTATCCTAAATTATTTGTATGATGTTTTTTGGGGGATTTGTGATATATAAAAAGATAAAGGGTTTTAAGAAGAGGACGCTAGGCAAGTTTTGTCCAAATTCTTATCTGTTGAAAACCAATACTGAAAATTTTACCAAATTACAATAAATTTGTTTTCTACTTTCGATCCAGCAACATCTTTATAATTATAATACCTTCCTTATCCAGCTATCTTAGGTAGCGGTAAGGAAAGCAAACAATTATTCACATTTATGTGAAGTCTTAATCACAATAATCATGTGAAACTACAATTGTTTCAAGTTCCTCTGTTACAGAACAGAATACCCATTTTGAATTTTTATATCTTATTTAGTTTAAAAAATTATAATAACAAGAATAAACTACTAAGATTTAATTAATAAACAAATTGTGTTCCAAATAATTATAAAGTGAGTTATGGTTTGTTAGGGCATAACAAATGAGATATAGAATAGTATTCTATATTCCTAGGGCTAGAGTGCTTATAATACAAACATCACAAATTTAATTTCGTAACTAAAGAGGGCTATAAGTGAAATATTTAATGATATAAGAATAGTTATGATCTGTATACCATTTGTAATCGCTTCAGGTTCAGTAGTGGTAATCGGTGGTAGACTGCCTCTCTGCCAAACAGCTGTATCAAGCGCAGGACTTAAGACTTGAGTGGGCGCATAGACTAGATTAGTCACAACCATAGTAGAACCAATCACAGTCAACATCCCTGCTGTGTAGCTGGCCAGGCAAACAGCTGATATCTATATTTTAAAAAATGCAATGCAAGTGGTCTGAACATAATAGTAAGATAATAGGGGTATTCACGCAATCTGTGCTAATGTATTATCGTCGAGAAATTGACGTAGCATTTGTGTGCTTAAAATGGTCTGGTAAACCTGTCTTATATCATAAACGCACAGAGAAGGTTATGGTGAAGTGTTTGCTTTCGTTTTCTTTACTACTTTCATTCTGTTTACTTATCTTTTTTTTTTAAATAAAATGGAATATAAATAAAGAATATAGAAGCAGACGGCAAAATATTGGTGAAAGAGGACAAAAACTTTCTTCATTTTCACATATGCTACCTATCAAGGCATTTTTAACCACATAATAAAGATATTAACTTTTTATTTTGTTTTGGTACTATAAAAAAAAAAAAAAAAATGTAATTATATCACACACAAGAACTCACAAAACTTGTTTATATAACAAGCATTACCTTACTTTAGCAAATAACACTTTAGGAGGTTAGCACAGAGAGGTATCACTCAAGATTAGTGAATACCCCTACTATTGAAAAATAATTTAAAACTAATAAATTTGAGTTCCATGAAATTTGTACTTTTTGGTAAAACATATTTATTTATATTGAGGGTGTCAAAGCATAAAGAGCGAAAATAAAGAAATTGAGATTTTTAATGAAAAGGGTTCATAAGCGATAGTTATTTAATCTGATGCTAAGTTTATACAAAATTGATTTTTAAATTTCTTGGGGCTTCAAACCTAACGTGAGATGAAAGAACTATTGGTTGCAGACCCTTTTTACTAAAAATCTCAATTTTATCGCTTATGGCTTTCTACTTTGACACCGTCAATATTTATATACATTTTGAAATATAATCAGCCCGATAGTAAAGGCAAGTTTTCGGTTAATTCAAAATAATATTAGGACAATATTATGAGGGAGTTTGTCAACAGACTTCAAAACCGAAAAGGTTAGAAAAATCCTAATTACATTACCAGTATAAAACAATAAATGAGATTATCAAAAAATTCTGAACAAAATTTTGTGAGGTAGCTTTTATAAAATAAAGACAAAAGTATCTTTACTTACTGTAAATACCGCTTGAGCTAAAAGATATGCGTTGAGTTGATCAAGAAGTTTCTCTAACTCAGTATAAGAGAACCAACCTCTCTTTTTCCCTTCACTCAGTGCAACTTTGGCCTCTAATGTATGAAGCTTTTTCCAAAAGTCATCAACATTCACAAATACTTTCCATTCCTACCACAGAAATTATAAATAAGGAAATTACATTTTTTTTAAATTTAATTAAAATTGTTATAAAGAAGTTATACTTAAATTAGCAGAATATCTATCTAAAAAATAAATGCATAAAATTATAACCTACAATCGCATTCAGGAATTCTTTCTCAAGTCTATTTAGATCAGAAAGAGACAAATTTGCAGAAGAGGCCCATTCACTGTTTAAAACATCATCATCTTCACCATTGTCGTTTAAGAATTTCGATGCTACCATCTGCAACATAAATCATTATTTATAATGATGGAGATGTCGTGTAGTCAAAAGAGAAAAAGCACAGCAAGTATAAAACTTCTTATAAGGTGCGACGAAATCTCTGCTTTCATCAGGGCTGAGAAAAACAAGATACAACGAAAGTATAATGGTAACAAAGAATAACTATTGATAAAGTATAAAATACTTATGTTTTTCTTAGCTATAATGAAGACCTAAAACTTAGGCGGAAACATTTAAGAAGTTTTAACCTTGCTGTGTATTTTCTCTCTTGACTGCATCCCCAACCAACTTCCCCTTGTTAATAAATTATAAGTTTCTTTTCTTGAGAATATGCTTTAATTTTTCTTTCAGGATATAATTGATCCTCATAAGAAGTTTCAAAATATATTAATTAAAAAAAAAAAATCCTGTTTCTTTATTATAACACGAAATTTCAACTAAATAAAAGTATAATACTTACTAGAGAGATCAAAAACAATTCAGAAGGTGCTACTCTATCAACATAAATTGGGTTAGTAGTTTTGAGTTGCTCCAAATAAATGACAGCTAACACCAAAGAACAGGGAGATATGCTTGCATTTCTGCTGATATCAGAAGCATCCTCAATCCTTAATCTCTCAAGACTTCGACCCACTTTAACCTCAGAATATAATTCAACAGCCAGTTCTGAAAAATTCACTGTTTTCAGAACGAGTCTCATCATAATTTTCTTTATTATATATAATAAATCAGTTAGCGTTAGGAAGTGGTGGCCAAGCGTGTCGAATAAATTTTGATTACAGAAATAAATTTCAACTTTCTTATGACTAGAAAAAGTTAGTAAAGGTAGGATTTTAATGAAACTGCCCACCGTAGTGGCTGGCAGTTGAGCTACATTTTATTGGAACATCTTGGCAGTCAACGGTGTGACATCATCTCTCTACTGCTCCAGAAGA
The DNA here is from genome assembly GCA_948150685.1 of Rhaphigaster nebulosa. Taxonomy (NCBI): domain Eukaryota; kingdom Metazoa; phylum Arthropoda; class Insecta; order Hemiptera; family Pentatomidae; genus Rhaphigaster; species Rhaphigaster nebulosa. Next base: position 16,771,847 of record OX411309.1, read on the forward strand.
CATCTCACTGCCATTTTCCAACAGTTTTCAGTTTTTTTCATCATGTCGAGAAGGGTTTTGATGATAATGGCCAAGTTGGTTCCTACGCTTCCTTTACTTTTTTTTTTTATCATGCTGGATGAAATTAAACAAAACTAGAGCCAATCAATTTTATAGGATTTAAATAATAACACTATTCATTACATAAGAGGGGGTGAAAAGCCAAGTGATTTTATTTTCAGAGATAGAACGGTTGTGGATAGTTAATGCATGTAAAATGTTTTACAAAAGTATTACTGCCCAGTATTCAAGGGATATAAAGTGGAGTTATAACATAATTTAGATAGAAACTAAAGCATTTTAGATTTTATCAAGATGTTTTAACTTTAAAATGCATCTTCACAAAATTAGTAAATTGTCAATTGTAGTCTTTGGCTTCTCACCTCCTCATATAAGATCTTTTACTAATTAAAAAAATATCTTTTTAAGGGATTATATAAATCCAATTAACATTAAATAACTTACTTACATAAGGACAGAAATTTTCATCTAAAAAAAAATTCTGCAATTCAAACATAAAAAACTCATTTTTTTAAAATTTAATTAAATTAAAGTATCAATTTACGAATTACATAATAATAAAACATTGTCTGTTGTAATTTCATTACTCATATATATGATCTTTATTACTGAAACGGTCATTCTTGTTCATAGTGATCAATTTAAAATCAAAGATATACCTTCAATTCTTAAAATAATATGTCGTCATATTCTTTCCATCATAAAGCCTGAAATTTTCTATTGAAAATACTACAAGAAACCATCAACCACTCTGTAGAATTTGGACATGAATATATAGATTATTGACCAACATAAGAAATGTTATTTACTAATTAAAGAAAAAAAATTATTACTTCACATACGAACGGATAACATTCCCCAACCTTATTATTGAACTTATACCGGGCAAAATGATGAGAATTAGTTAAATAAGATCACAACTCCTCCACTGTGTGTATTTCTATCCTAGCGAAACAAATGAAAACCATTAAATTTAAATATTTGATTTAACAATAATTTAATCTAGGATGTTTAATGTGAGAGGAGTTGGCCACCACCGCGAGTAGTTTCAACAAAACCCTACCTTAACCTGTCCTTCCAGCCCTAGTAAAAATATGTAATGATGTTAAACCCAATACAAACCAACAAATAACAACAACCTTAACGAAGGTAGATTCAATCATTGATCACTCGCTACCTTAATAAATCACTTTTAGAACATATGTTTAAATTGCCATATGTAATAATTATCACTATATAGCATTTTAAAGTGTAAAATGGCGTTTAACTCATTAACTGAAAATTAATTAGATAATGTCTGGGAACAGGCATAAAATTACTACACCATCAGATCTTAGGGGATGAACATATATTTTAAAATACAATACCACCAACAAATATTATTCAGCCCAATTTACAAGCATAAAATCATTTTAAAAAAGTGTCATAAAAGCTTAAAAATCTCTAGAGCCTATGAAGGGATGACATTCACTGCAATTTATGAACTTAAATTATTTCCAGTAGATGAAACAGCATTCAAAAGAACAAAATTTAAATACACTGATCACATATCATAGATGATTGAGTATTACTACTATATTCAAAAGGACAATATTAATTTTAAATAAATTAAAAAAATTAAATTCCCCAATCTTACAAACAACGGAGCTTGGCACTTCAACTACTTACGCCAAAATTGTCATATTTTAGTATTAAATCTTCAGGTATAAGTACCATATTGGACAGGTAAATTCAAACGTGATAAATAAATCCATAAAGACTTTGGGATCACACAAATGTATTTAAAAAATCATTTTTAGTGAACTAAACCACATTCCGTGTCTGCTATCTAATGTGAAAGCAGAAAGAGGGACAAAAAGAGTTATTAGGACTTTAAAAACAAGAAGTACGTACAAACAAAAACCCTTAAAAAAGTTATAGGTTTCTAACAATACAAAAAATTCTTACCTGAAAGTGGTAAACTGAATCTTTCGGTGACAGGTAACTTGGAATAATATAATGTTTTTGTAATTCTTTCCAGGAATTCATCATGGTCTCCCATGGTCTAAAAAGTATTATTTAATGAATGTACATAGATTAAAATAAACAAAATTTTAAAATAACGATTAACAACTTACCCTGAATCTCATATAATGACTTTCTCGCCGTTTCTTTTTCTGATGAGAATGGACAGACATTCTTTTACTTTTAATTAAAATATTCTTAACGAGTTATTTGTGATATTGTAATGAATGTAAATATGAGCGGTTTACAGTAAACTGTGAAATTTAGAACATATCCAGGTTAAACTTGCTAATTTCGCGGATAACAAGAGTAACAAAGAAGGTTATGTCTTTTGAGGTCATGTTGTGCAATAACAACAAAAATAACTAACTTCAAACATTCTAATATTACTACTGTCATTTATTTTCAGATTGCCTTTATTAGTTTAACGTAAAAAAAAAATGTATATATATAAAAAAATTGAGGGATAGTCTTCGTAATCATTTAAAAATAATAATATCACATTTATTTCAGTCAATTTTTCCCTCCCCTACCTCTGACATAGGTACTTTAAAAATACTAAAATATAGTTGAAAAAGAAAATGGATGAAAAAAAATTGAATTAAAATATATCATCATTGGAGTTTAATTTTTAAAATAATAGGTACCTCCGTTTTTCAATTATATTCATATCAATAAAACTCAGTGAGATTAAGAAAAAAAAAGTTTCTTCATTTAATAATTTGTGCGACTTTTAAAATTATTTAAGTTAATTTAAGTTGATTTGATGATAATTTGATTATTTCAGTTGAGCTATTATTTTACATTTTTATTTCCATTTTTATCGATAAAAAAAATATCTTTTGTAATTTTCTATCGATTTAAAATTTTGGAAGGGTTTGTATATTCTAAGGTTACAATCACGTGGTGGTTGTTTATTCAATGGCTACTACTGTGCACAGTGTCAGATTTTATAATCTGCTTCCAGTGTCTGTGAAATGTATGTCTTGTGATGAGGAAGCAAAGTTGCTTGCTGTGGCCAGGTCGGTTTTTGTGATGCCATTATTGTGTAGAATACAGATCAAATTTTAATTGTGATTCTTATATTACAGAGCGGACAATACTATTGAAGTGTGGAACATTAGCCATACCCCTCATATAGAAAGGACTATTTTAGGTGTGTTTGATGTTGTGGAAGGACTTGACTGGTACAAAGGACGTCTGTTCAGTGTCGGTCTTCAAGGATCTGTAATAGAATATGACCTGCTCAGGCAAACACCAAAGGTACTTATGTTCAAAATAACATATAGTTTGTACTTTAAATACTTAAAATTTAATTTTTTACTCTAACATTGTTTTAGTCTATGCATCCTGTCACATCTGGTTGCTGTTGGTGTATATCTGTCAAACCTGAAATAAGTCAATTAGCAGTAAGTATATTTTGTTCTTATATCGAATCTTATATAAATTCTGATAATATACATGACCTTCCAATTTGTATCTTGACTGAACTACTCAACTATAAAATACACTTGTTTGTTAATAGGACATCATAATTTTTAATTATTATGGTTATACAATTGCAGCGTGTTTCTTGCCCTTGCCTTTACCGGCAAAACTCTAAGTTTCTTGATATGCGTTCTGGACTGCAGTTTAAGATATTTCAAAGTCTTCTTAACTTAATCTTGCCAATTCTGTTCTACATATTCTTTGTCTTTGAAAAATCTGTGGCTCTGCATCATTCCTTCATTTCTATAAAATTCTGTTGGTGGCTTCCTTTCCAAACTGTCATCTTTCTTTTCCTCTACTGATAGTTTTGTTCAGTTCTTTGTATTCAAACTATGAATTGTGAGATAAGTATATCTGAATTTTTGATGGAGGTTAAATACGGAAGATTTTATCAATTACCTGGAAATTCAGGGTGTTCTAAAAACTGAAATAAATTCTCCTGATTTTGGACACATTTGCAGAAAATTAGGAGCCCAGATGTTTAGGTATTACAAATTAATAGCAGCAGTTCTAAAGTTAATTATTTACTCAGGTTTAAAAATCTACCAAGAAGTGAAAATTTGGTGGAGTTTAGAGTTGGTTCAATAAAGTTTGAAATACATCCATAGTTTTGGGAACTCGTCTTGGCTGGTGAAAAGTCAGTTCAGGCTTTTTGATTTTTCTCGTTATTGACAGTCAATGTAATATTAAGCATTAATTTAGTAAGATATTAAATGACCTGAAGGTTTTAGATCCTCTTTTTCTGGTCAGTAAATTAACACTCCTTTTTATTGGAGTTACCTTCTCTATTCATCTACTTTAGTAGCTTTTCAAAGTTTCTAGGCTGACTTTCTGTTATATCTTTTGTTATATAACTAAGGCATCGTCCACAACAGAGCACTGGCCTTCGCACCACCACTAGGCATCAACCCTTGCACGTACCCTTGCCTCTAGCCACAGGTGTGGCCACATCGGAACTCTGACTATGACCCACTCCAAACTTAACAGAGAAGTTATCTCTCTGCCTTTTCAGCAGAGTTTTAAACATCATGATGAACGGAAGATCTTCTGATGAAGATATTGTGCTGGACTCAATGTCATCCAATTATTATTACCTCTACTGTAAAAGAAAAAGGATCAGAGCTCATTTTTTGAATAGGAGACATAATCGGTATGTGAATTCCATCATTTGTATAATGATTAGAAGAAATTTTAAAACTAAAAGAAATTTTATTTAGAATTGAAGATAGCCTACTTAGAGCCTACTTTTCAAGATAAGAATTTACTTCAAAATAAGAAATTACTTATTTAATTTGCCAGCGTTTTTTTGGATTGTTTTTACAGAATTGGAAAATTACTTACAAAAACAAAATCCTTTAAACATGTACACAAAAACTTTTAAAATATTTTAATCAGGAAACAACCATGTATCTTTTCACTTGTCTAATTGCTTCCAGTCAGTTTTGTTGAATTTAAATATAATCAATTGATGTCTGTATGGTAATAAATATTGTACTTCTCCAATGATGTCTCAAACTGATTTTTGTGTGAGAAATCCCACAATTTTGGCTAAATCAGTGGATTTTCACATTTTAAATAAATATATAAATAATTAAATTGAGTAGAATCAAAATAATAACTTGAGCATTTAAATAAAATAACAGTAGCACAGAAAATGAAATATTTAAGAGAATATTTTTTGTTATTTAATTAGGAAAAATGACACAAATGTTAATATTTATAAAGCAGATAATTATATGAACAATTAATGAAATTCAATTGCCCAGTATTGTTCAATTTGAATTAAAGAAATTCAAAATAAAATAATAGCAGGACAAAAATTAAATATTTAAGAGAATATTATGTACTATTTTTAGGAAAAGTAAAAAAAAATAATATTTGTAAAGTACATAATTATATGAATAATTAAAAAAATTAAATTGTGATTAGTTGTGAAAACGAGATTATATAAAAAAAATTTTATACATCTCAATGTTCTCAGGCTTCGAGGTGTGAGTGCCCAGGCTATATATAAGCATTGGCGAAGCAATTCCTTGATTTGTTGCTGGTGTTGGGGCGAAGGTCGGTGCAAGGGGCGATGCTTTGTTATGGCTACTCCAATAAGAAACTATGTGTTTATTTTTTTCTTGGTGCTTGGGCCGGTACTCCATTGTGGAAAAGGCCTAAGAAATGTGCCATCAGCATTCACTTATTTTATTATTTATCATGAAAATTCCTCTGTAATTTTTCTCACTTCTTCTATTTCCTCCCATTACTTCAACTATGGTGACATAGTTGTCAGTATGATATTAATGTATTAATATAAAGGCTTAAAAGTTGTTACATAATTTTATTTTTTTGTTAGGCAGGCACTGAAGATGGTTATATAAATATTTTTAGCATCGAGGATGATGAAATCGTTTATAAAAAAATTCTTGATAAGCAAGAAGGTAATATATCGTTGATAAATATTTTATAATACCATTATGTTTAACGGTTACTAAAATTAAAATAAACATATTTTTTGCAGGTAGAATTTTTTGCATCTCTTGGAATGCAACGGGGACTCATTTAGTAACAGGCTCTTTGGACACAGTCCGAATCTGGGATGTCGAATCAGGGCATGCTATTCATCGTATGACTACAGGCCGACTGCATGCGAATCAGGAGACTACAGTATGGTCTTTGGCTGTGACTGATGATTTTACTATTATTAGTGGTGATTCAAGGTATTTTTTAATTATTATTAGGTATGATATTTTATTGATTTTGCATGTTCGTTATATTTAACAGTTACTTAAATGAAAATGAACATTTTGGTTTATTATTTTCAATAATAGACCTTTGGAATCAACCAAGGAAAATTTTTTTGTAACCCCCCTGAGGTTTTACGTTTCAAGATACGTAGAATCCAAATACCGAATAAAAAAAAATCCGTCCGTCCGCGGTTTTTCTCCGAGACTATTGGACCGATTTTCTTGAGATTCGGTACCAAAGTCACAGGTCACCCCGGGATGATCCTCGGAACTCGACATTACAAGCTGTCTGTTTGTTTCAAAATGGCGGCCGATTAGAGATCTCATAAGCTCATAACTCTGTCATTTATAAAGATAGAGAGAAAATGTATGGTGTTTTGGAATCAGCATTACGAGACATGGAAAAAAAAAAAAAAAAAAATTGAAACACAAAAAATCTGTATAATTACCAATTAAATATCTAGTAAGCCCATAACTTGGCCATTTATAAAGATAGAGAGAAAATGTAAGGTGTTTTGGAATCAGCATAACGAGAAACCAAAAAAAAAATAAAATAAAAAATCTCTATCTGTAAATGCTTTTGGTTTACTACTTTCAATAATAGACCTTTGGAATCGACCAAGGAAAATTTTTTTGTAACCCCCCCTCGAAATTTGAGGTTTTACGTTTCAAGATACGTAGAATCCAAATAACGAATAAATCCAAATAATAAATTTTTGTTTGGTGCTTTTATTGTATTTAAATGAAAGCTAACGAAAATCCCTACAATACAAACTAGAAATCACCTAAATCGGTGATTTATAGCTTTATGAACTTCGTTTTTACTTTTTCCTAGTGAAGTGCACATCAAATATTTCCTCTATATCATTTTACATCACAGCCTACTTGCATTGAGGCAGTTTTTTTAATTAACACAGTTCAGCTCTCTCACGGTGAACATCTTGTGACATGCTTCAAATTTCTTTTCCTTTGGTACCTACTGCTTCATATTTTTTACTTTGACAGAATAGATATTTTTGTGGAATAATAAACAAGTGGAATAAATAAGTGGAAATAATAAACCATTGTGTAATAATTTGCAGCGTTTTTTATATTTAGTAACAGGGTGAGAAGTGGTCATTTTGCTTGTAAATACTACGTCTATAGGTGTTTTATAATGTTTATATTTTTTAAATATAATTAATACTATCCAAAGAATAATATCCATAGTCTACTACCTTGTGGATAAGATTGATATTATACAAATAGACATATTAATCCATTCAATAAATTATTTTTAAAATTTATTATGTATATTATGTGCTCTTCTTTACTGGTCCGCGCATTAATAAAAGCCTTAAATACCAAGGGGTGAGGATTAGGTTATAACTAAATAATATTGTTTATTCTTACTGTATTTACTAATTATTTATTTCATTTTGTATAATATATTATATTAGATTTTTTATGGTAGTAAATAATCACAAAGTTCATAAACTTTGGTGAACCAGTGTGCCTTGGTGATGACAATGGTTAGTGATCATGACACTCTACTGATGTATATTATATTAGTTAATATAAATCTAATATTATTTAAAAACTTCTTAGTATATTGTTATTTTTTTTAACTTATGATGTATCAAAATATTTTATCACTAAACTGATTATTTTCCTTAATGTTCATTTATTTTTCTAAATTCATTGGAGTTGCAATTATTTTTTTGAATATTACAATTAATATAATATTCATCTCACTATAACATTTATTTTTCTTGTTCTTGATTCTTTCAATTTTCCAAAAGTATGTATACACTTTGTTTTTTATAAGATGTTTGCTTTTGTTTTTTATTCTTGTATTCATATTTTATTGTTAATTACAGGGGTAAACTATGCTTTTGGGATGGCCATTTAGGGCTAAGTATTTCAAGTTACCAAACCCACAAAGCTGACGTCCGAGCTGTCTGTTTGGCTAAGGACCAAAACACCGTTTATTGTGCAGGTACATTGTCTGAGAAAATCATACTAGGATATTGCTTTGTAGTTACTTTATTAATGCTTGCATAGAAGTCATGGTTTATGAGACAGATCTCAAAAATACTAGATATTTGCTCAGTATAGAATTAAATTGATGGAAGCCACTTGCACAACAAAATCCAATGTTACAAATTTATTGGACCAATTTCCTTAATTTCTAATTAATTGTTCTTTTTTATAATTAGATAATTCTCAAGGATGTGTTGATATTTGCAGTAAATCTAACTTTATGATGTGATAGCTCAAAATTCCATATTTTAGAACTTTATGTTTGTTCATTGTATTATATACAAAACTTATAGTATCTCAAAACTTCCCAAACTGTAGCTAATTCTTTCATTTTAATTATAGAATGAATTAAAAGTCATTGAGTATTCTAAACTTTATTTTGGTGAATTTATATTTGATTATATGAATGATTGGTGAATATTAACAGGTATCGATCCACTTATTGCGACCTATGAGAGAGTTAAGATTCGTGAAGGCGATATGAAAGGAAGATGGGTCAAATCAATACAGAGGTTTATCCATGATCACGACGTCCATTCTTTAGTAATATGTGATAACAAACTCTTTTCAGCAGGTAAATACACTAATCAAACTATTGTTAATACTCTAGAATACTCGTTTCAATCACACAATACACCAAATCTCGAATTCACCAATTGATACAAGTTCCTAACTGTTAGAAATATTTCTTTTCCTTGCTGAAATTAAACTTTATATCTCCTCCACTATTTAAATCTTATAATCATGATCTCACTTTTCGTTCCTCTATCCACTTCTTGAATATATGATCTCAATCTACTGACTTGTGTATCCCATCTCACAAAACTGCTTCTTAGTAAAATCTCCTTTTCATTTAGATTCCTTTATAGCTTCCTTTGAACATCTTTGGTCACTCTATATGTGGTGATGGCTAATTTGTATTATGCACGTTGCAGGTATTGATGGTTACATCGCTTTGAGCAGTTATCCACCAAAAGTGCTATTCAAGTATCCGCCCTTATTACAGGTGAATTACCTTATACTATCACTATTTTTAATATTTTCTATTATAGTTGTACGAAAATGTCTGCGATTCTCATATATAATTGCAAGCTTTGATTATAGTTGTAACCCCTTACTGATTTGTTAAATTATGAATGACTTTTAAATTTTTATTGTTGGATCTTATTGTGTGAGTAATAATACAATGTCCATGAAATGATCAGGCAGTCTCAAAGTCCTTTGTATACAGGAAAATGATACATTTTGAATGTTATTCTTGCAAAATTCTAAAAATATTCACTCTTTTTCTATTAATCCAGGAGTCAGTGATGGATTTTGGTCATCCATTGGACGTACATCTGGAAGTAATTTTAAACAATACGTAGGTGTCTTCTAAACATATTAGTATGCGTTTGATGATTGTAAAGTTTAGCGAACATCGCAAAGGGTTAAATTAAAAATTAACAAATTGTCGTCAAAATTTATCCATTAAACATATTCCTGGATTACTTTTGTTCTTTATGTTTACCTGATATTAAATTTTAACGCCTGGATGAGTGTTAGGAAGTGTGTGCCAGGCAGGCACAAAGTGTGCTCAGTCATCTGCAAAACTTACCCCATCAAATGTACTTATGGAACTGGTCTTATTTTTCTGGTTTCAAAATGCACATCTGGCTAATTAAAATAAGAAATAATATTTATTTTTCCTCTCAATGTTGATATGTACTGGCTGCCAATAAGAAATTTAACAAAAACTGATTTTAAATAGAAATTAATTTGAATTGATCATTATAACTTTTAATAAATGTGTTAGTATTTTTAATTGCGATGGCATTATAATTTATCTCCAATTTATTGCTGATTCTCATACCTGCATTCATGCCCCAAATTAGATATATGGATTTTGGTGAAACTGGCATATTAGTATTTATTTGGTGTAAGTTGTTAAAAATTTTATATTAATAAAAATTCATGAACAATTTAAAAATTATTCCTTTTATAAACGTACATAACAATGATTGCTACAATGTTACTCAATTAAAAAATGGAGAAGGAATCATAATTGTTCAATATTCAATATTTAGTAAATATTATTCCAGACCCCTGCGATCCATTGCTCGAACTTGAAGAGACTGTTGATGCTAAGGTATTCAAACTCTTTAGTTATATGGCGACTCGGCCAGAAAGATGTCTGTCCTCCGACAAAGCTGCTCGAATGGAAGCCTCTTTCAGAAGTACGGATTAGGTGTGCTGCTCTGTCCCCTGATGGTCACTGGATGGCCTGCTCAACACAGGAAAGCTTCAAGTTATATTCTCTGTTTTTGGTAATGCCATATTTGTTTTTATATTTGATTTTATTTACGTTAACCTTAAATATTTATCTCCTTTTCTTTCCTCCCTCAATTTTGGTGATTCTTTTAGGAAATTTATTTAAAATTTTAAAAGTAAGAAGTACCTTTACCCCAAATACTACAATTGCTTAATTATTTATTAAAATGATATTTTGGCCTTGCATAGCCATTTTCAAATAAAAAAATTTTACTTAGAATAAAACTATGATTTCATCAACCTTCAGAATTGATACTTTCATTAATCATTAAAAGGTATTTGTATTTATTTTATTTAATTCTATGATTTTTTGTAAGTTTATGTTGTTTTTTAGGACAATAAAAAACCGAGCATATCCAAAGTGAAGGTATCCTCGAAGGAGAACTTGGCCTCGCTTGTTATGTGTTTCTCACCTGACAGCTCTCTTCTAGTCCTGGGCACGATTGAGGGTTGTGTCGTATGTTTGTCGATTTCATCCGAACAACCGACTATTCTTCACTCCTTCAATGCCTACAAAGATAAAGGTAAAGGTTTGAACGCTTATATTACCTGAGAATTCGTGAATCCACCATAAAATCTTAAGGGGATTATGAATGAGCTATCGACATGTTAATTAAACATTCTTATTTATAACCCCTCCCTCTTGAATATATTATGTTACTTAATCAATTTTCTTGTTTCTAATGCTCCCAACAACTATTTTGGCTTTTCTACCACTAATAGGCAAGAAAACTATTGTAATCGGGTCAAATTTTCAATGGATCTTCAAGTTTCAGAGCCTCTTAAGTTCAAAAAACGCATTTTCGGTCACTGTTCAGTCTGTGTTATGGCTTTTATTATGGTTTGAACAGATAGACAGATTTTTTTTTAGGATTTTGTTGCCTGATGCCCATGTATCAAATTGGGTACCCTGTGCACAATAGCCAAAAATCGTGTTTTTTTTATAGACTAGCACCAAAATGGCTATATCAGTTTTAATTAAACTTGCCTATATTCTTCTCCTCAATGCACTTTGACTATTCATACATATAGCACATCCCAGAGTAAAAACGAAAAAGAAAATTTTATCAGCACATAACTCAAAAAGTATACATTTTTAAAAAATTATGATAGTGTAATTTTTGAAGGTAATTAAATTCTCTTCAAAACAAAACAAAATCATCTAAATTGGACCAGAAATAGCAAAGATATAGCATATTTGACTTTGTTCCCATTTAAAAGAAAAAAAAATTATAAGGCATTTTGCACAGGTTTCTATAAACTATACATCTTCCAGAACATTCCAGGTGATCATTTTAAAGATAATTAAATTGACTATAAAGCTAAACTAAAAATAAAAAATAAATCTCAATTAGTGAAGATACTACAAACAATTTTTGTATTTGGCTTTGCACCCAAAAGTGGTAAGAAGAGTCATGTGAGTAGAAGCTCCAGATATGTACTGCTTAAAGACTACAAATAAAAAAATATATATATAAATAAGACTTAAAAGTAGATCTCAAAATTAATATGAAGTAATTTTTTTTTAATATTGAGAGCGATAATTTAATTAGGTTATTTGTAGTGTTTCAGAAGATCAGTTTGTATAATTTCGGTTTTTGTAAACTGCTTTCACCACAGCAGGTACTGTAGGTTAAGAGGAAAATGAAACCACTCACATCATGGGATTATTGAATGCCAGAAATGTATGGATTATTTGAAGGTAGAAACTGTCAAAAATATACATATTATAAAATAATGTTAACAATCAAAATAGATTTTTTGAATCTCTTATGAGAAAAATTTAGGTTTCTTCTTCTTGAATACCCTTCCAAACTGTTCTTTCTCATTGCCTGATTATTATTAATCATCCAATTATATTAATTATTAAAATAAAAATTAATAATTATCTGAGTCATAATTTTCTGATTCTATAATTGGTTTTGGAAGAAGAGCTAATTTTTTTTCTCCTTGAGATCTGTACTTCTTACCAAAAAGAAACAAAAACTAATACTAAAATAAATAATTAATTATTTTAAAATACTAAAAAAAATTAATTGTTCATAGTTAAAAAAGTATACTCATAATGCATTACTACTTAATAACTCCCGAAATGATGTGATATATGGGCAGCAAAGTTGAAGAAATGTTTCTCCATCTCTTAAATTTGGTATGGAAAAAGAAAAGGATACCGAAGGACTGGGAGATCGCTGTGGTGGTGCCTATCTACAAGAAGGGAGACAATAGAGTATGCAATAACCATCGAGGCATATCTCTGCTCAGTGTGCCAAGCAAGCTTTATTCAAGAATCCTAGAAGCAAGGGTAAGAAGAGTTGTCGACTGCCAGATCGGAGAGGAGCAGTATGGATTCAGAAACTCGAGGAGTACGCAGGACCTAATTTTCACTTTGAGGCAGGTCATGGAGAAGTCCATCGAGAAAGGTAAAGAACTTTCTATCTGCTTCGTGCATTTAGAAAAGGCATTTGACAGAGTTAAAACTGAGGATATAAAGCGAGCTCTGTCGGAAAAACAAGAGGATATTGGAACGCTTCTGGCAGTCAGGAGTCTCTACTGAAAAACGAGAAATATTATAAGGACTGGCAACCACACTTCCAAGGAGTTTGAAACGACGCAGGGAATACGCCAGGGATGCAGCCTAAGTCCCCTACTTTTCATATTGGCGCTGGATAAGGTGCTGAAGAGAGCTAAACCCAGATTACAGCGTTTTCAATTAGGGCATAGGAACCTACAGCCTACTTTGTATACAGTTCTCGCATTTGCTGATGACCTCGTCGTATTCGCTGTGGATGATGGGACCTACAGCACAACGTAAATATCATGCAAGAAGAGTTGAGGAGCATTAACATGGATATTAATCCAGATAAAACCAAAGGCATGAGAATAGGAAGACGTCCTCACCGTGTTATGAAAATATTGAGACTGAAGGGATCAGTCCCAGAACAGGTGCAGGATTTTAAATATCTAGGTGCCTGGATCAATGACAGCGGTTATATCAATGGAGAGGTGTCGCAAAAGCTGGGAGCAGCTGGTAGATTGTTCAACGCAGTCCGGAAAGGTTTCCTCAACAAAAGAGAGGTGACGAAGAAGACAAAGATATCCGTCTACAAGTCTACGTTCCTGCCCATCCTATCTTACTCCTCCGAATCATGGACCCTTACCTCAAAACACAAAGGGCAGATCCAGACAATGGAAATGAGATACCTAAAAAAGGTTGAAGGAAGAACCAGATGAGATAGGATCCGCAACACTACAATAAGATTGAAACTTGAGGTACAGCCGGTAGAAACCACTCTTGAAGAAAATAAACTAAGATGGTTTGGGCACCTGTAGAGAGGGAAAAAATATGATGATGATGATTGGTTTTGAAAGAAGAGCCAATTTTTTTTCGCCTTGAGAGATCTCACCGATATCAGATGTACAGATGTACTTTTTACCAAAAAGAAACAAAAACAAATACTAAAATAAATAATTAATTAAAATACTAAAAAAAATTAATTGTTCATAGTTAAAAAAGTATATTCATAATGCATTACTGCAGATATGTTCTTAAATATCCATATATTTTTTGTTTAGCCCAGTATATCGGTATAATAAATTCATATTAATATGCCAGAGGAACTAAACAATTTATAAAAAAAAAAACCTTATAGCAATTATTTCAAGCTGTTAGTAATACAATACAAAATCACAATACTTTTATTTGTTTGGACATGTCAGTTTTTTATTTACTTTAAAACAAAAATAAAATGTTGCTGGAAGTTTCACAACTGTTATAGTTTAATTTTTGGTTATTTTTTGGAATATCAACAGCATAACATTAAATGGATGTTCTGCATAGACAATCAGAATTATAGTTTTAAAATTGTGTATCTTGGGAGATACCCTAGTACATAAAGTGCTAATTTATTTTAAACTTGTCAAAGGTTAAAATCAGATCTGCATTCTTTATGAATCAATGGCGTAATGAGCCGCATTATGACGAGCGTCCACAGTAGTAAAAACTTTGTAGCAAAATGAAATATCAGTTTGTTGTGATAATTTTGGTATTTGGCTTCTTTTGTTATAATTACTTAATAAAAAATTATTTTAAGATTTCAAAGATAGTATAAGAATGCTGGCAATAATAAAAAATTATTTTCAGATTTCAAAGATAGCATAAGAATGTTGGCAGTGTCGAGTGATTCTCAGTATATTGTCGCTGCCGATCTACGGAGCAACATAGTTGTATGGCAGGATGGAAAGGTATCCTATAAATAGCTAAATATAAGCAGTTTAGTGCTTTTATTGTAATAATTTGACAATACTGGCATAAAATACCAATTAATTGTTTGAGTCGTAGAATTCCAAAACCAACCAAGTCCATTTTTGTAAATTTTTCACTGAGGTCATAGATCGGTGTTGTCAATGCACAGCTAATGTTATCTTATCGTTTTTGAGTCACTGCCACTTAGATACTTGCCCATATATAGTAATATAAAATTTCAAGAAGAATAAATAAATTTACATGCATCTGGCAGCTAAACACGTTTTGGAGTTGGCTAGTTTTGGAAGAACATTAACAATAACAAATTTTTAAATTTAAAACATGTTAGAAAACGTTTTTAATTATCACAGTTTCAACAGTGTTTTTTTTTTTACAATACAAAACTAATTTTATTATAACATTATACATGTGATTTAATACAATATCTCAAACATTAAATATTAATGTGGTAAAATTGTAAACACCGAATAACATCATGCATCCAGGAAGACTTTCTGCGTTCGTTCAGGCAGAGCGCTCCATATTTGTATGACTTTTCTTTGAAAAAAATTCTTTCAGCATGTGATAATCTTATAAACAAAATTAAAATATATATATATATATATATATATATATATATATATATATATATATATATATATATATATATAATTGGAGAATAGAGAATAGAGAATAGCTGGATTTGGAAATCTGTGCCTCATTTATTGTTCATTATTTTGATTTATCGTCAAATGTCTCTCCACGAATGTTTCAGATCCATACCAAATTACCAAGGTACAATTGTCCAATCACAGCTATGGCAATACATCCTTCCACGAATGAAATGGTCCTTGTGTATGCCGATCATAAGGTGTGTCATCCAGTAATTTCAAATGCCCTTTAATTCAACTTTTTTTTTTGTAGATGATAATATTATTTATTCTCATTATTTATTATAGATAATGGAGTATTCGTTACGCAAAAGGAAATACACCAAATTTTCAAAAATCTTACAAGATCAGTATCCTAAACAATGGCTGACGAGGCATTTCCCAGTTCACAATCTTACTTTTGATGAAAGAAATGATAACATTATTATCCTTCACGATGACTCAACGATTCTGGTCATTGATAAAGATAAGGTAAATTTTGTTCATATTTAAACAAACAATGTATAAGATAATTTATTGAGATAGAGGGAGACTCTGTATATTCAAATTCAAATATAAAATAGACATGGAAGGTCTCCATTAATTAATTATATTTCTTATAATCCTTTACATAAGGATATTTATGATATCGATAGAACAGTTTTGCCACTCACTGGGCATCATCAAATGGTATGTTAAAATAAGAAACATATAAAACCAAAATAGAGATAATTTCATGTATACCTAATTTAGGAGTTCTCTATCAAAAGTTAATTTATCCACTTCTCAAAAGCATAGATTTTTTTTGTCTAATTAATATTTTACAACTAAAAATTATTCAGTTTATTCCAAATCTTAAATCGTTCCATGTTAAATAGGTGTTAGAAATCAACATTTTCTATATAAATTTTCCTTATCTCCATAAGATGCCCCTGCAATAATTTTCTAAAAGTGGAATTGAAAAAGTGGATAATTTGTCATTTAGAAGATACGGGTCCTAATCTATCATCAACGTCCATATTACAACCACGATCCATTTATAATTTTTCCTTTAAAATGTTATTAATATTGACATTTAGATTTTTTAGGAAGGAAAATCCATTTTTATTGATCATATTATGGTTTCATTATTGAATGATTTTTTTATTTTGCTTTGATGATTTTAGTAATGAATTATGATTAAAGAATTTTAATGTTCGAAATGTTCACTAATAAGTTTTTTAAAAACAGTGGAGTATAAAAGAAAAAAAATATTTCTAAAGACATAGGAAATTAAAATCCATTTATTTATTTTCCTAGTGTAATAATAATTTTTTTTATAATTGCTTTAAAATGCTTCAAAGGTTCAATACCTGATAACTTTTAACTATTTCACTAATGTTTTCCAGGAGTTACCAGAAGTAGAGTCTAAAATCCCTCGCTTAGGAACTTATATTGATGATAATACTTTAGAAAACAGCAACCAGCATCCATTCAGCAATACTCCTCAGCATGCTTTTCATGTCATTAAGAAATACAAGGTAATTTTTTTAAATATTTAATAAGTTTTATTAATATTTATAGTTTTTTAATACTTTAAACTAGATCACTAAAGATCATGTATTAGTTTCTAATATTAATCTATTAGAACCCAAACTTAAAAAAATATTAGGAACGTGGTCAGGATCTGGCTAAGTACTACTACCTATTGGAGAGATTTTAAATTATAACTACATTTTTATGACAAGAGACCTCACTGTAATTTAAAACCTTTTTTCATATGGGTCCAAATAGCCTCAAGTTATGGTACCTGTTTACTTATGAATAGCCATGAGTAAACAACTGTAGTAGCCTCCGTGTTATGCATTATTGTTGATAAGTATTAGGAGAGTATCTGATAAGGTAAAATACTAGATAATTTGAAAATAATATTAGTTATTGCATTTAAAAGAAGCTCGTTTAGATAAGTAAATTAATACAGCTTATTCAATTAATTTATTATTTAACACATTTGTTTTTCACTATCCATGCTGTTATTAGAAATTATCCATCTGGGCCCTATTTCATGATTTCATGACAAAAGTACAAGTATAAGTGGTAAAAATACATATAAGTGGAAAGATTTGTTTTTAGAGGTTACAGGTTACTTATCATCTTTAGCTAATAATAATTGTATTCAATTTTTTTTTAATGTACTATTTTTAATATAACTATTTTAAATGTTATCATATTTTAACATTTTACAATGTTAGTCATAGGTATAGGAAGTCGTAGGCTAACTTGTACTTTTGTAGTTTATTATGAAACAGGGGGTGTCTCTAAAGTAAAGTACTAGATGTTATTATTTAATAAAGAATAAAATTATTATTATCTAATGATGATAAGTAACTTGTAACCTCTTTGCATGAACCTTTCCACTCGTACTTTGCTCACTTCTGCTTGTACTTTTGTACTTTATTATGAAATAGGGCCCTGATGTAAAAATATCCAGAAACCCATTCAACTCTTATAAAGTGAAAAGTATACTTCTGATTATCGATTATAAATAGAAAATATATCATGGATAATCACAAATTTTTCTTGGAAAAGTGGATAGTTCTGTTAGTCTTGAACTATGGGTGCCTGATGAGTCACATGTTCATAGTTCTATAACTATATGTGCATTGAGTATGTTAATGGCATGACCAATTCATGAAACAATCTTTGACCTGCTCAGCAGTTCTTCCATGTATCTTTGAAGAGAATATCCTTCAATCTACAGTGGACAAAAAAAAAGTATTTATACGCTTAGTTTTTTGGGTAAAAATATGTTTAATAATTTATTGAATATAAATTAACTGATGGATATGATAAAAAAACAACATTTAGCATTAATTTTTACATGTGAAGGAAATTAGAAACCCGTACAACCTAATTAACAACGAAAATTGAAGAATTAATTTTTTCAGGTAGAACTTAATCATTTCGATTCACGACCCATTTCGGGGGCATTATACTTCGATTCAGGTTATTTGAGCCATTTTGGGTTTGTACCAGGATAAGAGATTTTGTATTAACTTTTTAGGCCCGCTTCACTTTATTATCTATATGTACAAAATTGTCTCAATTTGTAAACGGCACACAGCAAGAGTACATCTGGGTCAGTGGAACCTCCTTCCAGTCGTCATAAAGTTCCTTATATACAGTTCCTTATAATATACAGTCCCAATAGCGGATTCCACAGAAAGATTGCAACAGGCCATGACAGAGTGGTATGAGGAACTAAGAAGAAAAGGCATGCAGATAAATATCAACAAAAATAAAATACTCCAGATTGGTAGAACCTAAGAAATGTACACATAACATGTAATGGGGAACCAATCAAAGTAATGTGTGATCAATATCAACTGGGAAGGTGGACTCAGTCTACTTACCAGTTGAATAAACAACTGGGTTTGACTAAACAACTACAAAGTCGTATCACTGCTGCCGAAATGAAATTTCTTCGAACAACTGCAGGGGAAACTCGACGGGACTATGAATACTTTTTTCCATGACAAATTTTCAATTTTTTAATGTTGTTTAGGTCAACAACCCATTTCCCTCAAAATGGGTCGTATATTGAAAATGATTTAAGCTCTTTCTTTTACCAGACCAGATATTTATGTTGATATTTTTCTTTTGATCCTGTTGAGCTTTTCTTTAATTAATTAAGTGACCCCTCATCCTTGAAAAATGCAAAATATACCTATGTGGTCATTGTTCTCATTTATCCTTCTTCATTGAGATTATCTATTACTATGCCTTTAAATAGTGAATCAGATTTTTTTTTACAGCATTTAGTCTACTTTGGATCATTGTGTGAAGGAGAGATGGTCGCTGTCGAAATCAGTCCGGTTACGCTCTATGAAAAGCTTCCTCCTTCATTGAAGCAGAAACGGTTTGGCAGGATGTAAAAGTAAGCCATTGTCTACATTAGAAATTGAGGTTTAATTTTAATGGTACTTGTGATTTCCTTTTTAATATTGATAGTGCTCACGGTTCTTTTCCCACTTCTGTTATGAACATATTGTCGCCACCACGTACAACTAACAAATGTGAAAATAGTTACTTTTAAGGAGGCCAATAAAGAACTTTATGCTTTACTTTTAACTTCCCTGTTGCGACTAGCTTTTGGATCTCAGCCTTTTTACTTCTCTGAGTCTTGGATTGGTGTTTATAAGATTTTACTTTGCAAATATGGTTATTATAATTAATAACTGTGATAATTAATAAAACCAAGAAAATCTATGAATGCGATTTTCCATATTCGCTTGTTATATGTTGCGACGATATGAGGCGACTATTTATTGATTATTTACATTCCATACCATTTAAAAAAAAAATAAGAAAATTTTAAAATAGTCATATTAACATTGAAATATTTTAAAAATAGTTATAAAAAAATAAATAAATAAAATGTTTATTATATTATTTTATAATGATGCATATTTTTATTTATATTAACTTAATTTTTTTTTCATTCTTGTTTTGGCATTGTACTACCGTCAAAATAAAATAGTTATGTAGTTTAATGAGTATTTGTCAAAACTATCCTAAAAGAAATACTTATTTAACTTAAAAAGTAATATCTATGTAATTTAAATAAAAACAATCAGTCATATCCTCACCAAAAATTTGTATTTGCTAAATTTGTATTGAATATTTCTGCATTAAGATACCAAAATGATAAGAATTTACAAAATAGCTATGATTGGATTTTAGGCCATTTTCTCACATTTTCAATACATGTTTTGTAATATTTTATGTTGCAGTTTTATTACAACTTCTTTCAATAAGATTTTTTTTTTCCATTTCTGCAAAAAAATATTCACTACTGGATATAAGTTTTTTTTTGGCCCACTAGTTGATACCTAACCAGTTGATCTTACAAGATGTAATTATACTAAACCTTAAAAATATCATTACTGCCAAAATCATTCGAGTAATTAATGATGCAGAGATTCAAATATAATGACTTTTAAAAATAATATAATAGAAAATACATGCTACCTTAAAGAAGCAGAAACGTAGGTTGTATGGCTGTATATTATTCTAATAAAACATTTCTGAAATGAATTATTAATTTACTACAATGTTAGGCAAAAATATTTTTTTTATCCTAAGAATATTGTGTTATAGCTTTTCACTTCTTCTTTGGCCAACTCTTGCTTTGGGGAGATGTAGAATGGGCCACAAATTTCAAGAGAATGTTCAGCTCCAGAGCGCCATCCGACGAGTTCTGTAAAAAAAAAAAATGTGTAGAAATATATATTTTAAAAACTATTATGTTATCAAATGTTTTATTAAAAATTAAAATAAATAATATTTTTATTGAATCACTTCATGTTTTATTTGTCTTTTAAAGATATTTTTAGTTAAAACTCCTTGTTTGAAATGAATAAAATCTATTAATGTACAGAGAATCATATCAAATTATGATAAGGTAATTTTATTTTCATTAGTGAAATTTCAACGATTAATACTAAAAGTTATGGCTAACGATGACATTTATAACAAGATTATTTACAATCAGAATATAGTATATCCATTTTAACCTAGTTACAAAACAACAGTGTGCATTTTTGTCCATAAAACCATATATTTCTAAAAGACCCATGGAAACTTAAGGTTTATGCTCTACTTGAGTAAGAATTCAAAGAATAATTCTGCTTAGAATCTGATTTGTACATAACTTATAATGTCAATATAGAGGATATTCGTTTTAAGTCAGCTAAAATGCATATTATGGAAAAACGGTTGGTCTGCATTGTAAGATTAACAACAAAATTGTAAAGAGTAACGTATACCCATTAATGGACACTTTGACGCTGCATATGTACTTGGCACGTATTCAAACTGTGAGGTTCATAAATGACGATATGCCATGTTGAATAGATGAGAAAGTGCCTTACAACATTTTGCCATCTGATCACAGAATTTTGCCCATTCAGAGGCCAAGATCAATGTCAAGAATCTACACCTCAAATATTCCTAAATACTGATTAGCCAAATATTGTTGAGACTGTGTCAGCCTTACAGTATATAAAATAATAAAAACTTACAGCCCAAAGATTTAACTATCAGCAAATTTTGAAAAAAGTGTTCATAATTATTTGTTAATGAATGCGAATGGAAATATACGCTCTTGTACTAGAAATATGGGAAAGTGAAAGTATGCCAAAAAGCTGGGCAACTAGCCTCATAAGCCCTATTCATAAAAAGAGTGACAAACTGCAATGCAGTAATCACCGAGGCATATCTCTTTTGGCAGTTGCATACGTAACCTCTTCACCGAAAAGATCTTATTAGATTATCAGTGTGGTTTCCGCCATGGAAAAGGCACCACTGATCAAATATTTGTCATGAGGCAAGTCCTCGAAAAGTGTTGGGAATACAAAATAGACCTGCATCTCCTATTTATAGATTATTGACAAGCTTTTGATAGTGTCAATAGATCCAAAATGATGGAAGCCTTAAAAGATTTTCATATCCCCCAAAAACTGATCAGGCTTATTGGTATGACCCTTCGTAACAGTGAAGGGAAGGTCTGCATAGGTGGTAATGTAAAACGTGGTAACGTCGAGAGTTTCCCATAACAGCTGGCGCGAGGCAGGGGGATGCTCTATCTGCCACATTGTTTGATCTCACCCTTCACAAGGCTTTTATAGATTTAAATACTACAGGGAACATCCTTTACTTCTCTACGCAGTTATGTGCTTATGCTGACGATATTTGCTTGGTTGCGCAGAATGTTGCATTGCTCAAAGAAATATTCATTAATTTGAATAATAAAAGTAAGGAAATGGGCCTCATTATTAATGAGGCTAAAACAAAATATATGACTATCAGCGAATGCAATCATAATAACTCATCGTTGGATATTGATGGATGTTCTTTTGAGAAAGTAAACAGGTTTACTTATTTAGGTTCTGAACTAAACGATGAAAACAAACTTGATGAAGAGGTAAAGAAAAGAATAATGGCAGCTAACCGGACATATTATCGGAACTTAAAACTGTTTAGAAGCTCTCTCTTATCAAGAGCTACTAAGATAAGACTGTACAAAACATTGATCAGACCAATCTTGACTTATGGGGTGGAAACCTGAACGTTGACAGCCATTATTAGCAACAATCTCAGGGTATTCGAGCCCAAGGTGCTGCTGAAAATTTATCGGCCATTTCTCGACAGTGGTGCATGGAGGCTTCGAAAGAATGCTGAGCTATACTCGCTTTTTCAAGACGCCAACATTATACAATTTATTAAGTCCCACCGGATTGAATGGTTAGGCCATGTAGTTATAATGCCCGAGAACAGAATGCCAATCAAGATGTTAAATGGCATAGGCGATGGTTACAGGATGTGGAAGAGGATCTTAAGGTGCTGGGCGTCACAGGATGGAGGTGCAGAGTGAAGCAAAGGGAAGATTGCCAACGTATTGTTAGGGAAGCCAAGGTCCATCCAGGACTGTAGAGCTAATAAAAAAGAAGAAGAATTACCTACTAGAGGAATGTAAGATCTGATGTAAATATATGTAACTATTAATTATCATTATTATCAGCTTTAATATGACCTTATTATTAAATGAGACATACTCACGTGACATTGTTTTCGGTGCCGGAGGAGAAGGTGCTATTTTAACTTCGAGTTCTTTATCATTGCTCTTCTTTTTTCTCCTCTTGATTAAGAAATCTTGATCAAGGCCCAATTTGACAGCCTCCTCCCTATAAATCTAAAAAAAAAACAGAACCCAATCGACAATAGGACAGCTACACAGATAGTTACAATGATAAGTGGAACCAGTAATATATGAATTACCTAATGATTGCTATTTATTGAGAATACAGGTTTAGGAAATACAGGGAAGGAAATATTTCCGATTAAATGATAGTAATTATATAATGGGTAATTTAAATAGTCGCCACAAAATTTATTCAATATTAACATAAATAGGTTTCCCTTTTGAACAAAGAAACATCTGAAATGGATCTTTGAGATCCTATGTACCTGAGAAGGTCGGCTTGAGATACTAACAGTGGGCTCAAATAGTCATAAAGATAAGACAAAGTAAAAGCATCGTAAAAATAAGGAAGAGACATTGCTGGCAAGGTATGATAAAACTTGCCGCCAAGATAAGGACAATAGAAAAACTGTCAAAAGATTTGATACCGATGGAAGGGACACGTCCCCAGCCAAAATTCTTACAGGATTCACCAATAGTTGATCCAAAAGAGTGGAGACCAAATGCATGAAAAATAGATATTTCAAGAGGGAGTAGGGGATAAGAGAGAGAACTGGCAGGAGACGCGGAAGAATAGTTAGAGCTGGGGTGAGAGAGAGTGAAGTTGTGAGGGTAGAAGCTAGAAGACCAGCTGAGCAGTTCATCCCAGAAGGAGTCAGCGAGTGTGGCAGGCAGAGCTCGAGACCGCAGCTGAGGGAATGCAACCAGTTCATCGAGCGGCAAAGCGGATAGACCCGAGACGACGAAGGCAACACCAAATTAGTCATAGTCACTTACATTCATCTGTACATTCTGGTTAATATTATGTGGCACCATGGTAAAATCTTAATAGGCAATCTAAACCCAGTATTCTGAAATACATATGTTATAGTCAATAGTTCTTTTATAATGAGATTGATTTAGGCTGTGAATTGTTAAACAAACAGTTTAGTTACCAAATTCTCTTAAATAAAGCCAGATCTATGTCAAAATCAGTTTTTATATTAACCCTGCAGGCCATCTCATAGTTTAGTTAAGTGAATGTGTAAACACGACACCCTTGGAAAAGATCTCCAATGGTATTTATAATATCCCAACCTAGTAACTATAGCAGGGGGTCTCTAGGGAGTCTCTAGGAGCCTTTTAAAGTTATATTGATAAATAATACAGTTGGATTAATCAGTTTCCTTCTGGAATCGATACATATACATTGAATACAGTATATATTAAATAAATAAATGAAGTAAATGCAGTTTCTGGAACCCTACCTGCCTTAGAAAAGCAGATTGCCAGAAACATATGATGCTCCTCAATATAGATATATTTTAAACAATAACTGAAGAAAATAACGTAAATAATGATGAGAAAAACATATACACAAAACAAGTTCTGTGGATGGGGTCTATTCTATTGAAACCCAATGCACAAAATCAATAGTAGAGTATGGTGATGTGTAATTGTGAACCATCTGTGATAATATACTATAAACATAATTTTATCGAGATCAAAAACAGATAATTAAGCAGTCAGATAAATGATAAAAAATAAACCAAATATAATGACAAGAAAGCTATATTATAATAATATAGCAGCACATAAAGATAATGGATGAGTAATTAATATGGGGTTGATGCAAAAATAATGCAGCTTCCACCTTTGCTACATTTTGAAACCAATTGTGTACAAAAAACAAATCACTACCTACAAGTACTGTCAAGAAATTGATGTCATGCATCTGATGCTGCAACATCTTTGTCCAGGATTGATTAATCGGAAGGGGTGATCCTTCTCCACTATAATACCCGGCCACATTTTGCATAACCAATGCTGCGACGACTGCATGAGTTTCAACAGCCTGTGTAAGGACAATGAAAATTTTGTATAAGTTTTGAAAGCCTTTTAAGATAAGGAAAGGGAAATCCTCTAATACACTTGTTATCAACGACTCATTTTCTTCTTACCCCACAACCAATTATCATTCCTTTGTCAAAGATTGAATTTCCTGATGCTAAATTCATTGTTGTTCCTAGCCAGGCAACACTGTCAGTTCCAAACTAATCTGTTCTCACCATTTTTGTTATTTTAATTAACAATTAGTAACCTTAGAGCCTATCACAGAAAGTAATTTGTGGTGTGTCTGTTCATTCTCCTCATGCTTTTGTTGACTAACAACTCATCAATTAGGTTTTAAATATGTTATTATTTTATATTTTAATATTATGATAATGTTATTATATTTTAATATTATCATAATGTTATTATATTTTAATTATTTTATGTAATATATAATTAATATTATAATTATTATGTAATATTTATTTATTAATAAAATAAAAATAACTGGTAAACAACTTCTAGACAGGCCGAGTGGCCCATGTGTGCTCTGGTCAGTCCCCTGGTGTCTCATGGCGGCTTTTTTCGCGTCCCTTGCGCGCACCATAGGAGGGTACATGTACTTTTATAAGGGGGAACAGATAGGCAAAAAAGAAGTATAAGAGGGTGTAAACGGTATGAAGGCATAAAAGAAGAGATGGAAGTGTGTGTGTGTTTCTGTGGACATAGGTTGAAGGATCTGAGTGTAAATAGTAAATAGGTTGATGATTGATTGGATCTGTGTGGTTAAGAAATGTGGAACCTGGTTACCGGAACCATTCTGCCTTAAGTTTTGGGTGGAAGCCCCACCACCCATTTGGGCTTAATTTAAGTAATTTTAAATAATATCCGATTAAAACAGGAACAATTTTAATAATTCCAATTAATAGGAATGTTACAATTGAATGCAAAGCAGTTAGTAAGCACAAATGACGCTAGATTCTACTAGTCCGGCAACGTTCGGGTGATCTCGGAATGAACTAGTGATAACGCGTCCCTAGTCTATAGTTGTACCCATTTTGGTTATATTTTAAACAGTTAGTAATGAATACACAAATAAAATCCTTTATAATCGGTTAGTAATTTAAACTTTGGCAACTTCTGGGTAATACTCAAGGTGAGTAAAAACTGTAGTATATATTCACCTTGGGTAATATTTAATGGTATTAGAAACATTCCAGAAAGCTTCATCGACATTTAATGATAATGAGACCGCTATGGAAGAAAGCAAAGAGGTAGAAGAAAAAGCTCTCGGCAAAGTAGACAACTCGCCTCACCTGCTGAATGTCTAGGAAAGCCCACTTCTGTTCCCATCGTTGCTTCGATAGAGTTTCTGTCTGGATCAGCTCCTTCCTTGAATCAACAAAATGGATTCTTCATCAAGTTCCACAATATGAAATTTAAGAAAAAAAAATGTTGTGTCAGAAAAAGTTTAAAATTTACACTAGTAGTTGTTCGACTGGCTCGATGCCACAAAACAGATATTTTATAAATGACAAATAAAGATTACTTTTAATAATTATTTTTAAACTTGTTGTTTCGAGTATCATATTACAGCATCCTTACATAAGTATCTTTATTGCGTGTTATTGTTCAATCGAATTTGTTTTCCTTTAATTATAATTGGCCGTTGGATTTAATTATCTTAAATGGGACTTTTTAAAGTTCATAACTTCTATTATATTTCTATTATCGTATGTAATTTACAAAAATATTTAAAATACATAAAAGTACAAGGAAGGGAGGCGGGATAGCCGAGCTTCTAAGGCGTTTGCAATCGGTAATCAAAGTTAAGCAACGTCGCGAGTGTTAAGCAAATGGATGAGTGTCTACTCATAACGAAAAGCCGCCCTAATTCTCGCCCCACCTTCGGGCAACCTGCTGGAGGCAACTCACTCTGACCAGCGTAGGAGTGATGGTCGTACACCGTGTACCTTATTTGGAAATGGCGTTGTGGTTTTCCAGGATGTCAAATAGCATCTCGAAGGTTTGGTCTGCTCCAGGGAAAGAAACATAGATCCTCATACGCCTTCCTATCCTGAACAGCCATAATCAGTGAATATAGACAGATTTTCACTGTCCTGGAACCCGAGTAAAGCGATGGGAAGGACATAGCCGAATTAATTGGGCTTTAAAAGACTGAGTAGGACATCCTGAAGAGGCTGGGAATCAGAAGATGGCGGCTGCTTGCCCGTGATAGGAGAGAGTGGTGAAGAATGATAAGAGAGGCTCGAGTTTTTGCAGGAACGGTCCGCCAAGAATAAATAAATAAATGAATGGTTATAGAGCCAGGGGTAGTCCGCTGTTCCATCACGGAAACCATGGTTCGTAGCAAGGTAAGATTAGGTGACCCTCTCCAGGTTATATTTTTGTAAACAAAGTCGGAGGGGGGAGTTAAAAAAAAAAAAAAATATCTTCGACTTTATTTAGAAATATATGCACCTATTAACCGGCATATTTTCACACTTATTAAAAAGTGTTTGTAATGAAGTGTCTTCCACGGAATGTCTAAATGAAAATAAAGGTGCCTTGACTACTACAGACACGTGCAAACGCAAACTTTTTATTAATTAGAAACAATATTTAATAATAGAGCTCGATATTTATAATAAAATGCAAGCAAAGACTGCGTTTTTATTTTCCATCTCTTTAAATCTTTCTCATTCTCTGAGATTTAGATAATCATTTCAAATTCAGTTTTTGCATATATATTTTTACCGAGTTTTGTAAACTTTAGGAAATGTAAGAGTTAGATTTTAGAAATTTTGGTCATACTCTATATACTCACAGCTGAGAATCATCGAGATAGCTTCTACTAGTAGAGGTGTCGTCGCCCATACTTACTCATCCATAAATATACCTTATTGATCAATTTGTATGTCGCCTAGGATACCGCCCGTGTCTACTCGGCAGGTACTATTTAAATATAAGGCAATTTTTACTTATCACAAACCTCAAGTAATATTTTTAAGGAAATCTGAAAAGTTTGATTTTGGAATTTATGTTCAGGGTGTCTTGCAGGGAGGTAGGAACGCGAGATTGAAGGGGCAACTTCCCCCGGGGTCCAAGGGCTCCTGTTTCTTTAGGTTCGAATTTTTTTTTCATTCCTAGAAATTTTTCTGTGAATCCAAAAAGTACTACAAATACTTGAAAATTTTAGGGCAGATATATTATTAAGTGCGGAAATGTTTCGGAAGTAAAATGAGGTCAAAGTACGATGGCATTCGGCTTGAGGCTTGGATTAAGTCGTGATTCACTTACGTTGCTATACATCGCGCCTGCATCGCATCGTAACCTTCCGTAAAGTCAACATTAGAAATTAGGAAACTAACCTTTTGCAAAAAAAAAGTTCAAGAAATTACTTTTATTTTTTTTTTTAAATGTAACATTTTAAACGTATTAATTTGTTGTTCATTTTATTTAACTAAAGCTTACATAATGTTGATTTTTCACTTTCCCTTACCTATATATGAAATATATAGGAAGGAGAAGCATTGCGATCGTGAAAATCTTCAACTAAAATACATGCTTTGTGACCCCCTGAGTCCAAATAACCAAGTCTCGCAAAATGGTCTGTGTATGTGAACAGTCTAGCTAAAAAACGAAAAGTTGTACGGAATTGAAATTATGTATTTAAGGTAGTTGTATGCCTGTAATGTCACAGCAACTTTTCCGTCAAAATTGACCAACTCGAAGTGCTACTTTACCATATATAATCGATTTTACACTTTTTTTTTTTTTACCATTTTCTCGAAAACGGCTCAAACAATTTTTATGAAACTTTTCTAAATTCTTCTCCTTAAAGTCCTTTAACTTTTAATGTGTATAGTACATCACCGAGGAAATGCATAGAAAAAAGTTATGATGAAAAGAATATTTTATTTGCGCATAACTCAAAATTTATAAATTTTATGATAAATTAAGTTTACGATCATATGAAAGGTAATTATTTAAAAACGCCGCAAATTATTATACAATGGTTTATTATTTCCAAATAGTAATAATTAAAAAATATCTGGTCTGTCCATACATAGGATTTTCCGGATTGCTTTGGTTTACAGTTTACTAGATTATCTTTCAAATGAGTATTTGGAGTGTTTTGGGAAAGGAACATGTGCAAAATACTTCATAAAAGATACTACCAAGTTCAGCAAGGAAATTAAGCAATAGGCAGGCACCTATGGAGCTGAAATTTAGGGCAACGCTGACCTTTAACGCCGGAGAATTAGTCTGCAAAGTGCATTACGCTATATCTCAGCTAATATGGTCCGATTTAAATGATTTCGTTTTGTATGGTATATTATAATTCTATAGGTTTTTTTTTTTTCATGGTCGATTGTAAAGGTCTGCTATTGAAAATAATAAACCAAATCCACCGAGTTCTGGGCTAATAAAATCTGTAATCGGCCGCCATTTTGAAACAAAAAACCGGGTGGTAATGCCAAGTTCCGAGGATCATCCTGGGGTGACCATTTACGGTGCTGAATCTCAAGAAAATGGGTCCAGCAGTTTCGGAGAATAACCTCGAGAAATCTGTTTTTTCTTGATCGATTAGAAAGGTCTATTATTAACAATAATAAACCATAAACCAAAAAAAGAGAAATCATCGAAATCGGACCATTTTTGCAAAGATACAGCGTATCGGATTCACCGGAAATGCCGCTGGATATTAAGCAGGAGTGAGAAGACATCAAATGACGTTTCAGAATAACATTTATTAATATAAATATTTTTATAATTATAAATAAATATGAATAAAATATTAATTTAATATTTTGTATTTTAGGATTAAGATATGTATAATTTTATTTTGTTCTTTTTCGAATATATTACATTATTAAACCGATCCACCGTTTATTAGTAAAATTGTAAAAACTTATAATTTTAATTTCTTTTCTATGCATCTGTTTTAAAAAATGTTTGGTCAATAAATTTTCATAACTTTTAAATGTATAATTTTTATTTTTATATCAATAAATTGATTTTTTATAATGATATTTTCTATTAGTTAATTTAGAAACAACAACCAAACAAATTGATTTTTATTCAAGACTCTCAATAATCACCTTAAGTTAAAATAATAATTAAAAAACAAATTATAAAAAATAATTTTTTTTTTTAACAATATATATATCCAAACAAGAACCGTGCACGTTGGACTGAAAATAAAAAGCGACCGCAACGTAGGGGAGAGCTTTTAGCCTAGAGAAGGAGCTCATAGAGTGTAGAATGTCCTGGCTCAGCAGAATCCTTGCCAACATTGGCTCTCCTTTATCCTTGATGATCCCTCTTGGTCTACTATATGACGGGAAGCTGGGGAGTCGTCCCTAAACTGGTAAGTTGCATAAAGGATACAGATCTCGCCGAATGTGTCTAGTATTTTCTCTATAGTGATCGCTATGAACTATCTCTTCATTGTCAATGTGATTTTGATTTGTTGAGATCTGTGAACCAATTTACGATTTTTTAATAACATATGAATGTTAAGCATTAAGCATTAGTGTTATAATGAGATTTTTTACTGTAAGTAAAATAATAATATTCATAAATTATCAGAAAATGACGCCTGGGTAGATCTGTTTACAGTATGACACTGCATATAGAACCTGGCACGTTACATATGATCTCACGCCTGGCTTATTTTGTACCAGAGGCACAATCTTCGTGTGTGTGATAGAGGTGTCGATTTTTGTGAGAAAAAAATATCTGTTATTCCGGTTATATTACCTTCAATTAAAACCGACCGGTTTTAAACGATACAAATAATCGGTTTCGGTAAAGCCGGCTATTTTAAATGAAATAATTGCCCATAGAAACTCGATAGAAAATCGATGACGTCATAAATAACAGTTACTGGAATTGTAACAAATAACTAGTCAATAAATAACTGACTGACTAGAGAAATAACAGAGAAAGAAAATGAGTAATAAATAATATATTAAAAAGAAATCTGTAAACCTCAAAACCGCTACTGCGTTACTGGTGGACGTGAAATAAACAATAGAAATTCAGTTTTTACATGGCGTTGAACGGTGTTACATTACCAAGTAGGTAAGAAATAGGATGGGAAATAGACAGATACAAAAGTGGTGGATAAAAGATACATAAAGTACATAAAATGCTTCTGCGCTCTTTATGACGTTATTTATTATGTACTATTTGAGAAGGTAGGATATTTATTTCCTATTTTTTGCTCAATAATTTTTTTTTTCTTTTTATGAAATTTATTTTTTTTCTCCGGTTTTGGTGTTAAAAAAACAAGCGATTATAACCGATAATGTAAAAATCAAAACCGCCCATTGGATAAAAAAAAAACAGTTATAGGTTATATAACCGACTGGCATCCATAGTTGGTGGCCCATGGATGTTAAAAATTAATTTGTATTGGGAACCCTGTCCTCTATTGCACAAGCCACCCTGATTATACGAGAACTAAATTAAAGAATGAATAGACAACAAATATTTTATTGAAATTATCCAATTTCCTTTATTTTTCAATAGATTTTAAACTCTCTTTTCTGCTTATAATGAAAACTATGTTGATGGTATGAACAAATTATTAGTTGATGAAAAATACCTTTTAAAGATTCAAATCAAACTATTATCACTATATAAAATAAATAATAGAAAGAACGATTTGGCTTTAGAAACTGATTAATTTTAAGTAATTCCAGGAGGTTTGCCTATTAATGTGTATCCTTCAAAATGTATGTTGTTCACACCCTCTCCTGGATTGGATCCGGACACACGACGAGGACAGTCCAGTCACAGACAGACTGCTATAAAACAGATTGGACTGTTACTGTGCAAAGAACTATCGCTGTTAGATGCTACATTTTACGAGACTAGAGCAATAATATTTCCAGTTAAAATTTTCTCAGCACTTGTACTCACATACACAAAAAAAAGTTCTGCATCAATCCCTGTTTCCCCAATAACAGTTTGCCACTGCAAAGGCCGCTTTTGACACCACGACATTAGAGGATACTAAACATAAAGAAGTTTCTGTACGAACACCAGTGTCCTTAATGTGTAGCCTGTCCTATTGTGTGCACACTCACGATAAGTTGGAACGTTTTAACACCAGGAAAACGCCATCGAATTGTTACTTTGAGGGAGAAAGGATTATCAACACGCCAAATCGCTGTTATCAACACACCCTGTGTAGGTGTGTTTCAACAAATATAAATACCATCAGTATTCAATCATATCGGCCTTCTTTCTTACTGCCTAATTTAAATGTAGCCTCCAATCACAAAAAGGTTCCCCACCTATGCCCTAGTATGTCTAAGGCTTTTAAGAGTTCATCTATAAGGCTTTTTCTTTCTTTCTAGTTGCTCCGAAATCTTACAAAACATTTCCCTGCTGCCAATTCCTTTTCATTTAATTTTTCTTGAAAACGGAAATCACCTAGAAGCTTCCTTATTTTGGGTCCAATTCCACTGCTCATATACTGATACAGTTCAAATTTACCGCGACTTAGTATGACTGCTAAGCTTTCATAGGTTTCTTTTATTGTCACTGAATACTCTAACGGAATAAATTGTTTTTGTTTCCATTATGAAGTAAGAAAGCGTTTAGGCCGTATTTCGACGAATCAATGAAAATATGCCAGGCTACAAGTATTATTAAATAAAATTAAAAAATAGAAATGACCTGCAAGGCCATTTCTCAATAATACAGGTCGATATGATTTTTGTAGCATTGTTGAAAATGCTATTTTTGCGTTTCATTTAGGCAGCTATTAAAACATCTTTCCAGAGAAATGGCCTAGGTATTATTTAATAATATCAGAATCTGATATTGTATGCTATTAAGGTATCTAATTGGACAAGCGACTGATTTGATCTAACCTTCCACCTAAGACGGAAATGAAAAGTTGACATCCGCATGATGGTGTAGAAGGATCAATCTAATTAGGGATTGATAAATTATTTGCCACTTCTATAATTTTGTTATTATTCAAAACTAGTTTCGAATGTTATACATTCATCTTCAGTTCAAGGTTTGAATGGATAATATCAATCAGAAAAATACTGGTTTCTGGATGGTGTAATATGTGTTATAGAGCTTGCGTTAGTTCAGTGCGAGAAGAAACCAGTACAAACTTTTCTGATTGATATAATCCATTTAAATCTTGAACTGAAGATGAATGTATAACATTCGAAAATAGTTTTCAATAAAAACAGAATTATAGAAGTGACAAATAATTTATCAATCCCTAATTGGAAATGAAAAGGACTCTAAGGGAATTACTTGTAAAATCACTTTGGCCCCCAAACTTATGGGGAGTAGAAAAAAAGTCAGATATCAAATAAATCCTATCCTTCGAATACAAAGAACTAAGAAAAATTGTAGATATTTCAAAAGAAACTTCAAACAAAGACAATTTAACATTCCTTTTGTTACAGCAACTGCCACAGATCGTTTCAATAATTTTTATGACAGATTGGTTTTAAATTGCAATCCAGTGCCACAAGCCTTTACAATCCTATTCAGGCGCTGGTGAAGAGACTTACTGAACTGAGCTCCTTATATTATACTATTATTATTTTGATTTTTCTTATTTATTTTACTTTATTTACCTACTTTTGACGTAATTGTTGGTTTTTATTTTGTATTTTGGTTCATTATTTTCAATAGATCCTCCCTTTTAAAATTTGAGGTTTTACGTTTCAAGATAGGTAGAATCCAAAAATTTATCTTAAACAATGTGGTTCCGTCAAAAACCTTACGCGCTTGTCTCCGACTACTGGGCCAGTGTTGTTTTTTTTTTAAATTTCGCATCAAAGTCACAGGTAATCCCCGGGATAACTCTCGGAACATAACAGTACTATAAAAAAAAATACCATTACCATCAGCCGTTTTGTGCCTCAAAGGAATTTCATACGTCTGTATCTCAACCATTTATGATGATAAAGGAAAAGTAATTTAACAATTTTTAATTTTTTTTGGGTACCTTCATAATTATTTGGAAGTTATAAACTATAGTGTAATAACTACTACATTTTTTTCTTTGCTTAATTTCTTTTTACTTTAGAAGATGGAATAAATTTTATGGTAAAAAATAAGTACCTACTGTTCTTGTAAATAAGCTAATTTTGTTCACAGCTGAAACTTCTACTGACCGAATTTTTTAGAGACTTTAAGAAACACCTATTTAATTTGATTTAAGTGGTCGGAAAGTTACCAAGAAAGAAATTTCGACAATGGGGTACGTTAATGTTTACTTTAACTGAGAAATTCGTTTTGAAAAATTTGAGAAATTCGTTTTTATGCTAATAAGATTCAATCCGATCATATAATTTTTTCACCGAAAGGCAGTGGATTGAAGAGTAGATTAAATAGCCTCTGGTTTATAATCGTGTCATATTTAAAGCTGTAGAGAAGTGAGGGTGATGATAAACAACCCAAGCCGAGACTGAATTATGGATCAGTTATCGGAACATTGGCTGGAATATTCCATCACAGTCAACTACTTTTCAAAGCTTCCCAACCGTTTTCAGATAATTGATCATTTGGTATGCAGTTTGTACTTTCAACCCCTTGGAATATTTTTTAAACCGAGATTTTTTCTAAAACAGTGTGAATTTTTAGGATAAATCAAGCATTTGAAAATACGATACGTTTATATAAACTTATTTAAAGAAATATTTAATTAAAAATCCCACACCGATCAGCTGATTATTAAGAACAAATGTCCTCTGCTCAACCGAACATAATATTGACAGAACAGAGGGAGTAAAAGGTTTTTTAATGAAATGTTGATGGAGGACAGTTATGATAAATGTTTTCTCTTAGTCTTTACAATAACTGTAATATATAATTATATTATGGATGATAATCACTGTTTGTTAATATTTAGCCTGACAGATCCATCCATAGAAGTTTCCTCTATATTATTTATTATTCACTTCTTATTATAGGCAACACAGCAACCAGATTTTCCTGTGTTGAGCGGAGCCATAAGCCTCCAGGTATCTGTGAACGAATCATACTCCTCGACCGTCTTGAGGTAAGAATCCCCGTCGTACCCTCCTACTGCATAGATTTTGTTTCCGAGAACGGCAGCCCCAATCCCGTCTCTGCACACTGACATTGGAGATATTGGCATCCAACTGTCAGCTCTTGGATCATATTTTTCTGCACTGGAGAAACGGTTTCCTCCACAAGGCAAATCGAAACCACCGATAGCGTACAGGTTTCCGCCCAAAACTACTGCTGCAATTCCACCCCTTCTACTCGACATTGGAGCGCAACTGTGCCATTTTCCAGACAGAGGATCATATGCCTCGAGGAGGTCAAGGCAGGCGATTCCGTTCTTACCACCGGCAACATATAGTCTGTTGAGTAGGAACGCAACACTGACCGTGGATCGTGGAGATGTCATCGGCTTCACGTAGGACCATTCGCCTGTGCCTGGGTCCCAGCGTTCTACAGTGTTCAAGAAACTCCATCCGTCATCTCCTCCGACCGCGTAAATTGGTCCACTCAATCCCCAGGTGACTACACCCAGCGCATGCCTAGCTGTCAACATTGGGGAAATATCTGCCCAAACCATGCAGTCGAGATCTAAATATTCAGCTGTGTTAAGCGTCCTGAGGCCATCTCGCCCGCCTATCATGTAGATTCTATGGTCCAGGGTGGTCACACCTAGCTGCAATCGCTGGTTGCATTTCTTGGCCACCATCCGCCATCTGTTGTGACGTGGTAAGTACTCCTTCACTGTGCAGGCACAATGCAGGAATCCTTCTACTCGTTCACTACCGACCACGAAATATAGGCTTCCGATGGTCGATTTCCTCGGTGTGATTCTTGCTGGTGGGTACTTAGTTCGTCTTTCTGGTAAGGCATAGTACGAAAGAGCGTCGATGATCATTGAAGTTCCGCACTGTCCTATTTTAGGGACGACTTCTTCCACCAAGAATTGTGGTGGTAATAACGGCAACTTCACGAACCCCAGAAGTCTTTCGATATGAATGCGCCTGTTCCTTATATCATATTCAACCCACTTCATCACAGCTTGGAATACTGATATTTCGGAAGTCACGTTGATGTAATCGGAAGAGATGAGTTTGACAAAATCTTCCAATTGCATCAGAAGAAATTCTTCGTTGTTTACTACTAGTTCGAAATTCTCTTGTGTATAAGCAACAGCAGCGTCCCGAAGCTGGTAGCAATTCCTGGACTCTGCAAATGTCGCTATCCCAATGCAGTTGCTAGCGTCGAGTTGCCGAATTATGAACTTTGTGCAAGCATCAACGACTTCCGTGAATCGCAGTAGAACCGCTGTTGCTAGGATGCTCTCAACAGTGTCCTCCTTAACGTCTATGCTTCCGGTGTAAGCGTAAGATATGAGTGAGCTCAACGCGTGTCCATCGACTTCGTGCATTTCCACAACCTCAGCCTTGGACTCGATGAGGTTCGAGTTGAACATGGCGAGGAAGTAATCCGACACAGAGGCAAGGACCACTCTGTGGACCTTGAGCGAGGTGTCTCCCGCCTTCAGGGTAACGTCGGTGAGCTGGTCGGTTATGAAGAGGTAGGACATTCTCTTGAATCCTTCCGTAGCGTGGTTGGAATTAACGTAATGGCCCACCTGTTGACCTCTCTCTTCTGACACTTCGAAGATCCCGCTCATTCCAAGCAAACCTTTTACAATGTAATAGATCGCTGGTTTCCCTTCAAGTAATCTTCTGAAATAGCTAAAATATTTTTGAGTGGTTAATATTAATCGTTTATAACAAATATAAAGACGTATACGTCTCAAAGTTTTCAAAATGTTTTTCAATCGTTTCGACATATGTTTTTCTCCAAACACATGAAACACCGAAAATTTCAAAATTCGATTACGACATGTAAAATTATTCTGAACTTTAAAATATTAACATGTTTATTGTATAATAGGTTTTTTCTTTATGGGTCATTGGCGTTTAAGAGATGAATTATGTTTTGTTGTTCTGATGTGTCCAATTAAGAAAACTAACAAGCGTTTTCCCACTTTTTCGTCGTTTTTTTCGCTCTTTTGAGGGGGTAAATACAATCTTCACCAAACCAAGGACTCCTTCCAAAGTGTGTTTTACGATTCTGGTCTGTCCACTTGGCTCCTACTTTAACCCTCGCTATCCATTTGAATGTGCAAAAAAAATCATTTGGGTTGCATAACATGTCTCCTACCCTTAGACTAACACGTTGAGATATTCTTTTACGTTGTATATATGATTTTCAGAGAGGACGAACCGAGGAAGGAATGTCCTCAGGACTCTGACGATTCTTTCATGCCGAGGTGAAGTAGGAGTGCCTCGTTAGAATGAAAAGGCGACTCCTCGAAGGACTAAGGCAACTAATTGAGTTAGCCGCTAATTGGCCACTCGAGGCACTCTCCCTCCCCTCCCCATTATCCTGCTAATAAGGATCATCCAGGATAACATGGGGATCCACGCGGGTTAGGGACGTCATTGCTCCTAATATCCTAGGGTAGCAATCTAATTGGCCATGGTCTATTCTAGTTTCTAAAACACACTTTGCTATGACTTAATTAAAGTGAGTCAAAAAGCATAGAATATTAATGGAAGATTCCATGAAAAAAAATCCTGTCACTCAAATAGTAAGAAATAACTAACCAGCGTTTCGTCAATTCGGATATCATCAGGATTGAAAAAGATAAGATCAAATAAATACAGATCAAAGGCAGCACATCTCACATCTATAGTATAAAAACAACTCACTAAATAGAGACTGTACATGACTCCAAGACAATTCAACATGCTGTTTCTATTTTGTATTTTATACATCTTTTTCGAGTTTTTACAAGAAACTCAATTTCAAAACAGGTACGAAAAACCTAAACAGCCATTATGCGGATATAATTAACAGACTAAATACAATATAATTCAGGTAGTTTAAAAGATGCAATTAAATAATTTTAATAAATTAAAACAATCATGTTGAATCAGTAGGTTTAAATAATATCAAAGAGCGGTGATGAAATAAGGATAATAGAGATTAGAACAAACTCAAATTCCTAGAAAGTGCATTGCGACATTGAGATGCATAAAGAATATGACGTTCTTTTTCAAAATTTTATTAAAAATAAGTAACTATTTATATAAATTAAGATGAAATAAATAGTAGATTATGGAATTAATGATGACGAAAAGAGTGGAGAAGGATATTTGTAAATAGTGCTAGAAGGCATAAAATACATAAGGTACAAACATTTATAAATTAATTGTTATTGCATAATTGTTAAGCATATTTTTTAAAAATAAGTACTCATGTTGTAATGAACAGACTCTTTTTTTAATGATTTCATAAAAAGAATTACCACTATATCCAGTCTCAGTTTTTTTTATTATGTTCAGACAAGTGGCTTTCTGCGTGCTAGGTCATATTCATCTGAAATTTTCATCTATCATATAGAAATATATAATTACAATAGAGTTATTATGACTGCCAAAAGAGATTCTGAGCTTCTTGTTGAATAGTTTATTCATTATTTGAATCTTGTCCGAAATTTTTATTAAAAAATACTTTTCCTATCGGCGATTTTGATCAATTAATATTATTGCGGTTTGTGGCCTAATCATATTTAAAAATTGAAATAATAGTTATTAGTAATTCTATTATTAATCTAATTATCAATTATTGAAATAATGAATAAAAAATTATTAGCTAAGATGCTCAGATTCTCAGTTAACATTTGTTATAATTCAATTGTAATTATATTTTTCTATATGATATTTGAAAATTTCAGATGAATAGGGTAATGCTACTTGTCTTAATATAATAAAGAAAACTGAGACTGGTTATAGTGATAATTCTTTTTATAAAATAAGCATAATAAAGGACCCAGTATTGATCCTTGTGGTACTCCTGGCAAGACTGGTCGAATTGAAGGGAATTTTGAGCCTTGGGTAGAAAAAATCCGTCAAATATATATTTCTGCAACTTAAAAAAAAAAAAAAATTAAAAAAGCTGTTATGATGCCCAAACACGTTTTGAATAGATTTTAAAAAAATTGATATTGTTTTTAACAGTTTTTAATTTTTTATCAAAGCTGTCAATGCGAAGCCTCGGAAAAATTTTCAAAGATGAATATAAAAATATTATTTTTTGTATTTTTGTAAAAAAAAAAATGGGTCAATTAAATAATTTGCAATATTTGAAAAAGTTCCAAATATGATTTTGTACATAATCTGATACCAAAAAAAGATCTAAACTCCAAAAAAAAAAATTTAAATTTAATTTTTTTATACAAAAATAAAAATGTTATTCTGGTACTTCATTTTAAGGCTTCTTAATTTTTGCTGGGTGCTCCCCTTCGATCTTCATGGCTTCTATTATTGGCGTTTCTTAATTTCACTATCATGGACTTGACTGCTATATATCTGAACTCACTGTTGGTTCATTATCAAATAGAACACAACACTAGCGCGATTCAGGAACAAAAGACTCCTTTTTCCCAGCTGGAACACCTACAAGTATGACTTGCTAATTAAGATGACGACGTAAAATAGTTCTTCGATATTTCTTATTTTGTTATTTCTTTCTCATTTTAATGTCAACAGTTTTTTTTTCTTTTAAATAAAGTTGTTTAAAATCCATTTCCTTTTATAAAATAATAATAAATGTCTTTTACATTATTTTTAAATTATTTATAGAAATATTGCACATTTATATGCAAATATTATACAACATTTCGAAGTACAGTATAACTTCATTATACTCAAAATAACTTAAAATGAATACTACCACATTTAATGAGATTAGGATTTGGCTAACATTTTACTTTTTCACCATAAGTATAATACAAAAATATAAAAAAAATATGAAAACCCGTAATAAAACCCGTAAGTTCGTTTTTCCTGATTTCAAGGAACATTTGTGCCAAATCTGAAGAAAATCTAACAACGCGTTTTATTATAATAGTTATGTTATAAATAAGAGGCAGGCTAAATACCAAACCGTCGAATCAATTAATGAATGCATAGAAAATGTAAATTCTATATATGTATAGAATTTACTAAATGCACATAATAATTATTGGATATATAATTATATATGTTGAACTTGGTATAAAAACGGGCCTAATGTCTGAAACACCGTTCGAGAAATTTAAGGTTAGGGAGAAGAATCTGTTTTAACACGAACTAGAGAGGGTTTGGATTAAAAAATTAAGAGAGCATCGAAATTTAGTCTGATTCAAAGCGACATCGGTCATCGCATAGGAGAGGCGTATTGAATCATTCCATGGAAGATTCTACTTTAATAATATAATTTAATGTTTTCTTCAAATGTTGAGATGGCTTGCAATGTTGTGGGTCACCTTCATTCAAAGTTACAAAAGATAGTAGTTTCTAGATGTGCCGATAGATTGGTAACATTCTTTTCGTAATTGCTTTATTTCGTTCGATCACCGACAGTAGCGCTGCCAAAAGCCGATTCCGTTTTCGTAAGAACGAATTAGAAAGGCTCTAAGCGAATCCTCTTTGATATTCCGAAGAAGAATGGACGCGTGCATGTTCTGAAAACTAATTAGCTAATGTAAACTATTCTCTTGTCACCTTTTCTACGTCTTTATATTTCTGTTTCATTATTTTTGCACATAGTACATTTTTATTTCCATAAATTATCTTTTTAATTTTTGTAAAGTGTTTTTACTCTTGTTAAAAGTATTTTTTTCTTTATTATATATTTTTTAATGTCTAATATTTATTTACTATATTGATATTTTATAACAGGCAATGTTTAGTCTAAATTTACTGTCACAAGTGTTACCATAATAAACAGTTTAGCGTTCTAAAAATTCAGTCGAAATCATAACTGTTTTTTTAAGGGATGATAGTCCTGGTATTTATTTCAAGCAATTCATCCAAAAATGTATCGTTTTGAAAATAGGGGACGTAACACTTCAGACAATTTTTAATATCTAATAATTTTTAATAAGTTACAGCTTATTATATTCCTTAGGATTTTGTTTCATTTCCTTAAAATCAAAACAAATCGGTAAAAGAATTTCTTTTAACTCTAGGAGATACAAATTATCATTATTGATGAAATCCACTCATAAGCAATATGGTTTTATAGATATTGATATAAATCCGGAAAAAATATTTTTCATAAAAATGTATTCCTATTTTCCTCAGAAATACACCAATTGATCAATTGATTTTCCAGCAAAATGACAAAATGGCAAAATGTTTTTCATGGTGCTCGATCCCGAATCATATAGATCGGAAAATTCGTGTAATGCCGTTAAATATTTAATTCGTGTAATGCCGTTAAATATTTAATTCGTGTAATGCCGTTAAATATTTAATCCCTACCTAAATCAAATATTAAGTCAATATTTGTTCTTATTATGTTGTTATGCTTTCAAATAAGATTTTTTTTGTGAAAGATACAAATGAGGACTACCACAAGCCATGGAACTATTGTGATGCTAAAAACCAGAGGAGCTATAGAAATTTCAATGTCTTTTGCTTTTGTGAAACCAGCGACCCTGATGTAATGTTCTACGTAAATTTGAAAGTAGGTTAAAGCAGAAAGACTCATCAGTCTCAAATAATTTGAAGGAAATCCTTCGAATATATATTATTTTTAAGATTTTCTTAAAACTAGCAGTAAGAAGTCGACTTATTTAAATCGAGAACGCAAATAATGTAAATTTTCGATTAAATTTCGGTTAATTTGGACGGGAATATCTGAGTCTTCTTGCTAATGAAAAAGCTTTCAAGTAATGAGAAATCATCAGGGAATGGGAAAAGCAATGATGGGGTTTTTCCACTACTCGGGCTGATAAAAGTTTCCAAAAAGGAATGGAGAATGCAAACACCATACTTCGAAAAAAAAATCCTATGTTATGCCTCACTAGAATATTAGTGTCTTCATGAATTTAGGAACTATTGAAAAATAAAGACTATTCACACGGCTTGGTAGAATATATTATCATAAAAAAACCCAGTGTTCATGATGTGGCCTTCACTTGGTTCAGGAGGCACAGATAGAATTTTATTTCGGGTGGGAATTTAAATGTTTCCGAGGAGGGGAGGGGATTTAATAATAAGAAGGAAAGTAATCACCGAAATGTCTATAACCGCCAAATTGGGATTATGTTTTATGGATAAGCATGAAAATTGGACACAAAAAATTTGAATTAAAATTCAAAAAAAAAATTTCCGTATATTTCGGGATGAGGAGGGATATATTCCTCAATCAATCACCTGCGTACACCACAGATTGGGTTGCCTTTCAAGATAATAAAAGAAATCTTTGAAGAAATAAAAAGAGAAGCAGGAAGAATAGACATCTAAACTCTTCATAACAGTAGTATGTAGATAAGTTCCACTTTCAAGAGTCATGACTTCTTGATCTATGATCGGAAGAATGAAGAATAGTTGGAGGAGATTCAAAACAGAAAAATTGGGGTCTAGCAAAGCATATTTTATCCTATGAAGCTTCCTCTAAAGTAAATTGCGAAATTGGGATATCCAAATCAGACTGTGGACTTAACGCTACCAACCATAAGTCTTCCCCTATCGTTTCCTTTATGTTATTATTTATTGTTGAAATCAATTTTAGAAGTAAGCTAGTTGTTTGTTTTTAAACTAGTAAATCAAAAACACCTAGTGCAATAGTCTGTGAAAAATGAGGAAGCTCATTTCTTT
The DNA here is from genome assembly GCA_948150685.1 of Rhaphigaster nebulosa. Classification (NCBI taxonomy): domain Eukaryota; kingdom Metazoa; phylum Arthropoda; class Insecta; order Hemiptera; family Pentatomidae; genus Rhaphigaster; species Rhaphigaster nebulosa. The sequence continues at coordinate 16,814,620 of OX411309.1, forward strand.
ACTCCTCCACTTGGGTCAATACATTTGTGGTAAAAGCAATTCCTCGTCGATTACAATTAACAAAACACCACCGTATGTGTCAAAAACACTTTTCGGAGAATTTTGGACAGATTTGGATAATGAGTTTTCTGCAGCAAAAAATAAAGCATTTCGTATACTATTACCATTTTTAACAAACTACCTTTTGGGAAACCGGATTTTCTGCGGTGGCAGCTTTAAAGACAAAAATATAGATCTCAGTAATATATAGAAAAAAGCTTAGAGTGGCAATTTCTAATATTAAACCTTTATTTCAAAAACTTTTCTCTTCAAGACAGGCCCAAGGGAGTCACTAATAAGTATTAATCTTGTTTTAAATTTAATTTTGATAAGTTAGTTATTAAATATATTGTGCAATACCTATTTATGAGTGTGTTTTATCAGTGTAAAGTGTATTTTATATTTTATTATGTCAGAATATTTTCGGTAAAATAAATATTTTTTGTCGATATATTTTTCTGGATATACTCGCGCCCCCTCTCCTCCCTTTAGTTTTATCACGCTGCTCTAGGGAGAGCGCCCCTCAGGTTGAGAACCACTGCCCTAGGTTTTTTAGTTATAGTAAATATAACTATTAACAATTATAAAAATTGTTATAATGTTCTTAAAAATTAATATTTGTTTACTTGGAAAATCGATTTTATTAATATCACAACATTGTCAAAGGAGTTTAAAATTAAAAATAAATCTCAAGAAAATCAAAGCTGGCGTTGGCCTAGTTACGGACCGAGCATCTTCTTTTATTAATCATCTGTTGCTAATTACTATTTGTTTCGTGAAAGCGGAGATATTTAAGGGTGCCCCACCCTGCGAGTGCCCAATGGAACGGTACCCCACCCAACGAATGCCCAATCCCGAGCAACACTTATCGGATTAATTCCGTTCCTAATCGGATTGAATTTGTTAATTGCTTTCCCACTCGTCCTTAATCTCTTTCCCATTTCGGGATACACTTTTCAATTCTGTCTTGTCTCGTTGATCCACTCAAACCTGCAACACACGCTTTTCCTCCCTCATTCCCGTGTAATTCATTATTATAAGGTTTTTATATTATTCTCCTTTTTGTCTTTGAGATTTAAGCTGCCAAGCAAGAAAGATACTTAACTTTAATTAATTTTCTGTAATATCAGCCGCCAATTTACATTGGAGTCGGTAGACCTTGGTGTACACCCAACCTTTATATCAATGAATAAACTTGGTGGTCCAGCGTAATTACTAACTACGTCATCTGCTTACATAAGCGTCGGTGAAGACGCAGTAAGTCCTTAGCAACAGTTGAATCCTAGGAGTCTTCATTGGTTGTAGTCCTACAGGCTCAATCTTACAGAAAATTGTTGCAAATAATACGCAGAAACTTTGTCAGCTTAAAATTAGTACAGCACCGCCTCATAGAATATTAACAGTTAGCGCAAATATTGAAATTATATGAATTCGGTGATGGATATTCAAGCTTCCTTTCTTAGTAAAAACAAAAATAACTTGTAATGTAGTTCATATTGGACAGAGTTTTCGTTGACCGTAGATGTATATCTTAAGGGAGAAGCTGGTCAGGGGGTGCGATCAAAAAGTTACACTTTTATAATTAAACTTATATATTTTGTGCCGAAATTTTGGCCTAAGTTTTATGCCATCTTCAGGGCTAAAAGAAAAACAAAATAACAACAATGAAAAACGACAGAGGCAGTACCAGTAACAGTAAAAAATTTAACAGAAATTACAAGTAAGATAAAAAAAAATTAAATCTTTTTAAAGCTTTTAATTAATAGATTTCATATATACTATTCCCTGTTTAAATAAAGCATTATTTTAATTTCAATTAATTTTTAAATTGCTATTTTATTTATTTTACTTTTTCATTTGTCATTTGTATTATGCAATTTAGTGTTATCTTTTTCTTGTTATACTTCATAATTTTTTATCTTACTTGTAATTTTTGTGTTTAGCATTTTTTACTGTTACTGGTACTGCCTCTGTCGTTTTAATTTTTGCCCTGAAGATGGCCTAAAACTTAGGCCGAAACGTCGGCACAAAATATATATAAGTTTACTTATAAAAGTGTAACTTTTTGACCGCACCACCCTCCCCTCCTCTCCCCCCCCTCCCAACTAACTTCTCCTTTATAATGTAGTTCTTTTGAATTATTCTTTGGTGACAATCCAGTCTTAAAATATACTTTTTTTTTCTGTTCAATACATCCCATATCAGCTCAACAGCAATCTCCAATTGGTGAATATTTTAGGGTTTGTATTCCATAAAGTAAGATAAGAAAAACAACAACAAAATTAAAGCATTGGACATGATAACTTCAAAAATCATACAATTGCTTTGTAAAGCCTTTTAATTAATAATATTTTTTTTACGGTGAAATTGAGCACACATTCCTTAACCCGCTATGTTCAATAATATCTCAAAGGGGTCAGCCGGGATGTCGCTTGAGGGAATATAGAAATAACAAAGAGAAGAAATATGACTCGAAGAGTGTATAATATTGAAGTGAATATAAGAATATATAGAATTATTTAGAGTTATATATAGAGCTGGGAGAGAGCGATAATAAACACACTTTTCCCATCACGGGCCGTCACTTTATCCTCTCTGGGAATTTATAAATGTAGTTGGAGAGAGCGGTTGTCGGCGCTTCATGCAGTCAAATGCTCTCTATATAAATATTGGAAGGAGAAGGTAAAGAATTATTATTTACAGGGCACTTTGCTTGCAGGATATATCTAGGTTAGCTAGTAGACGGCGCTACGGCTTTTGATACAGCTTGGTGATTGTTACGATTTTCATGGCAGTAAACCTTCTAGTCTTTTATTTAAAAATATAACATAAAGAACTGCATTTATGTTACTCTCCAAAAACAACTATAAAATTTTTTTTTTAAAAAGAAGTGAAACAGCTGTAATGAAACATCGCCGTGAGTCTGTCAATTTAAAATAAAATAATCAATTGATGTTGCTTGACTATTTTATAATGAAATGATTTTTGTTTTTTGATTCCTACATTATTGCAGTATCCAAAAATAATAATTTTAATTTTTTATATATTTCCCTAGCTCCAATGGCAGCTATTTTTGTTTTACCATACATACCGTTTCTTGCGTTTGTCGAGATTTACGTTAACTTACATTACTCCGAACTGGTAAAATCTAGATTGTTGAAACGAAAATCACCTTATTCAGAAAAGAACGGCCTAAATATTTTGTCTAATGAAGTTTTAATCCAAACTCTACCTCAAAATGTGACATCTAAATTGAGAAATTTTCAAATTTTTTAAGTCATATTACACCAAGAAGGAATCGAATCTCTTAATATATCTTAAATCGAATCTCAGGCTTAATATATATTTTTTTTTGGAGGGAGGAGAGAGGGGAGATGTAGCTACCACTATTTAAAACATTAAAACATAATGTATTTAAAACACAACCCATAGACTTGCTTCCTTTTCAAGTAATGATTTTTCAAAAAATGAAAATATAAAAAAAAATCTTATTTTGACGCTTTGTATCTTTGTTAGGACATATTTTGAAAATCTGAAACTTTTAAAGATAAACCCTCTATTGTGTTTTATACTACTTCAACTATCTCTGTTGTTGATATGAATTGGATTGAGGTGCTATCTCTGTTTGATGGGTCTTTTCAGGTCGTTGGGTTTGAGATGTGCTTGTATAAGTTATCTTTGTCCACAATTATCTGATGTTCTTTTTTTCTCTCCTGATGGTTCTTGAATGCACGAAACGTTATTTTTTTCAAACGATTGACCACTAGTGTGAAGAGTTTCTCCTTATCTCTGGTTCTGAATGGAATACTCATTAATTCCCATTAAGTAGCAATTTCTTCCCAATAAAGTAGAATCTTAAATCAATATATATATATATATATATATATATATATATATATATATATATAAATATATATATATATATATTTATTTTTTTTTTTTTCGGTTGGCTCGATAGACCTTGTAGATCTTTAGCCGCGCGATGTGGTGTTATTACAGACATTTATTGCTTGCGGGAGCACAGACAGCCTGGAGGAGGTCACCCAACCTCACGTTGCTGCGAACCATGGTTTCCATGGTGCAGCGGCAGGCTGCCCATTGCTCCATAACCGGTCCCTTTGGGGCCAATTTGGCAGTGTCCTTCCCACCGAATCACTCGGGCTCAAGGACAGTGACGAATCGGTCTAGATCCACGGATTATGGTTGTTCGGAGTCAGCAGACGCACGAGGACCTATATTTCTTTCCCCGAGGTAGACCGTCCATGGACCAAACCTCTGGGTTGCTATTTTATGTCCTGGAAAACCATCGCGCGATTCACAATTAAGGTAAACGGGGTAGGGTCATCACTCCTACGCCCGGTCTGTGTGAGTAGCCTCCAGTAGTCTGACGGGCCTCACATACCCGGGGGGAGGGGTGATAACTTTCTTGAATTATTACTACCCAGGCCCCCATATATATATATATATATATATATATATATATATATATATATATATATATATATATCGAGGCTCTGATTTACTTGCTTAATTAAATTAAAGTGTTCTCCAGTACTTTCAGCAGCACATGGACAAATATAGCACAGACCACTATTAAACATTAAAAACTGCTTAAAATGTAATAAGCTACCGTATAAGGAGGAACTTTAAATTCGAAATATTGTATATGCATATGTATTAATATACAGGGTTCTTAAAAAAAATAATAATTGTTTATTCTATTTTAAATTTAAATCGAATAAAAAAAAAACACCTAAATTTACTAATAGAAAATCGTAATTGATAAAATGGAAAATACAAACATTAATTATTAAAATACGACTTACGTAGTAAGGCCCATAAGTTGGACGGCCTAAGGAAGAAGGAAAGATGAAAGAAAAAAACTGGTACTATGGTTTTTCAATATATTCTCCTCAAAGTACTACACACTTAATAAAATGCTTAGGCAACATACCTATACTATGAAAAAAATAATTGTCTTCTTTGTTAGAAAAATGTTCTTCCACCGCTGCTTGGACCTCTTCGTCGGTGTTAAATCTCCTCCCACGAAGGTCAGATTTTAAATTTGAGAAAAGGTAGAAGTCGCTAGGGATCAAGTCTGGGCTGTAGGGTGGATGGGAGGTTTCTTGGAATCCGCAGTCCTTCACAGCGGCATTGGAAATCAATGCTGTGTGGACAGGGACATTGTCGTGAAGAAGCCGAAAACCCCTGTTCAACTTCCCCCGCCTTTTCTCTTTCATAGCGTTTCGTAAGCGGTGAAGTAGGGATGCATAATTTTGTGGTGTTCCTTTCCTTAAAATTAATCAGCAGTATTCCTCTACAATTCCAAAAAATTGTGGTCATTACCTTTTTTTTTGGATTTCGTGACTTTTGCCTTTAGTGGAGTCGTTTTTCTTGGCCTTCTCCATTCCATGGACTCCCTTTTGCTGAGGGATCATACCATTGTCTCACCCCCAGTTGCAATTGAATCCAAGAAATGTTTTGGGTCGGCATCATACCCACGTAAAAATTCATTGCAGCAGAGAACACGTTCCCCTTTTTGAGCAGCCGAAAGAATTTTTGGAACCCATCTTGCACTCACCTTACTCACATGCAAATGTTCTTTAATGATCCTCAGAATACTTGTTTTTGAAATCCCCAACCTTGCTGCTATTTCTTTGGTCTTCAGCCTCCGATCAGACTGCAATTTAGCATCCAAAAGTTGGATTGTTTCAGAAGTGACAGCTTCTACTATTATTACTATGTGTAATAATGTTTAAAAAAAAATTAATTAAACTCGTAATTACTCAATTACCTAGCGTGGTGAGTACTAAATTCGTTTCACTAGAACAAAAGACATATTACATTGGTTAAGAATGAATCATTATTCGTCTATAATACTATTTAAAAACTAAACCAACCCTAGTACAAAAGGGAAAATATACATATGCAAATGATTCGGAAATTTTCTGTATCCTGGAAGAAATAAGTAGTGTCTATTTCTTCTTTACAACAATAAATATCCAAGGTATCAGAAAATAAAAGTAAGATCCTTTATTACAAAATAAAAATTCGTTACAAAAATTAACAGATACAATCCCTAAATACTTTGAGTAAGACTTATTGTAGCGCTTGAGTCTAGAGTAATAATCTACACCTATCGTAGTGATTCAACAAGCAGCTTTAATTAATTGAAATTTAGTTAAATTTTGAGATTTTTTTTAGTTTAAATGCAGAATTACGTTACTCCATCTGGGGCGTTAGAACAGATTTTTTTTTTAAGTCGCTTTTAGTGTCAGTTTTAAAAACTCATATCTCCGCTTCTATAAATGCTAGAGAGCAAGAATTTGTATCACTAAATAGAGAAAGTGTGCTATTAGAGATTGCAAACAAATTTTCGAGATATAGACATATAATTAATGCGGAAGCAGAGTAAGCGAGTAAATTTGACTGATTTTGAGTGTTGAGTTGATGGAGTAACCGTCATATGACTGGATTTTCATTCACGAGATTGTTATTTTACAATTATAATAGCTGTACCTGCACGGTGTGAAAAGAATTGCGAGTTAAATACCGTTCTAAATTTCAATATTTTTTGTTTTTTAATATTTAACTTTTAAAAGATAATGTGAGTACCAGAACACAGGACTATTGTTTTTATCATTCCTAACCCTAAAATCCAAGGGGGAGTCATTTTGACTCCACGTGGACTTCAAGAGTGTCAGAGGGGGGGGGGAGAGGGATGGGCTGAGACGCTCCTCCGTCTAGCTATGCCTCCTCCAGGTCTCCCCTTAGGATCACGTGAAGTGTCAACTGGAATGGACTTTCCCCTTCCTAGCTACATAAGGTAAGTGTCATGGACAATGCGTCAGACTGACTCCGCCTAGGAATAACATGGGTAGTGAGGAGTCATTTTGACTCAGCACATGGAATAGCACCCCCAAAGTAGGAGTCAATTTGACTCAGCACATGGAATATCACCCCCAAAGCAGGAGTCAATTTGACTCAGCACATGGAATAGCCCTCTCTCTACAGAACCAGTTCACCAGTGTCCCATTGTCTCCAAGTTGCCGCAAAACGGGCTTACAGATTTTGGTAGCATCAGAAAAAATATAAGGGAACTCCCACCTTCTTTCACGGATCCCAATTTCAAAAAAAGAAAGATTGGCTTTCTCTTTTCATCTTCAACGAGGATATGACAGCAGTGCCATATAAGGCCAAGAAAAATAAAATGGTGTCGTCTATACAAAGCTCCCAAAAACTTCACCCATTCAGTAAAAAAAACATTTATAATACTTTCTTATAATGCCACAAAGGGAGGGGTTGACACACTTGACCTGCTGTGCTCGAACGTTCTCTGCAACCGTAAGACAAAGAGGTGGCCTCTTTGTGTTTTCTACAATCTGCTGAACTTGGCTTATGTTGTTTGCAAGTATAACGCCTACCGTAGGCAAAGGGAAAGGTCTAAGAGTGACTAGAAGCCGGAAGAAGTGGAAACACAAAATGCAAGAAATCAGAAGGGACCTCTTCGAGAACACAGATGGCAGATAAACCTCTGACTCGCCTACAGTTCCTGATCACTTTGCAAGAACGGCTTACCCACAATTGCGGTTGGAAAGGCTCAAGAACATCAACAGTGAACTGAAGTTCGCCATTCAGAACAGAACAGTAGCCCGATCTGCAGTTCCTACTCAGCCAATTCCGTCAGCTTTTCCTCTAAAAGCTGGAACACCTAAACTCAATCCTACATCAGCAGCTGGAAGGAAGTATTGCAGTATTTGCCCGTCAGCAATTAGGCGCACAACGTCCACTTCCTGTACAAAATGTAATCGTCTGATTTGCGGGGCTCACCAGAAGAAATTGTGTCCTCACTGCTGATTTGTTCAAAATATCATTTGTTCATAATTATGTTACCTGGCTATGAACAGCAATTTTTCATAATTCGGTCTCTTGATTTAGATTCTAGAGAACGATTATCTCTCCCGATTTTCCAACCTTCTATGGGGGCGATGAGTTTCTTTTTATTTTGAATAAGTTTACTCCAGGGTTTATTCTATTGAATTGTCTTTTATATATAAATATGTACCAATTTTTTGAGCTTATCTTTTCAACCTTTACTTCCAGAATAAATTAAGTGTTGGTTATTAGTTTGTCATGATTTTCTTCCATTTGCCCTAATAATTCATACTGAAAAAATTATTTTGATAATTTGGCGGTATTTCATCAACAATTAAAAAATTAAACAGTATTAGAAAACAAAATGATCCTAGATGTTTCAATGTTATATCAAAATATCTATTTATTTATAATAATGGGTTAGAAATCAAATTGGAGGGATGAAACGCGGAAAAATATGAGCGGAGTCAATTTGACTCCACACTAGGAATGAAGGGGGGCGAATGACCCGTTGGATTCCAGGGCTAATCATCATTTATCATCATATTGTAAAATTTGTACAAAACTTTAAAAAAAAGGATAAGATTTAAGTTTAACTTTAATTTTTATTTTATTTTTAACACATTGATTATATAGTACACATTTCATCATTGTTATTGATATTTGGAATGAATGGAAAAGTAAATAACGGTATGATAGCGAACAATGATTCATTGAGGAAACACCATCCAATTCAAAATCCTGACTTGCTTTGTCGTGGCTATGTGAAATAAAAGGAAAAGAAGAAAAAAGTTGTTTTTTTTTTACAAAAAAAAATCTTTTTTTATTGGAAGACTAGTACTATTATAAATGCGATTTTATTACTTATACAACTATAGGTTATCAGGTAAAAAAGGGTTATTTTTAATTAAATCATATTTGTTTAATATTTTTCAAGTTTAAACTTGAATTCTGAAAACATTTACTAAAGGCACTTAAACTCTTTTGGATTTCTATGCTTCAATTATTAGAACTCTTAGGAGGGAGGAGGTTGCTAGAACTTTCAACGACACAACCGGTTATCAACAAAAATTTTGACTATTAATATTCCAAGACCAAACAGGTGAAAAAGTTTCTTGGTAATCGACAGGATTTTTAGAATTCACCTCATTTCATTTGGATGGTTTCTAGGAATATGATCAAAATATAATAAATTTGTCAAAGCGGCAATAAAGCTTCACGTTTTTACACTATTTTTTTTCCCTTAATCTCCGTTTTATTAACAATTTCCACCCATTAATTTTCATTGTCAAAATTCTTTTGTAATGAACTTGCAACACACGTATGAACTTGATATGACACCGATTACAAAATTAATTACCTATTTTTTGAAATAGTTTTTCCCCATTCCTTCCCTCAAGGGGGGCATTTCGAAAAATGCAACGGATGTACACCTTCCGAAAGAAGTAAGCACTCTAGATGAAAGTGAAAACCACATCAAAATCGATCTGCTACTTTTCGAGTTTTGCGATCACAAACATGTTCAGGCTGAATTTTTATATATCGACGACGTTTTTTGAAAAGGCGTATGCGACATTGAGCAAACTTTACAGGAAATATGAAACAATTTTTTCCCAAATAACAATATATTTTTTTAAATTTTATTCTTTATTGTATAGAGTAGGATTTTATTAACCTGACAAAACCTTTATAATTACAATATATTTTTAAGGATTCTAGCACTGGTTAAGACCAAAGTGAAAGTCGTTACTATTTGGTGCTTACGTCCTTAATATTCGATTTTTAGACCATTTCCAATTTTTTTTCTGGATATATCGTAAGCGAGAATCGATAGAGGTGGTGTTTACGTCCCAAAACCAATTGAAACCTAAATTTCGAATTTTTGGCGCTTGAGCCAATTTCAAAAAACGACGTCGATATATATATATATATATATATATATATATATATATATATATATATATATATATATATATATATATATATCATAACGATATCGATATTGAGGGGAGAAATGGGGAAAAACTATTTTTAAAAATAGATAGTTCATTTTGTAATCGGTGTCATAACAAGTTCATACGTGTGTTGCAAGTTCATTACAAAAGCATTTTAACAAGTAAAATTAATGAGTGAAAATTGTTAATAAAACGGAGATTAAGGAAAAAAAATAAATAAAAACGTGAAGCTTTATTGCCGCTTTGACAAATTTATTATATTTTGATCATATTCCTAGAAACCATCCAAATGAAATGAAGTGAATTCTGTCGATTACCAAGAAACTTTTTCACCTATTTGGTCTTGGAATATTAATAGTCAAAATTTTTAAAGTGAAAGTTCTAGAAACCTCCTCCCTCCTAAGAGTTCTAATAATTGAAGCACAAAAATGCAAAAGAGTTTAAGTGCCTTTAGAAAATGTTTTCAGAATTTAAGTTTGAACTTGAAAAATATTAAACAAATATGACTCAATTAAAAATAACACATTTTTTTCCTGATAACCTACTGTTGCATAAGTAATAAAATCACATTTATAACAGTAATAGTCTTACAATAAAGAAAATATTTTTTTTTTGTAAAAAAACAAAACAACTTTTTTCTCCTTTTCCTTTCATTTCACATAGCCACGACAAAGCAAGTCAGGATTTTGAATTGGATGATGTGTTTCCTCGATGAATCATTGTTCGCTATCATACCGTTATTTACTTTTCCATTCATTCCAAATATCAATAACAATGATTAAATGTTTACTATATAATGAATGTGTTAAAAATAAAAGTTAAACTTAAATATTTTCTCTTTTATGTTGTTTGTAAAAGTTGTGTACAAACTTGATGAATGATGATTTGGAATGATAAGAACAATAATTCTATCTTCTGTTACTCACATTATCTTTTAAAAGTTGAATATTTAAGAACAAAAAAATATTGAAATTTGGAACGGTATTTAACTCGCAATTCTTTTCACATCGTGCAGGTACAGCTATTATAATTATAAAATAATTCTCGTCCATAAATCCAGTCATATGACGGTTACTCCATCAACTCAACACTCAAAATCGGTCAAATTTGCTCGCTTATTCTGCTTCCGCATTATTTATAAGTCTATGTCCTGAAATTCTGTTTGCAACCTCTAATAGCACACTTTCTCTATTTAGTGATACAAATCTCTAGCATTTATAGAAGCGGAGATATGATTTTTTAAAACTGACACTAAAAGTGTCTTAAACAAATTACTGTCCTAACACCCCTGATGGAGTAACGTAATTCTGCATTTAACAAAATCTGCTGTTAAACTAAAAAAAAAAATCTCAAAATTTAACTAAATTTCAATTAATTGAATCTGCTCGTTGAATCACTACGATAGGTGTAGATTATTACTCTAGACTCAAGCGCTACAATAGACTTATTACAATTATAGATTATAGATATTATACAATAGACTTTACTCAAAGTATTTAGGGATTGTATCTGTTAATTTTTGTAACGAATTTCTATTTTGTAATAAAGGATCTTACTTTTATTTTCTGATGCCTTGAATATTTATTGTAGTAAAGATGAAATAGATACTATTTATTTCTTCCAGGAAACAGAAAATTTTCGAATCATTTGCATATGTATATTTTCCTTTTTGTACTAGGGTTGTTTTAGTTTTTAAATATTATTATAGACGAATAATGATTCATTCTTAACCAATGTAATATGTCTTTTGTTCTAGTTAAACGAATTTAGTACTCACCATGCCAGAAAATTGAGTAATTAAGAGTTTAATATTTTTTTTTTTAACATTATTATACGTAGTAATAATAATAGTGGAAGCTGTCACTTCTGAAACAATCCTTATGGATACAAACTTATGGAAGCTGAATTGCAGTCTGATCGGAGCCTGAAGATCAAAGAAATAGCAGCAAGATTGGGGCTTTCAAAAACAAGTTTTCTGAGGATCATTAAAGAACATTTGCATTTAAGGTGAGTGCAAGATAGGTTCCAAAAATTATTTGGGCGTCGATATATATATATATATATATATATATATATATATATGTATATTTTCTTTGCAATTCTTATTACTTGGACTCCAAGTAATTTTTCAGCTTTGAAGCCCGGCGGACGCTTGTTAGTCACAGCTTCTGTCCAATTTTTTTTTTTATAAACGGTAGATAATGTATATTATTTATTTTTCCAAAACATTTTTTTAATATCGCAAATTAGGTTAATTCCCAGGAAATAGATTACAAATTCTCACGAATTACTGTAAAACTTGTAAAGCTCATGCACAGCCAAGTCTGGCTTGAAATGAAGCCTGGCGCCAATTTGATGAAATATCTCATCGACCAGCAGCAATAATAGTGCTCATTTTCCGCTATGTAGCTATTTTGTAATTTTAACACGTCTGACCTGAAAATTTAAAAATTTTGCCTTGAAAAATTGAATTTTAATACATTTCGATCGTTTAATTTTATCCTCGAGATTGCATCCAAAAGTGATGAGTTGGGTTTCTCAAAAAGTATGCATTTTATGGTAAATTATGTATTTGATCGTACAAAAAGGTAATCAAATTATCTAAGAAACAAAAAGAAATTATCTAAATCGAACCAGTATCAGCAAAGACACGGCGTAGGTTATAAGGACTACAAGACTGGATCCTTTATGGAAAGCCGAGTGATTCAGAAAGTAGACGGACGCGTCCGAACCGCTGCATCTCCTTCCGTCACGCCTCCATCCTGTTCTCAACAATACACTCTCTTCAACTCTGTTGTTAACTTCACGATGTACTAATTAATAATTTATACTTTTACATTATTTATTGGAAACTAAATAGAAATTTTTAAAATTTATTTTCAGCTTGACCAAACGACAAACCATTTGGCACGATAAACGGAAAAACATTTGGTATGACAAATCAAAAATACATATCGCACAGAATTGCCGTACTGCAAATGCTTATAAACTATTTCATTGTATTTTTGTGAGAGAAGGCGTAAATAAGTGCATGATGCTGAGTTTATTTCAAGTAGTGTTTATGATAACTCTTTAAAATTATTTGAAGAAATAGAGAATTATTGTAGGGTGGTACGTTGTATAAAAAGTAAGTTAATAAAACTAAATGTAATACATTTATTACATTTAATACTAAAATTATTTACAATATCAGTATACTATTGCATTATTACAATCTGGCGTAAACATGAGGAATAATAAATTTTAAATATATATACCAACAAACATTTGTAGATTTACGGTTAAGCTAATTTACATTGCAAGAAGCAGCTGTAACAGAACTATCGTCTCGACTTGGGATCTGCAAGCTTGAGACATAATTTTACCTGAAGCGGTAAGAAGTAAGCTGAATAAAATTTGTCTTCTGCAGCAAAGTCTGACCGAATATTTGAATAAATACGACCCGATGCAGGCCAAATCGAACTTTTAGTGTTTGAGAACTGTTAGAATGGAACAGTGAGTCCTCATTATCGGCTTTTATCTGTCTTTGTTCTCTTCTACTTTTATCTAATACATTTTTTAGATATGGAGGATTATCTGATAAAGGACGATTTATGAATATGGATGAAAAATGCAATTTGCAGTGATGAATTTTCAAAAAACTAGAGGTTTCCAAAAAAATATTGAAAAGATGTAGGCATGCTCTTTGACCAATGATTAAGGGAATAAACCATATTATTGGGGTCAAAATAACTTTTTATAATAATTTTAAATAATAAATCCGAACAAACTAAATTAAAGAAAATACTTAAAAACAAAAAAATAACTAAAAAAAAAAAAAAAGGATTTCAAATGCTTTAATGTTAATCGGTGAAGCTTAGAATCAGTTACCGCCTTAACTGTCAGTTCCATGGAACAATTGTCCACCCCGTGGAATTATAATACTTACATGGGACGGACCACTACATGTTTGTTCATAAGAAAGAAGGAATGAAATGGTAATAGAAGGAAAAATCAAATAAAAGTTTCAATTAGTGAAACATTGAAGCATGAGATGGTTATTAAATAAATGTTCAATCTACATGACGTTCTCCCCTGCAACACTGACTGAAAACTGAGAGCTGGGGATCATGAAAGAATGGCTATAGCAAGATAACAGGGCTGGCACAACAAAATGACTTCCTAAAATTCCCCGTTCGTCCCCCTGAAGGATAAGAAGGGTGCTTTTTTCATTCAACCACGGGATATACTTATTCATGGAGCTCACATATAAACACAATTTCTTTTATTAAATGGATCAACCTTCATTGCTATGACTCCTATTATCCTATTATTCCTATTATCTGGATTAGAAACCTTTTCCAACTTAAACCTTTGTGTATTTTGAAGGCCATGTTTTGAAATCTGAAAGAAATAATAGATACACCTCCGATACGAACTTTTTCCATGTTTATGAAAAGCTAGCCCCTTAAATAATATAAATCACCCGAAATGGTTGCTGATCTGAGCAAAAACTAGGATTTCAGGGCAAATAGTTCCGAAGATATCTACCTGATACATTGAAATTGCCCTTTCCTTGAGAATCACCCATATAAATGTACATAACCTGGAGACTGTAGCATATAGTGCCTTTATATTGAAATGATAGTCATGAGTATTTCCTTCTATCTCTTTCTATTCCTGAATCTCGGTCCCTCATTCAGACCTGTATTATATTTTTAGCCATTTGAGATCTTTCACCAGCAAGTCAATGGAGGTAAAAAATATTTTAAAATGAGTGTCGAAAAATTTTTTTTTTGTTATTGACCCTACTATTAAAGAAGGACCATGGCTATATCATATTATGCCGTTTAAAATATCAATGTCATATAAAGAATTCAATATCTGACTAACCAATTCTTCATTGTCCCTCGTTGCTTCAGTTCTTATGGAAAGTATGTTATGTCTTGTCCTGGTGTCAGATACCCCATTGCAACGGACAAAGCCATCGGACCAGTGGTTGTGCGTTCTAGAGCGGTTTCAGTGTATCTTTTCCTTTTTAAGAAGTGCCCTAATAAATTGGTCAGAATTTAGTTTTTACTTTGCGAGGTCATATTGAAGATCCGAGGTAATAAAGTAGCACTATTGATCCGGTGTATTTTCCTTTGGCGCTCAATATCAAATTCCAATTGGATTGGAACAAATGGACTGTTAATTTATCCGCCCGTATCGCTCCGTTCTAAGAATCGGGATTTCCTTCTTTTCCCTGAACGAGGGGAGGGGAGGCGGGGAATGTGCTCAATAAATAACTCCGGTGGCTCCCTCTTCAGTAATAGCACGCTAATTAATCCGATATTGTTTCTGACTAAAAATAGATGCTGCTTTATATATTTTTCTTTCTCCGTATAATATTGGAACGAAATAATTTTTCCGTAATGTAATACAATAATTATAATTGGTATCGAAAGGTTTGTGGAAACACAACAAAAATATATTATTTAATTTGGGTATTTCAATGTGAACCATGAACGACATCACAGAAAGAGCTCTTTGCAAATTCTACCATAATTATTACAAATGGTGTAGTTTCTATGCAGGTTAATTATTTGTACTTTGTGACCAATGTTTAAGTTAGAAAAGGTCTCTATTCCAGATAATAGGCATAATAGGATAGTAGGAGTCATAGCAATGAAAGTTGATCCATTTATTAAAACAAAATTGTGTTTATATGCGAGTTCCATGAATTTCGTATACAAAAAATAAGAATATCCCGTAGTAGAATGAAAAAAGCACCCTTCTCACCCTTCAGTGGGACGAACGAGGAATTTTAGGATGCCATTTTGTTGAGACAGCCCTGTTATCTTGCTATAACCATTCTTTTTATAAGCATTCTTTCTAAATCTACAGATCGTTGTTGGTATATTTTAAAACTTATTATTCCTTATGCTAACGCCAGATTGTAATAATGCAATTGTACACTGATATTGCAAATAATTTTAGTATTTCAATTTATTACATTTAGTTTTATTAACTTACTTTTCTTCAGAAATTTTATTTTTAAAAAAAAATCAAATGCTCGCCTCACACTTACCACCCTTTAATAATTCTCCATTTTTTCAAATAATTTTAATGAGCTCACATAAACACTACTTGAAATAAACTCAGCATCGTGCACTTATTATATAAAGTACAAATATCTAATGTGGACACCCCATGACTTCCTTGTACGCCTATTAAACTATAAATCGGTGGCTCAAAAAGTGATCCTGAATTTGGTTACTAGTTTCCGAACATACCTCAAAAACGACACTCGGCGTCGCGACATCTATTTATTGACACACACACAAACACAAGCTCTTGTTTCTTGAGGTCTTAGTCCGTTATTATATGTCGTTTTCTTTCAGTAGGTAACAAGTTCCCAAGAGATTTCTTCGTGTTCCTTACAACGACATTAGAACTGTCTATGTCACTAGATAAGGCATTTGAAACGGTTTCAACGTTTTAAGCGGAAGAAACCGCTTAACTTATATCTTATTCTCCTACTCCAGACTTGTTCAGCTCACAAATGGGGAGGAAAAAAAGTATTTTACACTCAATTTTAACGCTTAAAACAAGTAATACAATTGTTTAATCATAGTGAAAAAATATAATCTTATTTATAACCTTCATCTCCGAAACATATCTCTGCAATAAATTTTGATATATCTTCTTATGGTAGTTTATTATGGCCTTCAAGTAAAGTACCCCTTTCGGTTCTTTAATTTCAACCAAAATCTATTATATTACTTATGTTGATACAAAAGTATAGTATACCAAATTTGAGATGTTTTAAATTATATTTTAATATACTTTTTGATGAAAGTCTAATATGACCTTCAAGTAAAGTACCACTTCCGGTTTGCTAATTTTGACCAAAATTTATTATGTTATTTATATTAGTGTGCAGGTCTTAATTACCAAATTTGAAAAGTTTTATATCATATTTTAATGTAATGTTTTATGAAAATCAGTAATGACCTTCAAGTAAAGTACCACTTCCGCTTATCGTGCAGTGAGCAAAAAGGAGGTCCACATCTAGATTATACGATAATTCTAAATACAAAATTACAACTTTCTACAGCTAACCGTTTTTGAGTTATGCGAGATACGAACATACGAACGTACGTACGTACAGACGTCACGACGAAACAAGTCAAAATGGATTCAGGGATGGTCAAAATTGATATTTCTTTTGATATCTGAAAACCGAAAATTTTGGCGATTACAATACTTATTTACTAATTTACTAAGTACAAGGAAGTAATAAAATAGTTTATAAACGATTGCAGTACTACAATTCTGTGCACTATGTATAATAACTCTTGTTTATTCAAGCAATACAAAATTATAACTTTTCTTATATAACACAATGATACAACGGAACATCGTATGGAAAAAAGGTTGGTTTAAATTAAATTTTTACAATTACCATGCATTAAACAAATAAATTTCTTATTAGTGCATAGTTTCTCATTGCCCTCAGCAGAACGAAAAGAGATTTTCGACTAAATTAAAGTTGAAATTGGTTTCGGTTTTTCTAATCGAGGCGACAGCTGCTATTGCTTTTCAAGTCCGCTAATAAAAGTAGGGCCAAGCTGCTTAATCTCTCTTGGATTGCCTAAGTCCGCAACTTTATACCTCTTCAATTTATTCCCCACTAAGCTTGCAACATTCCCTGGATTTTATCTTTATCACTTTATTTAAGGCAGCTGTATAATCATTTATAATTCATTATAAGTATCATTTATAAACATTTTTATCAGAACCGTGTAAACTGTTGGGAAGTTTTTTTAATAAAGGAGATTCATCAACCGCATGTTTCAATTATTTCTGAACTTGAAATTGATTGTATGGAACGGGGGAATAAAAAGTATATAATTTAGTTTTTATTGTGACCAACAAATTGCTAATTGAAAATTAATTTAAAATTGAAATTTTACTTTGTAATTTCTCTCTTTGTTGCCTATCATACACAGTTCACTGTCAGATAGGTAAGTTGGTCTAGTCTCATATTCTCTCAAAATCATAAATAAATATTTATTTGTGTTTTTATCGTAACAGCTGAATTCCAGTTACCTAGTTGTAAAATTCCCCTCCCACACTATATAATATGGTGTTGATTATTTCTGAACTCGAAATTTATTCTTCCCAACGTTTTTACGTTATTCAATTCTTCGAGAAGGAATAAAAATAATATAATTTAGTTTTTTAGTATTTATCATAAAGTTCTTTAATTATAAATTTAAAATTAATTTAGTTTACATTAAATTTGTTATTGGAATTAAGTTTCTTGATTACTATTTTTACTTAAGTAAAGGAAGTATTGTAATCTCGAAAATTACGGTTTTCAGATTTCAACGGAAATATCCATTTTGACCATCCCTGAATCCATTTCGACTAGTTTCGTCGTGACGTCTGTACGAACGTTCATTCGTACGTGCGTATCTCGTATAACTCAAAAACGGTTAGCCGTACAAAAGTAGAAATTTTGCATTTGGGATTATTATAAATGCAGTTGTAAGCCTCCCTTTTTGGTCACTACTTGATCACCTGAGGTGGTACTTTACTTGAAGATCATATTTGATTTCCATGAAAAATTATATTAAAATTAATAAGATATAAGTTAAGTGAGTTCTTTCGCTTAAAATGTCGAAACCTTCGATTTAAGTAACATTAATAGTTCTAATGTTGTCACGGAACTCGAAGAAATCTCTTGGGAACTTGTTATCTACTGAAAGAAAACGACTTATAATAACGGAATGGGACCTCAAGAAACAAGATATGTTTTTGAGATAATGCAATCTTCGGAAACTAGTAAGCAAATTCAGAATCACTTTTTGAGCAATCGATTTATAGTTTAATAGGCATACAAGGAAGTCATATGTTGTCTACATCAGATATTTATTTTAATAAATTGTCTTAGTTAAAATAGTCATGACATCAGCTGATCTACATAAGCCATCTTTCCAGCTATCACCAGATTTACTGTCAGCGTGTAGACAAGGACACTACTGCACTGCCAGATTATCTCACCGTCGGGAGAGTACTACCACGACAGAAAACAGTTACCATGTAAGCGAGTCTTTAAGCCAGACATTTCGTCTTGATAATCTCCACTGTCGCAAGGAGTTGATCACTAGAGAGTACCTCAGGCGCAAAATGTACAAAGGAGACATCCTCTCTGATGGGTTATTGTCTCTTTTGTGTTCTGCCTAAACCCGGGAGATAAGTTACTCCGGGTGTCGTTGTAATGTTAATGGTAGTGTAGTCATCATCATGCTTCCATGATGGCAGGAAAGACAACACGAATCGTTATAAATGAAGTTTACGATTTTAAACTGTATAAAATATAAAGTAATGGTGAGAATCATTGGCAATGTTTCTCTTTAATAGAATCAAATAAATAATTTATAGTTAAAACTAATTTTTTTCTAACATTAAATCGCTTAAAATTCTTACAATTTGTGGGTTCTGCGTATTGTAAATTGTTTGTAGTAGCAAGAAAACTCTAATGGCCAATATCTGCTAGCACATGAGTAGTAATACGTAAATGTATGGATCCAATCCTAGAATTGGACCAATATCTAACTTGCATAACACCTACTTAGAGGAATAGGTTATTGAGAGATGTAAGGATACGCTTAACTTTACCGATGGGCCATCTAGAGGTTTATGAGGGTTCGAAAAATATTTGTAAAAGCATCATACTGTATTATTTCTTCGTACATAACACTTAGCTAAGGTGTTGAAATGGCACTTATGAGGTCTTATTATATGGAGTTTTAAATATGATTTTGAATATATGATATGTAAAAATGATAATTTTTTAGAAGAAATGGAATAATATTTATACATTGTATTATTAGGTACTATGTGAATGAAAGATCTTCCTTTATCAATTTAATTAATGATGATTACATATTCTTTTCTACATTTTGAGGTATTCCCTCATAATCTAGACATATCTTATAATGTCATGTTATTTAACGTAGTTAAATAGAATGTTGTTTTAATTATTCCTCAAGTTCAATAACAGCCTGTATCTATATTCATGCAAGTTCTATGAGCTATCGAAGCCTATGCCACTAATAAACTGGGATATTTTTTGCATAAGGATCTTTGAAGGACCTCTATCCTATCCATAGTAATTTTTATTATTACAGGGGGTTACAACATATGTATATAATTATATACTACTTTTATGATCTATTAAACAAGCTCCAACTTGAGTGGTAATAGATATCTGTAGGTCAAGTAGTTTCTGAGATAAAGTTTTACTTTCTACGAAAAACGAGAAAACACCATTTCGTAACTTTATTTTGCCAAATATTATGGAAACTGTTCTTCCTACGAAGATAATTATTATGTACTACTTTATTGTGGATTTAATTACCTCCAATTTGGGTGATAATATACATTTTATATTTTATTTTATATATTCCATAGTTGGGGCAGGCCAGTCTTTGCCACCCCTTAAAGCCCTGGTCCTATCTAACCAGTGCTAGGGAGAGTATTCGGGTAAAATATCCCGTACTCATTAATGAGATTACTTTTTGCCCATTTCTAGTTCAGACTACTGAGGATTTGATGCAGAAATAGCCTATCTCTATCTATGATACTTAAAGCCGAAAACTAGGCATAGTGTCCACACATGACGCAGCTCTTTTAATCACATATTTTCATGATACAGTATTATTTTCTGCTAAGTCTAGGGATATATATTTTTTAATCAATTTTTCGTAAAAGTATTAAATTTTTTTGTAAAGAATATTTTTTAAAACAAAAAAATGTTGTATCAAGTATAGGGCAAAGGTTGAATGTCAAAAATTTGGATTATACATTAAAATCATGAAACTATAAAATAAAAAGTAAAAAACCCACTTCTGTAAAGTTTATTTTTCGGAGCTAAGCTATTTCTGCTCTAAAGCGACGATATGTCTATAATAATAAATTTAAAATAATCCAAAATATTATAAAAAGAAAATAACATTGTAATTTTCGAATAAAAATTAAATAAAAAAATGCGTTAGGTATCTACTAGTAATAAATAGATTGCTTTGCCTAAAAAGTTTCTTCAGCTAAAACACTGAGTTACTCAATACATTGTTGGTCGTTGGCTCTAGCATTAAGAGTTCCCTCACGCTCGGGAGGTCGGTATATATGAGGCAGTGGACTGCCAGTTCTTCAGTCTGCTAGTAACTCCAACTAGAGCATCATCATCAACATGAACTACTACACTCTGGTCAGCATCTTAGAGTTTATAAGCGATTTAGTTTTGTTTGTTATAAGCGATTTAGTTGTGTTTGTAGATTTCATGTGCACTGTGAACTAAAAGATCGTGATTTCTTACTATATGATATGATTTTTAACTCGATATTGATAAAAATATATTTCAAGTAATTAAATTGTTACATTACATCGAAGGCTTAATCTAAGTCAATTAGTTATCATTGAAATATAATGTTTTCTATAAATAATCTTTAATTTTATACACTTTCAGATCTTGGCTGTTGCCGCTTGCGTCGCCTCCTCCTCCGCTAAGCCCAGCGGCTTCCTGCCTGCTCCGCTGGTCGCCGGACCAGTCGCCGCCCCCTTGGCTTACCCCGCCCCCGTCGTCGCCAGCCGCACCGCCCAGGTCGTTCAGACCAACTTCAATACCCTGGCCGCTCCTTACTACGCCGCCCCAGTCCCCGCTCCGTTCCTCGCAGCGAGGTACGCCTACGCTGCTCCAGCAGTTGCTGCACCATTCGCCGCACCAGTTGCTGCTCCAGTCGCTGCAAGGTACGCATTCGCAGCACCGCCAGTCAGCGCACCAGTAGTTGCCGCCCCCGCAAGGCTGGCTGCACCCGCTGTCGCTGCACCGGCCGTAGCACCAGCAGTAGCACCTTTCCCATACTACATATGAAAACAACTAAATAATGCCGTTTTTGGAGGCATTAAAATTATAAAATAATAAAAAAAAAAATTAAAACGAATGATTCTACTCAAATTAATTCCCTTAGACCTTTGATTTATATATTTTGAGGTATTACAACCATTACAACTAAACTAAAAAGGTTAAAATGGCTGTTACTGTACATCTCAAATGCCAAATTCAGGCGTATTTAGTATTTCAAGTCACAATCGCTATGCAGACTCTATACTATAGATATTATTACAATATAATATAATGTAGATAATAATATTAGCATGTATTTCACATTTTACGAGTTGGAGCGCCCGTTGGAAGGACAGTTTTAAAAATAGTAAACATAATATTTATTCGTTTCAGTAAATAACATGGGCAATAGATAACATCAAACAATAGCTGCACAAATAAGTAAATGCAATAATAATAAAGATAGTGATAACCTGTATTTTTTAAGGTTATTAATTCCCTAAAATATAAAATAACCTAATAAATTATGTTACAACAATTTTTTTCCTCACCATCATTCTCCTCCAAAAAATGAGAAATGAGTTGCAAGAATTAATAAGCTTTTTTTCTTCTCTTCGTTTTTTATTTTTTCCTTTGACTCTTTTTTTATTTTTATTTTTGGCGGTTCTTTTATAACGTTCGTTGAACTCATTTACTTTTTTTTCTAACCCATCGACTTTATTTCACAATAGGTAACAATATATACAAATAGATTTTATACTTTCGTCTTTATAAATTATCTTTAAGTTAACTCAATAAAGAGTGTGTGTTATAAACTTGCTTCCACGGGCAGAAAAATGATGGCGGACCCCTTCCTACCTACGCAGGTTTTTTATTATATTGATTATTGGATTATATGATTATTATTATATTGATTATTATTTTTATAATTCTTGTAAATTCATGAGCTTTTCTAATGTCTTGGCTTGAGATTTGTTTCATGCCAGTGGTTGATAGATCTGGTTTATGACCAAATTTATTATTTTAAGCTTGTTTAATTGTCTCCGGGCATCTCTTTATATCGAAGTCGTTTCTTGAAAAAGGCTCAAGCTCCAAAAATCTAAATTTATATATATATATATATATATATATATATATATATATATATATATATATATATATTGGACATAAACACCACCTACATCGATTTTCGCTCACGATACATCGAAAAAATATGAAAATGGTTTAAAAATCGACTATTGATGATGTAAGCAACAAATATATACAACTCCTAATCGTCACTCAGGACAGTGCTAGAAGCCTTAAAAATATATTCTAATTAAAAAGCTTTTACCACCTTCATAAACTTCTGTTTATTATACACCTTATATTGTAACTGTATGCAATAAGGAATAAAATTTAAAAAAAAATTGTTATTTGGGAAAAAATGATATCATGTGCTTCCTGTAAAGTTTGCTGAAGCGCTTAAACCTTTAAAAAAAAAACGACGTCGATATGAAGACATATTATAACTATTAACTTGTTCCTCCTGAGGTTGATGAGTTACGGAAAATATGAGTTAGTAATGTTCACCTACAATTTATTATTTATTTATATTCGTTCATGATGAGTTGTAACAAGATGAATTATACCCTTGTTATTTATTTATTTTTTTTTATTTCTTTATTTGCAATTGTATATTTATCAGAGATTCTCATATAAATCTAAATTTTGAGTTCAATGAAAATATTTGCCAAATGTGGCGCTATGTTTTAAAAATTTAAGTGCCAGCTATTTTTTGTTCGTTGTGTACAATATATCACATTAGAAGTTTATCTCTTTGAAGCAATTTAAAGCAGAATACCCCAAATGACAGAAACCTTTCCCTGTCCCAAGCCTCAAAATTACCTGTTTAAAATATTATCGCTCTTAATAGCAGAACACAATTTGAAAAAATTGTATTACCAAATAATAAAATAATATTTTTCAATTTGTTTTACAAAAATAAAAGCAAGGATGGCTTCAAAATACCTCTCTCAAGGTTTGGCCATTACCCTCTTCCCTCCTTCTGCTGTATTTGCATTTTCCTGGTACTATTTGGAATCCAGAAGGTAATTTGAGCTTATGTATCATTTTACTAAAGGCCAGAAGTAAATCCACGTGTTTTCCGTTTTTGTGAATTTAGGGGAAAACAACAAGATAAGAAAATTCGTTGAGTAAATTTTGTTTGTAGATACCGTCCCTCTTTTATATACGTTATGTTTTAAAATTAAACAATTTGAATTTATTTAATTTAAAAAATTAGATACAAATCAACTTTAGTAGCAACATTTGTATGCAGGCATAACCTCAATTCAGGTAAGATAAAAAAAGGTAATGTGCCATCATTGCCATCTCAATTCTTTGTAATAAAGCTTTTTAGAAAGATTTGAAGACATTTTTACCTCCTTCTACACACTAAAGGAAATATTAATAAGTATCAAATTTTTATTTGATTTTTCCTTATATTGACATTTCATTTCTTCTTTCTTATGAACAAACATGTAGTAATGTTTTTACTTCCTTGTACGAAGTAAAGGAAGTATTGTAATCACGAAAATTTTCGGTTTTCAGATTTCAACGAAAATATCCATTTTGAACATCCCTGAATCCATTTTGACAAGTTTCGTCGTGACATCTGTACTTACGTTCGTATGTCCGTTCGTTCGTACGTATCGCATAACTTAAAAACGATTAGCCGTAGAAAATTAAAATTTTGTGTTTAGGATTAATTCTCAAATGTAATAACTGTAAAATCTAGTTGTGAACCTCGCTTTTTGGTCACTTCATGATTACCGGAAGTAGTACTTTACTTGAAGGTCATTATTGATTTTCATCAAAAATTATATTAAAATGTAATGAAAAACTTCTCAAATTTGGTATTCAATATTTACATACTAATATAAATAACATAATACAATTTGGTTAAAATTGGCAAACTGCAAGTGATATTTTACTTGAAGATCATATTATATTTTCATAAAAAAATATATTAAAATATAATGTAAAACATCTCAAATTTGGTAAATTATACTTTTATATCAATATAAGTAATATAATAAATTTTGGTTGAAATTGAAGAGCTGAAAGGGGTACTTTTCTTGAAGGTCATAATAAACTTAAATCAAAAGGTATATCGACATTTAATACAGAGATCATATGGTTCGGTGATAAAGGTTACAAACGCGATTTTTTTTGCACTCTAATTAAAAAATTGTATTACTTGTTTTATGTGTTAAAATTGAGTATAAAATACTTGTTTTCCTCCCCATTTGTGAGCTGAACAAGTCTGCAGCAGGAGAATAACATATAAGTTAATCGGGTTCTTCCGCTTAAAATGTTGAAACCGTCGATTTCCAATGCTTTAGCTAGTGACTGAATGAAAAGATATTTTTATTTTTAAAAAAATATTGATAATACTCTATTTGCAGTAAACAATTTTTATAGTTTTAATTTTAAAGTAAAAATTAACACGATTTTTTAAAAGATAACTTCAATGTTTCTTCTAAACAAATTATTTGAAATTTTACAAATATCATATAACCTGTTTTGAATGATCGTTTGTGGATTTTTAATCTTTAGTCTGCAGACCTAAAATGTTTTATAATTGAAAATGAAAATGAATATTTCGGTCTATGTACTGCTCATAGTCAAAAGTAGTGCAAAAATGTATTCATGGCGGAGTAATAGGCAGTAAATTTCCAAGCCATTCCATGAGAATAACTCGAATAAATTAAAATAGATCTTAATCTACTTTCGTAGTTTAATTTGCTTGGGTTTGTTATTATTTAGTAGAATCCTCGCCAATATGTTTTTAAAAAAACCCAATATTTTCAATAGTTTCATCATCATCTTGCGTAGCAACTCGTTACCGAGCTAGGCCGTCTCCTATAAGCTGTGTGAGCTGGCTTTAACCTGCGTCTTTCGAACATCGAGAAGGGTTCTTGCTTCTTCGACAACATCCATCCACCTCACGTTCGGTCACCCCATTCTTCTTGTACAATGAATTTCCTCGGTGAGCATCTTCTTAGGAATCAATATATCCTCCATTTTTGCTGTCATAGGTTGTGCACTTCTCGGTTACAGTTTCTCCTACATACTTCGTCTGGTTTTATGGGGCCAAAGGTCTTCTGTAGGATTGTCCTCTCAAATACCTTTTCTTTGTTATAACTCAGATCTTCGAATACGGGCCGAACAACTGTTTTATAGAGCATCGCTTTTGCCTCCTTTCAGAAAATCCTGGTCCTGAACTCCTTCCTTAGGCTATAGTAACATCTGTTGGCAGCATTGATTTTCCTCATGTCGTTTTTAAGGTGATCTCTGCCCCCAAGAAACAATACTGTCATCGCATTCGAACCTAAACTGGCCAGCTTCGAAATATTCCTCTATTTCTTCTCTCCCTCCTACACGCATATAATTAGTCTTTCGTGTATTGACACGAAGATCAAGTTTCTTGGCTGCCCCCTGCAATGCAAGGAATGCTTCCTTTAGTTTCCTTTTAGATCTGGATATGATGTCGAAATCGTCTGCATAATCCAGAATTCTAACCAGTCTATTAAACCCACCTAATGCCTTTTCTCCCGCAAGGCAGGCCCCTGTATCCTGTATCCTGACCCCTGTGTCTTTGCTGAACTCCTCCAAGAGATCGGATTCATTTTTTATTGCGCTCTTTGATCCTTCCATGGCCATGTTTAAAAGTCTTACTTCACTAGTCTCAGCTCAAATTATTTTTCAGGATCATATTCAAGGTAAAAAAAAAAACATTAACTATAAATACAGTATTGTAACATAAAGAAAATGCTGCAATTTCCAAGGTTATATAGTAAAATCTTTCTCAAAACATTTTTTTTCCTAAAACGAATGAACTGAATTCAATAAACTTTCAAATTTTAACTAGAAACTTTGGAATGTAATTTAAATAAGATAATGGTGATTTTGAATATCTCAATAAATTCAACATGACTGCGCCCTCGAATATAATCTACATTATTTTGAAAATAAAGTACCCACCAACGCAGAGTGGTTCAGAAACCTCAGATTTGTGGCCAAAAGTCATAATACGTTCTACAGCCTTCAAAACTTATCCAATAGTGATTTAATTAATTAGTTTTGAACAATATTAATTCCTCAGAGCGTTTTGGTAAGTAGAGAGGGATGGAAGAAAAGATTCATATAGCGAAACTTAGCGATGCCTTGGGAGTGCGTGCAAGTAATCGCTTAGAAAACTAAAACTTTCTATTGGCAAGAAACATGAATTACTTATTCATTATGGAATTGATATTAGAAAACAATTACCTGCTGATGACGAGTCTATGTAGAGCAGAAAAGTGAAAGAATTTTTTTTTTTCAAAGCTTATACAGTTTTGGTGTAATCCAGTTCCGAACGGTCTCAATTGATGTCAACTTTGAGAAGTAGTTGCAATAATCAATTGACCTGCTATTTTAATTTTTCGGTAAATCGAAGAGATCTGCACAACCATTGTGCAAAGGGATTAGGATGATGAGTAAGGTTCTGATGAAATATGGAAAATTTGAATCGAATTAGGTCAAGAATCTACGGAATATTAAGGCCATGGTGTAAGGTCTTGTTTGAAACATAATATGGGGCATTGACTATAATACGGAGGACTATAGACTAGAAAGGTTGAATACTTTTGATGTTCGAATCTTTAGCTGTCTCCCACAGTTGTAGTCCGTAGGTCCAAATAGGTTTCAGAATGGACTTGTAGAACAGAAGTTTGTTGGCTATTGAAAGATGAGATGTTCTGTTCAGTAGTCTGTATAATTGGCCAAATTGTTGATTAAGCTCTTGTCTTTTAAGTCTAGTATGAGGGTTCCATGTTAGTATTTTGCCAAGCAGAAAGCCAAGATACCTGACTGTGTCTGAAATGGGAAGTGGTGTGGAATTAAAATGAACTGGCGGACAGGATCTGCTTCGGAGGGTGAATGTGACATGCTTACATTTTGATTCATTGACCTTGATGCCCCAATTGTTGCACCACTATTTGATCAGAAAGAGTATGGGATGATAGGATAGCGGTATCATCGGCATCGAAAAGTATCGGAGTTTGTAGGAAGGTTAGTGGTAAATAAAATGTAGAGGACTGGACCTAAGACGCTACATTTGGGAACACCGGCTTCGATTGTGTAATAGTTGGAAAATTCTGTACGACAGTGAACTCTGAAGGAATGGTTAGAGATGTAGGATCGAAGGATTAGGTATAAGGATGGGGGTAATTGGATTTTGAGCTTGAAGAGCAAACCGTGCCACACCCGGTCGAAAGCTTGTTCTATGTCCAGAAAGAAGCAAGTGTAATATTGCTTGCTTTCAAGTGCAAAGGATATATGATCAACAACTCGAAGTCCTTGTTGAACAGTAGAATGCCCTGAGCGAAATCCAAACTGGTGTGAAGGGTTTTTTTGGGATTCGAGTATTGAGAGGATGCGTTTTAGAAGGATTTTTTCAAAATATTTTGAAAGAATCGGGGACAAGCTTATTGGCATATAGGATGAGATATTATTGATACTGGTTTATGGAAAAGGATAATTTTGGAGTGTTTCCACATCAGAGGAAAGTGGGTTGTGCGAAGGATACAATTGTACAAGTAGATAAGTAGTATAACCACTTTTGGGGTAAGTTGGCGAAGGATCTGGGAAGTGAGGATTTTCTGTTAGTAATTCCATTTACCTATTTGATCATTTCCTTTCCAGCTATTTGTTCTTGCTAAAACTTACCTAATTAGGTTAGTATTCAAATCAAATTTAATTACAAATACCATTTCAGTCAGCTATTCTTCTGTTTTGGTTTTATGGAACCTTCGTTTTCTCAACTCTCAGTTTAAACATACCATTTGCCTTCAACGTATCTGATACCATTATGAACAAATTTGTATTGCCTTTTCCTCCTCTAAAATGTCTTATAAAAAGTGAAGGAATTATCACTTATTTTAAATATATACTGTAGTTTCCCATCACGAAATTAGAAAATCAAATGAACTATGAACTGACTAAAAAGACCCGAATTCGGTCAAACTCAAATTTTCCTCGATAAAATCCGAATATAATTCGACCTCTTATATAGGTCGAATCCACGGCGGAAAATTCCCGATATTCGGGAAAATACTGATTTTTAAAAATTTTATTAGACCCCGCCATTTCACCGGCGTTAAATTTGTATTACCAATGCCTGTTCCGTAGACATGAGTGGACGACCAAGTTCCTCTGACTAAGTGAATTTCATCCGAAATTTATATGGAAAGACAAAAGGAGCAATCACTGAAATAAAACTGACTTGACAGAAAGTGTCTTTAGTTTGATGACTTTATGCCAACAAAGTTTATTAAGGCACGGTATCGGTTTTAAACCATTTAAAGAAAACGCTTAAAATGCTTCGGTGTAAACGATATTTCTAGTTCTTTCTCTCTGTGGTATAAATATATTTCTACTGGTTTTGTGGAATTGCTTTTGACAATGAAATAATATTTGTAAGCTTCATAACAACTTTCATTTATCGCATTACTAAATGTCTCCCCAAATTCGGAGCGTCAATTATCTAAGACATTGGTAAGTGGCCATCGCATTGGAAGTTCCCTCACGTTCGACAGGTTGGTATATATGAGGCAGCGGCCTGTAAGCTCTTCAGTCTGTTAGTGCATCCGACTAGATCATCATCATCAACATGAACTACTACACTCTGGTTAGCATCTCAGTAGTTTGTTAGCAGCTTAGTTGTGTTTATAAATTTCAAGTGCATCGTAAAGAAGACAATGCTAAAATATTTTAAACTTTTTAATATTTAAATTGAAAAAAAAGTTCTAGATTTATTTGGAAATTTATATCATAATTTTTTTTAGTTCAATGATTCATTGTGTTATGGTTAACCATGAAAATGGTTATTAGGCCAATCGACGTGAGGGTTGTAGACGGCGATGAAATACCGGCCTGCCTGAATTGATTTCAGGTTTTTTTTTTATTGGACTAGTTGATGGTTTAAGGCAAAGATGCAAAAAGACGCCGGATCTTGGAGCAGAGACAAAGATAGAAGGGGAAGGAGAAGATAATGCTTTACGGTTTTTCGTTAATATCTCGAAAATGGTTGGTCCTTGTTTTAAACATTGTACGTAAAATTGAAAATTGATACAAGATAGTTCCTATTAATTTTTTTCGTATCTCGTATAGTTCAAAAATGAACACTCCTCAAAGAAACGAATTTGAAAAAAAAAATTGTTGGTTCCGTCATATACTGACCTCATTACCTTTCCATTTATTGTTTTTAACTTCTGTTACTTTGAAGAGCGCATATTTCTGAAACTGTACTAGATACGAAAAAGATAATAGGACCATTCTTTTAGGAAATTCAACGCTCTACCAATTTTTACATGTGATGTTTGAAGTTAGGACCAACCGTTTTCGAGAAATAAACGAAAACTCGAAAAACATGACCTTCCTCCTCCTCTCCCCCTTTTTAAACGTTCATTTACTGAACTAATGTCATTTAGACTGTTTATTAGTTTATTTAAATATTACGCTTTACTCTGATTATGCATATGATTAGGCTAATTTATATCTGTAATCCTTTAGGTCTTGGCTGTTGCCGCTTGCATCGCCTCTTGCTCCGCCAAGCCGAGCGGCTTCCTGCCTGCTCCACTGGTCGCCGCCCCCTTAGCTTATCCCGCCCCCGTCGTCGCCAGCCGCACCGCCCAGGTCGTCCAGACCAACTTCAACACCCTGGCCGCCCCTTACTATGCCGCCCCAGTCGCCGCTCCAGTCCTCGCAGCGAGGTACGCCTATGCCGCTCCAGCATTCGCCGCTCCAGTCGCTGCAAGGTACGCCTTCGCCGCACCCCCAGTCGCTGCAAGGTACGCCTTCGCCGCGCCGCCAGTCGCTGCTCCAGTTGTGGCCGCCCCCGCCAGGCTAGCTGCACCCGCAGTGGCCGCCCCAGTAGCCCCCGCTCCCGCAGCATTCGCCGCCCCAGCAGTAGCTCCAGCTCTACCAGCACCCTTTCCCTACTATATATAATACTATTTTAAATATCATTGTTTTTGTAAATAAAAAATGAACATAAAAAAAACCATAATACCATATTTTATTTCATCTATCATCATTCCAATTGATTTAATGTATACAAATTTTAGAACTGCAGATCAGGATTGGGAACTTAAACTCGAACTAAAAATGAGTATCTCTCTTTTCAGTAACTAAGTTGAAAATGTTTTCATCAGTCTCATGGAAAACATTGAACTTCTAACGGACTGAGGTAATGACTGTCACCTGAGAGGAGACAATTATAAAATTTATAATTAAAATTGTTTGAGACACTAAAACTCATAATAAGACACCTATACTCTTACCTAAGCACTAATCACTTAAATAAAATAAAAAAATCTCGCATTAAAACTAAACATTTTCCGTTTAATGAGGAAGAAATTAAAATAACCGGTATTACCCCGATCCTGGAGTAATGGCAGTCGGTGGTGCCAGTGACTATGTATTGACTATACAAAAAGGAATATAGGGCTTTTTAATGATATAGTTATGTAAAACTAAAAAACTAACATTTTTGTGAATATTACATTTCTCTTTGTTAGCTTTTATATCGATAAATCTTCAGCAACAATTTATTTTGATTTTTTTTTCAATCTTTTGCACTTGTTTAACATTTAGCTTTGTATGTCTTCATCACATATTTTTATAACCATCTGAAACACAAGAAAACACAGGCATGGTGTCCATAAGCATTGACACCATTACCCCAATTATGGTAATTGCCATCATTCCGAAAGCATGGTTTTATTCAACAAGTAAACAAAACAATACGGTGCTTAAAATTATTTTAAACAAAATATGTGCTACAAAGTAGGTATTACCATTATACTGTGTCATAATAATGTAATCACATCAATAATGTGCCAATAGAAGCAGCGATTAATTATGATCTACGGCTTTTTATACAACAATCAACGGAAAAAACACTTTATCTTGCTAATTATCCAACAACAACTGCCAAGGTGGTTCAGTAGCTCAAGAGAGAAGCCCGCTGTCAGTTGCAGCTAACGTTAATTGCAGCTTCACGAGAAATCATAATGACCACGATTATCCCTTGGCTTCCATTACCCCAGCCTCTACTAAATCCGTAAACCATACAAGACTGTGATATCAGTATAACAAGGAGAGGAATTATAATTCTAAAGAATTAGAGATAACATTTTAGAAATGTATCTCAGAGATTATGACTTATTAAGATTAGTAATAAGAATAAAATATGCCAATAAATGAAAAAGATAAAACAGACAAGGGAGGCTATCATGCACTCTAAAGATGACGTCATAGTAGTTATTGTCGGATATGAGTGGTACATATTTCAACCATAGACTACAATAATAGTAGGGCTTAGTAGTATGAAGTGGTATCAGAACTCTTCGCTTAATATCAATAAGTCGGCTTTATATAGATCGGCTCTCAGGCTATAGTAGTAATGGTTTCAATCCCCTTTCCTCGTTCCTACAGAAAATTGTGCATTTTCAACTGCTATATAACAAAGTTATTTTATAATATTAATAATTGAGATGATGATTTTCAAAAGGTACCTTATATTCATTTTATGAAATTTTATAGGAAATAGAAAAAATCTCTCTTTAATTTGTTATTGGACCAATCTACCTGCTTCATTTTGCAGGAAAATCTCGAATTGTTTCATTGCGATTATAATAACTTTTATGCATTTTATTGCACTTTTCTTTTGAATTTTTGACAATAGAATATGAATATTGTACTTTTTGGAAAGAAATATAGATACACTACTTTTTGGCAAGAACTAAATGGGATATAGTGCTTTTTGAAAGAATATAACCTCTTTCATTAAATTAAAGCTTACAATTTTTTTTTTTTTGGTGGTAACGTTTGAAAATAATACACAATTTCATGAAATTTGGTATGCTCTTATCGTTAACTCATTAACAGGCAGTGGTCATATTTGCCCCACCTATCAAAAAGCTGGAATTTTACATTCAAAATAGTTGGTTTACATTCCACTAGATGGCAGAAACTATAGAAAAATACGTTTGAAGGCTTAGAATCGTTTATTAGCTCGCTCTAGCCAAACTTCGTTTTTGGTGAGTCAAACATGGCCAGTGCCGATTTGAGGTACCGGCATAGGTAACAAACGTTCGATGTAGTTGGGACTTGTTTTCAGTTTTCCATTAACTGGCAAATATTTCCACGATAGAACAGAAAGCTCTTTTTAACGTTATTATTTGAGATAGTATTAGTGCAATTTTTGAAGTGTAAACTTCTTTTGGCTCGTTGGGCACTTTTGGGATGGGGTAAAATAAGCAAACTCGCGTCATACCGTACCCTTCTTTAATCCAGCCTACAATTTCTCAGCTATCTTCCCAATGAGCTAGATACTTAAAATTTGGAACATATCTTAGGAGTGGATGATAATGCAATAATAACAGGAGTGGACGGGGGAGGAGGGAGGGAACCACGCAGCGCAGTGCGCAGCCCTTAGGACACTCTCGGACAACGACTTTTGACTTATGTTTATAATAATTTAATACGAATTCGGAAATCACCTCTGTGAAACTTTGGATTCATTTTTTACGCAAACTAAAACGGCTAGGTAAATTGTGAGTAAGCCAAAATGAAGTCTGGTTAATCCTCTTTAAAACGATATGCCGCAGAAAATTGTAGCTCAATCCTTTGAGAAGCTATGAATTCAAGCATTCTCTATTTAGGCAATAGAGAAGGAAAAATCGGATTTTCTAAAAGTAATCCGTTGGAATCGCTCGCGTGAACTTGTGTTTTTTAAAAAACGACCACATTAAAAACTAAAGGGATTAATGCTTGATCGAATGACACGTTAAACTTCAAAATCGGATGACCATTTCCGGAGATATTCTAAGAAGAAAGATCTGTCGGGATACGCGATGCGCAACTACGGGCCAGTTTATCCCGCCATTTATTTGATGTTTTCTCTTTTCATAGAAGTGAACAAAATATTCAATAAGTACGTAAAATAAAAATAATTTAAAATAGCAGCCCTCTAGATTTTTTGTTGCTGAATTCACTCCATTTTTCAAAATTTAAAAAATATTATAGTAGTGAGTAGAGACTATAAACACGAAGATTTTGTATTTCAGTGCTGCGATCTATTGTCCCAGAAATAGAATAGTTTAATCCCTATAGGACTTAGGCCCGGAGATCCCACTTCTCTATCTAGTTTTGATTTCTTCTGACAAGGTAAGTGACATAAATAATTCAATTAGTGATTGATAAATTATTTGCCACTTCTATAAATTTGTTTTATTGAAAACTAGTTTCGAATGTTATACATTCATCCTCAGTTCTAAAAAAATTCAAAAATAAGCAATTCTAAATATAGTTTGGTATTATTATACATATTAAATTAAGTGTAATATCAATTAGTATTATAAAACATTTATGAATATGAATTTAATTTAGACAAGAGATCGAATAAAAGTTGGAACTCACCAATGTTTAAGTAAATCTACTTAATTCATAATTGTTTTATAATACTAATTGATATTACACTTAATTTAATATGTATAATAATACCAAACTGTGTTTTAAATTGCTGATTTTTGAATTTTTGTGTGTTTTTAGAACTGAGGATGAATGTATAACATTCGAAACTAGTTTTTAATAAAACAAATTTATAGAAGTGGCAATTAATTAATTAATTTAATCTAAATATAATAGATTTCTTGTCTTAATTAAATTCATAATTCATAAATGTTTTTTAATACTGATTTGAAATTCCATCGGTCCTAAATTTCATCGCATTATATCAAAATCGAATCATTCCAACCGATCTAGAGTGTGGAAAACGGATATAGTGGAACAATTAACTGCACTGTTTTTCACACAGTTCTTAGGGTGTGTATACTAATAACAACAAATATTGTTTATTAGTAAATACAATCTTGTTAGAATTTACGATATTGATTGTATAAAATATTTTAAAAAAATATTGATATGGTTAACTTAAATTTTGTTTAGTTTTTTACTAATAATCATGTTAGAAAATACTTAAAAATGTTAATTATGAGCAAATAAACATTTTTAGTGGATTATGCATAAAATGCGAACGATTTCTTATATTTTTTGGAGAGGGAGGGTCAAGATTAAATTATTTAATATTTTTGCTATTCTAGAGCCACTATGTATACCCCCATTAATGGGTGTATACGTGAGCATAAATCACTACCTGTCGGTAAAAATGGTACAATGGAGTGGAGTGATCGTCAATGGGGCCCTTGAAATAGTCTTCACTCCAAGTACTCCAGCTGCTCTATTTCATTGTTCCATGTTCCATTTGGAGTGATTGTCAGTGGCCCCCTAAATGGCACTACACTTCACGCCGTACTTACTGCCCTGCTTATTTCTGGTGCAGCGAGTGGTTACATTCTGTCTACTGTAGTGGCCTTGCGAGTTTGGCATAACATACTTACATACCAATTTCATACCCACTTCCTGGCTGAGCATGGCTGAATGTAACGGAGGGGTAATAACGTGAATGGAAGGCATCCGACTACAACACCAAGTGTCAATATCTATTCATGGAATCGAACTTAAGTAACAACCCGTCAATGTATTTTGAATATTAACGCTTTTAGTATTTCAGGAAATGTCAATTAATTCTTCATTACATATAATCATGAACTTACGCATGATATGAAACATAAAAAAAAAAAAAAAGGAGTATATTTAATAAAATATTGGTTCAGTATTTTGAGGTTAAGTTAGGTTAAGCTTCTTATGGACATTCGACTGCTTGAGTCTTTAGCATACTTCTTTTTTTTTTTTATCTTTCACATTTTGTGTTATATTATATTTTATTAAGAACAATTTTTTTTTTTTAGAAATTAGGTATTTTTTCTGTATTTGTGGTACTATCCTAACATCATTTGGAGGTTTCTATCATTTCCTAAATTTTGACCTCTTGAGCTCCCTAATTTTGAAATTTAGCATTTTGAGCACAAATTGTTTCAAAACATTCACAAGATTTACTTAAAAATCGGTTGAAATGCTCACTCTAAAATATCTTGCCCTCCTTCGCAAACGGTCTACGCCGCAAAGGGCGGAAAATATCTTGCCCTCCTTGGCTCTACGCCGCAAAGGGCGGAAAAAAAGCCCAAAAGTGAAAATGTGTTCTATCTTTTTCAGCGGTTGTCGTTCTCCGAATAGTAGAAGATTAATGTCTAGCTATAATTTTTCCGAATAAATATGCTTGGGCACCTACTGAGGGTAGTCTATCGTAGCTAATCAATAAAGAAGGATAAATCTAATTAAGGATTGATAAATGATTTGCCTCATCTATAATTTTGTTTTTATTGAAAACTAGTTTCGAGTGTTATACTTTTATCTTCAATTCTAAAAACACACAAAAAATCAAAAATAAGCAATTCAAAATACAATTTGGTATTGTTATATATATTAAATTAAATGTAATATAAATTACATTTATATTAAAAACCTCCAGCATTTTAAAAACCTCCTATTTTTTATTATCCTTATAGCTTTGAGAAACTCCTCTAACAAATTCAGTTGAAATAGAGTGCAATTGTGGCTTTAGTGATTTTTTTTGTCATAGAAGAGAGAGCCCATTTCATCACTTAAACGGGCCTGCTCAAAAGTAAGGAGTTGTTTATTCCATCCACCGAGGTTTATCAATGTGATTTTTGATCGTGAATTCAACTTTGTGGTAAAAAAAAAAAATTCATCCTAATATACGGGGTTTTGAATTTAATTAAATTAAATAATTGAATTAAAATTTGATCTTTTTGGGGTGTAAATAACACTCAATTCTCGAATAAAGAATTCACGAATTGGCCTAGGATAGGAAAAAACCCAGAAATAAAGATGCAAACACCACCGACTCCCACACTCTCGAAAAGATGCTTACCTTCAGACGAATGAAGACATTTTTTAAAATTCTGCTAACTTCTGTTGTTAGTCAAACCTTAAAATGCCAAGAGGCTAAAAAAGGACTGGAAACATTTGTGTATGTATATTTGTATTTGTATTTGTTTCTGAAGGACGAAAAAAAAAAAAATGCTAACTTCTGATCCATATATAACTAATATGCCTCCAGAAACTAAAATAAACACGTTCCTAATAGTATTGAAGCCCAGACCTAGCATTGAAATTATAAAAAGATATATAATTATAATCTATTTTATTTATAATCTATTATAAAAAGAACAGTTCCTATTTTATTTTTTATTTAACGTCACCATTTTTGGTTTAGGTATAATGCAATATCTAGTTTTAAGAATAATTATTATTGCAATTTATTTAAAAGAATATATAAAATTTAAAAAACAGTAGGTGTTTCAAAAATAAAATGAAAGAAGAAATTTATTTATGTGGGAATTTTCACAATGAATAAGTACTTAAAAAATATCTGGGATATCAGTTTACCTACTTGATGTGGGTTTACAGGACTAGTATTAGTATCAATCGATTCAGCACCCCAAAATCGATGTCCTACGAAACCCCACATCATGTCATATTCATAGTTGACCCTCAAATAGTTGGGCAGACCCAGGCCATGTGGGGTGTAAAATTTCCATTTATTTTTTAAATAGAATCGATTGGTACCATCCTAATTGCCCTATCTCATCATGGGGTCGAAAAAAAAGTGTGAAAGCCGGATTTTTTTATGGGTCAACTTGACTCAATTTTTGTAAGCCAATGGAATAGTCAAGAAATAAATAATATGACATTAAGCTTCTATTATTGCTTATATACAGATTTATTAAAATCTAGTTTTAACCTAATTTAATCCTCATTACATCATTGAAAAAAACAACAACTCGAATTTCGGTAATTATTTAAGACATTGGTAGTTAGCCAATTACGAGTTCCCTCACGCCCGGGAGGTCGGTATATATGAGGCCGTGGACTGCCAGTTCTTCAGTCTGCTAGTACCTCCAACTGGATCATCATCATCAACATGAACTACTACACACTGGTCAGGATCTCAGTAGTTATATTAACTAACTGTTTAATATAAGATGATTTCTATTAATAATTCTAATTGAAAAAAAGAAAAAAAGGATTTGGTGATATAATTTTATTAATAAATTATTTATAAACTAAAAACATTTTTAAATGAATGTGTGATTTGTACAGCGTCGCAGAGTTTCGAAAAAAATCCATTTAAAGAAATGGGTAATCATGTGGCAACAACAACCGATCTGTAACGACTATTGAAAATGTATTTACTTGAACTAATGCTCTTAGGTCGCTTTATAATAGATAGGATTCTCACCAATATTTTATGAAAACTAGAAATTCATTTGTTTATTTTTTTTAATTCTATTTTCATAAAAATTAAATTTTTATAAACTTTTTTTGATTTTTTAAGTGACTCGTGCCATAAATTCTCTAAACTTATAACTTTAATAACATTTTAAAGACAATTAGATGTGGAAAAACATAGATAAAATATATTATCATTCATAAAAATAATTTTTTTATCCATTTTTTATGGTTTATTAAAAAATAATCATCCAACACATCTTTTTCTTTCATAACCGAATATGACAAAAATTAGTAATGTTACCTTCAATAAAATAACAATAATTAAAAATGGTTTTTAGATCGATACATCTTTTGATGACAGTTATTTGAACGCAAAACTCTCGATAATGCCACCTTTAAACATTCAAGCTCCACTTATTATTAAAATTTTTTAATAAAATTTAATAGAAATTTTTATTTTCTTTACGAAAACGGATGTTCATGTAAACATTGCTGTTGAAACTAAATTGAAAAGAAGTGGGCCAAGAACCATGTACACCACAGGTGAGGGACTACCATGAATATTCTATAAGTATTCCAGTCTAAAACAAGTTCGTGTTAGCCAAAAATTCACTCTATCATTGCCTAAAATTGATCGAGATTCCTGTTAACCGAATAATTGGTGGTAATCAGTTATTCCTTCGAAAACATTTTAGGAAATGCATTGTTTTTGACGAGGTTAAAAATTCAGTTTGTGTCATTTCATGCTTCCTGTTAGCCAATTTCGTGATAACGAGGGATAAATGTTGTGTTGAAGAATGGCCAAACGTACCACAGACCTAAATTATATTTTTGTATACCGTATCGTGGTATAGGTACATCAAGTAGTACAACGTATTATGAAGATTTCGTTAATCGAAAACAGTGATTGCCACAATGCAGAAGCGGATCCTGAATTAAATTGTGGGAGCTAACAACAGCAGATTAAAACTGCTTTTTTTTTTTTTTTTATGATTACAATAATTACAAGTACAATAATGCTATTAGGGAGAAAATGTTTATATTTTTTTTCTTGACTCATGCTTACATTAAGTAGCTGAAGTATTTTTTAACCCATCGTTCAGATACACACCCATAAATTGTAGTTCAATAATGTTTTTACTGTAAAATATTGATAAACTTTTAAGCAAGGAACTGTGAAAAAAAGTTAAGAAATGTAGCCGTTACACAGTTTAATTAAAATAATGTAATTGTAATAATCGAATGAATTTACAATAATAGAAACAAAAATGGACTAATATAAAAATAATTAAAGTTTTTGTTTTGGGGGCTTCTGACCGAAAGATTTCTCCCTCTTAAATCCGCCAGTGTCCCAATGTGATTCATTGGATCGTTACATTGCGTCAAATTAAAATATTATATTATTTGTAGTTAGACTTACCAACGATATCATAAGTGCTAAACTATTTCTCCATGTATTCAGATATTAATTTCTACTCTTCTAATATTTGGTTTGTCTTTAGATCTTGGCTGTTGCCGCTTGCATGGTCCCTTCCTCCGCCAAGCCGAGTGGCCTCCTGCCTGCTCCACTGGTCGCCGCCCCTTTGGCTTACCCCGCCCCCGTTGTCACCAGTCGCACCGCCCAGGTCGTCCAGAACAACTTCAACGCACTGGCCGTCTCTTACTACGCCGCCCCAGTCGCCGCTCCAGTCCTCGCAGCGAGGTACGCCTACGCAACTCCAGCATTCGCCGCTCCAGTCGCTGCAAGGTTCGCTTACGCAGCTCCAGCATTCGCCGCTCCAGTTGCTGCAAGGTTTGCCTACGCCGCGCCGCCAGCCGCTGCTCCAGTGGTGGCCGCCCCCGCCAGGCTGGCTGCACCCGCAGTTGCCGCTCCTCTTGCCCCCGCTCCCGCAGCACTCGCCGCCCCAGCAGTAGCACCTGCTCTACCAGCACCCTTCCCTTACTATATATAAGTTTTTAAAAATAATATTTTTTAAAAATAAAAACATTATTAAAAAAATCATAATACCTCATTTGATTTCTCATTTCATGGTTTTAATAATATTTAATTTATACAATTTAGAACTGTATCCTTCAAGACAGGATTCGGACGTTAAATTCCAAATAAAAGATGTATCTCATATTTCGCAAACCAAGCCGAAACGAATGCTGTTCTCAGTCATGCACTTGCAATGGACGCAATATCATATAAATGATATTATACAAGGCGTCCCGATAACCTACTCCCCTCTCCTAAAATTCGTGAATGTTTAGAATATCAGAACGAAATTTGGGGGATCCCAATTGGATAACCTGAAGTTAGTTTGAGCTGCATTGACCATTTTGTAACCTACTGGAGTATTTACCCCAAGAGAATGGGGTTATTTTAAAAAAAAAATATTTTTTTTACAGATTCTGATTAGAAATGAAATTTTAAGTCGAATTCAAATCGGGCACTTTTTGGGCCCTTATAACGCAAAAATACGGTTTTTTGCTCAAAATATCATTTAATGTAAGAAAAAATATTAGATGATGATTATCATTATTTGTATTTGTTATAATTGTTGGATAATGAAACAAATAACAGAAAGCTTGTCCAAAACACTATTTTTTTTATTTACTATTTACACTTTTTTGTTATTTACTATTTACACTTTTTTGTTTATTATGCACACTGTTTTCTTATTCATTATTATCACTCTAACACTGAGCCTTCAGGAATGAAATAAGACTCATTTGAAAGTTACATTAATTATCTACAATGTTTACTTGTATATATTTCTAAAATAAATTGCATTCCTTCAGAAAAATTTGGAACTTTGTATAATAACCGCGTTTTTTGCGTTTACATAGCATCATCGGGCTCATCGAATCAAAAAAGTGCCCGATATGAATTATTTTTAAAATTTCATTTCCTATCAGAATAATTCCCCCTCCACAAAAAAGGATAAAAAGAATAGAATGCCCTTTCCTATGGGAAATTCTACAGTTAGAGTCGCAGGAGGAATACTCCGCTAGGTAACTAAGTCGGCAATAACCCTCAAACTAACTTCAGGTTATCTAGTCGGGATTTCCCAAATTTCATTCTGATATTTAACATTTTAGAATTTAAAATAGGGAGACAGGTTATCCGCACAAGCCTGCTACACATTTTGAACTAAGTCCAAACATATATGACACTTCATGGGTGCCTTTTTTTTGGATACAATTATTTATGCAAATAAAAAATTAAAATGTAAAAACAAATAAAATAATGATTTGCAACGTATGAAAATCAACGAAGATAATACGTCATCATAGAATTGTAAAAAATAGATTTCTGTATTTCTGTAAAAAAAAAAAAAAAA
Organism: Rhaphigaster nebulosa; assembly: GCA_948150685.1. NCBI lineage: Eukaryota > Metazoa > Arthropoda > Insecta > Hemiptera > Pentatomidae > Rhaphigaster > Rhaphigaster nebulosa. Next base: position 16,855,998 of record OX411309.1, read on the forward strand.
GAAGATCAATCAAAATCACAAACAATATATTGTTTGTCATTGGATTAAAAAAAAAAAAAAATGGTTATAGAAAAAAAAATAATGACGATAATTCTTGAATATATTTGCAATTTTTTTAAATAAATAAATTAAGATCAATATTTACAATTTTCATAATAACACCTTGGTAAGTTAGCAACATAACATTACCTTCACATGCCAATTGTTAACGAACACATAAGGATCGCAACGAAAGATTCCATGCCCAACCACACGCATACTCTAGCACACTCATAAATGACATGGCGAGAATCCCCTCCCAAAATGTAGAGCTGTAATTAAATATTAAATTGCCAGCGACTGGCCAGAGGCTAATTACAATTCTGCCTGTCTTGAAATAATATTCCTAAATTGAAAAGGTTTGTTTAAATTAAATTATACAATGAACATCCAAAGTCTAAATTTCTCACTTTCTGTAGTCAATGACTTAAAATCAATATGAAACATAGATTTTTAGTAATGAAAAAATGACATTGGTTTTGCAAATGCCTATTTCAGCAAACTCCATTGCTGAAACAGATCGTTTTTGTAGATAATTTTTTGTTTTCATATGTTCACCCACACCTATTATATAAAGAGTGTCATCATTAAAAATTAAAAATTGACATAGTTTTTTCAAAACTCATCTGTTCAAGAAGTAGGGGAAACGGTATAAGAGACCGGGAGAAAGATAGTTCGAGAGAGTTCTGGAGAAGGAGTTCTAGGGAAAATGTAGAGTAGTGTAGTTCTTGAGAGAGGCCAGAAGTCGGAGGTTCGCAGAGGGAACAGTGGAGCTGTCCATCGAGAGACGAAGTTCGAGCTAGACGCCCCTCAGGAGAAAGAAGCCTAGATCATGGAGCCCCGCCAACTTCTAACTATAAGATAAGTGTTTGTACTTTGATTCATTGTGTACATCAATGTACAATATTATGTGGCATCAGGATAATATTGTAAATGAGCAAGAGTTCTCCCAGTATTCTCAAATGCATATGTTACAGTCTGTAGATTTTTACAATGAGGGTAATTTAAATTAGAAATTATTAAGCCAATAGTGTAATTAATAACGCAACGTAAATAAAGTAAGATCTGTAACAAAATCTACCATTCTATTTACCCTGCATGCCATCATCTAGTTAATTAAGTGAAATGGTGAACACGACAACCTTGGAAAGGTTATCCAATGGTATTTATAATATCCCAAGCTATTGACCATAGCAGGGGGGTCTGCGGTCTCTAGCCTTTTATGTTAAAATATAGTTTGATTGATCGGCTCCCTTCTGGAACCGATGCAAATAGAGATTAAATTAGATCATTAAATTGAGTAAATGTGGTTTCTGTAACCCCCACCTTCCTTAGAAAAGGAGTTTGCCAGAAACATAGCACCCCAAAACCGCTCTTGCTTGAATAATGAGTCTTCGAGATACCTTGTACGGACTTATTGAGGACGAGGCAAGTGCTTACTAAGTAATGTTAAATTAAATTATCAATGCAATGAAAATGGACGTGGTTGAAACGTAGGCTCGCATGTAATATTTAAACATAATCGTCTAAGAAACATTTAGAAAAAAATAGGAAAAATCTTCAAAAATAAAAATTTTAGAATCCTTTAAAGTCAAACTTTGTAAAATTTAGTACACACTGCCGATTTAACGAATGGTCTAATTGAAACTTTTACAAACACTAATGAATTCATCTTAATTAATTCAACTCAAAATTAATGTCACTATAAAGTTCTTAGTATAAATTTTAAAATGACTATTTTTCACCTGCACTGTTTTTTCTCCAAAGGAAGTATTGGGTTCAATTCAGATAACCATTTTTTTGCGTTCTGTGGTTTCAATTAGGTCAAATTATTCTGGATGGTCAAATCTTTTGCCACTTATAACAAAATATATGTATATATATGTATATATATATATATATATATATATATATATATATATATATATATATAATTATATATGTATATCTACCGTAAAGCAACCACACAATATAGAATAAACTCTAATTTCATAAAGTTAATTCAATGTTCTGTGAAAGTAACAGATGATATTTTTTTTTAACTATTCAATATTGACAACAGAGACCCGCATCATTATCATTTATTATTATAAATTGATTAAAATTGGCAATGGAAATACTAAAAGTGTTGTACTTATTTACTTTTGATTTATTTTCTATGGGAAAATAGAAATTTGAATATTTTCTTTGTAATTATTCTATTTTTAACCCTAGGCTAATCGCATGAATTGTTCTAACATAGTTAGCCGCCTGGGATCCTTTTTAATTTTTTTCCTTCTATTTATAATAAATTATTTGTTTGTTAGGAATAAAGAATTCCTACAAAATAAATTGCATGCATGAAAAAAAGAAAAAAAAAAGAAAGAAACTGAATATTTGTCTATATTCATATCTAATTTTCAAATTCTAAAACTCGTTTTCAATCCGGTTTTTAACACTATTCGGTTAAAGTCACTTGGTATTATCTAACACAACGAAACTGCTAATAAACTACCGAGATGCTGACCAGTGTTACAACAATTTATTAAATATGAATAAATAAATAAATAAATTCATGCAATTAGTCTAGGGTTAAAAATAAAATCATAACAATGAACTAATAACAATGATCAGTGTGTATTTTTTTCATATATAAAGTATAATTTGAGCCAAAAGAAATAAAAGAGTGTATTATTAAATAATTAATTATTGTATTTAATTTAAAAAGGACATTTCAAAATTTATAAGAAAAATCATAGTTAATTGAATGATATTTATTTATATGAATACAATTAAATAATGTGAAATTAAATGAATTATTCAATTTTTTTTTATAATAAGAGAAATAAAAGAGAAAGAAAAAGAAGATTATTTGGCCATCTCCAGTTCTAGACGCGGTTGTGGGAAGCAGTTACTAGGCATTTATTATACACAATGTAAACAAAAATCCGTGAGCAGTTTAAAAAAATAATCCGTGATACACGTTAAAAAAAAATATAAAAACGGGGGAGTATGAAAAAATTGAGACCCTCAAAAGACAGTTCCCTAACATACCGAAATTTACACGTACTTTTATTATATGGTTCTGCCACTCCGCTGACCTTCGATACAGAAAGTTCTGCATAAAGAATTTCAGCTCATTTGACCCAAAGGGGGCAGCTGGAAGTGCTCAAATGTAGCGGGGAATATATATATATATATATATATATATATATATATATATATATATATATATATATATATATATATATATATATATATATATATATATATATATATATATATATCAGACATCTCCAAATCTACCATACTCGTGCTCTAGGGGTTATGAAACAGATATAAAACGCAGTCCCGCCGCTCAACGCCGACCTTCGACCCACTGCAATAGTCTATATTTTTCGGGAAAAATACGACTAAAAACGATGAGGTATATTGAAGAACGGTGGGTGATACCTGTACCCCAAGTGCCTACTCCAGAGTGGGATATTGAATACTAAAAATAAAATTTCTAAGTTTTGAAATTTGTAAGTTCTAATGAGGATTTAACATAAACAATGGGCCCAAACTGACATTTTAAAAGTAGATTAATTTTGTTTTCATTAAATAATATAATACTTAACTAATAGATGTATTATATTAGAATATTTGACAAAGTAGATGTATGAACTTTGAGTGAAGATCCGTTATTACGAAAGACAGAATTTATTAATTGTCTTTACCTAAGAGAATATATTTTTATTTTTTCACGAAACGATTGTAAGGATCATTTACCTTGCTATTTCTTCTTCTTGCACTGATGGAACATCGACATCTTCACCGTAGAGGATGATGGACCTTGCTCAAGACATTGGTAAGTCGCCATCCTATTAAAAGTTGGCTCACGCTCGGGAGGTTGGTATATATGAGGCAGCGGCCTGTAAGCTCTTCAGTCTGCTAGTGCATCCGACTAGAGCATCATCATCAACATGAACTACTACACACTGGTCAGCATCTCAGTAGTTTAGTTGTGCTAGATAATACCAAGTCACTTTAACCGAAAAGTGTTAAAAACAGGATTGATTGAAAAAGAGTTATAATTATTTTTTTAAATATTTGAAAATTAGATAAGAATATAGAAAAATATTTAGCTTCTATCTTTTTTTTTTTTGATAAATCTTACGCCATCTTATATCGAAGGCCTAATTACAATTCAAACCGCAATTGTCACTGCACTAGATATTTACTGTTAATCAAATTGTTTCTCTACCCTTCATTTAGCTCATACTCCGTTTACTCCTTTAGATCTTGGCTGTTGCCGCTTGCATCGCCTCCTCCTTTGCCAAGCCGAGCGGCTTCCTGCCTGCTCCACTTGTCGCCGCCCCAGTTGCCGCCCCCTTGGCTTACACCGCTCCCATAGTTACCAGCCGCAGCTCCCAGGTCGTCCAGAGGAACTTCAACGCCATTGCAGCTCCTTACTACGCCGCTCCAGTCCTCGCAGCAAGGTACGCATACGCTGCTCCAGCAGTTGCTGCTCCAGTCGCAGCCCCAGTTGTTGCACCTGCAGTCGCCGCGCCAGTGGCAGCACCCGCTAGACTAGTTGCACCCGCGGTGGCTGCTCCTGCTGCCGCTCCAGTGCTTGCAGCGAGGTACGCCTACGCCGCTCCAGCAGTCGCAGCACCAGTTGCAGCGAGATTCGCCTACGCCGCTCCAGCAGTCGCCGCACCTGTCGCAGCTCCAGTTGCAGCAAGATTCGCCTATCCCGCTCCTCCAGTTGCCGCCCCCGCCAGGTTGGCCGCACCAGCTGTTGCCGGCCCAGTAGTTCCTGCTCCTGCCGCACTTGCCGCACCTGCATTACCCGCACCATTTCCCTACTACATATAAATCGCTTCAAATCATTATGCAAAAATTGTATATAAAATACAAATAAAAAAAAGAGATAAAATATTCAAAAGAGCTTTTTTTTTTTTTTATCGTACCAGTTATTTCTGCTATATGCATAGTAGGGAAAAACATATATATATATATTGTTGGATATATATTGCCATGTAGATATGCCCAAAACCAAAATAATCGAATTCGGTCCATTGGGCCATATTCATAAAACAAGGATATGCTTTTACTTGCAGAAAATAAAGAGAATGTACTTATTACCAGTATATCGCAAAATATATTGTCAATATTTGAAGGAAAATCTTATACTTTCGAGTAAAGGCATTTCCTTAAAAGTTAGATGATTTATTTGTTTTTTCAGTGTTACGTGATGGCAGAATGTGAGAAATATTAAACAATACAAACACAGCTTAGCTACACTTATCAATGATTTTAAAGATCTTTGTAGCTTTGAAGAAGACAATGGCTTGAGTACAGGTATAATTAGGTGTAAATTATTTACAGAATTAGTAGAGAGTTTAGAAGAATATGCTCTCTTTATAAAAAAAAAAAATTAAAGAAAACCGCGAAAATAATTAAATAGTTAAATCGCAATTGGCCCATTTCAGGAGTCACTTTCTAATACAATTCCGATGGCAATAAAGTATTTCGAATAAAAAAAATCGCTCTTTAAATTCGCAAAACCATATTAAAGAAGTAAAAAATTGTTTTAAAAATAATAAGGAAAATTCTAATGTATTGATACCTCCTTAAGGAGCAGTAGGGCCTTCAAATACTTTTTAACATATTTTGATTAAATCTTAAGCGTAGAAACATTCATAGATACAATTTACATAAATAAAATATTAGAAACTAAATGGGTATGAGTTTATTTATCTTTCCCTGAAAATAAATCTTGCTTGCACAATGATCTCACAAGCTCGATTTTACTTAAGTTTTATATTTTTTTTTGGACCCTTTTTATTACCGAAACCCTCGATAATATACCTATCTAATGTACCTGTATATCAAGCTTCTCATTAAAGACTAGAGAATTTTTTAAGATGCATTTTTATCTTATTTCATTTTTGAGCCTAGCCATGAATAATCATTTTAACTCAATTCATAATTCAATGTTATCGAACGTGTTCTTAATAATTTCAGAAAATTTGTGGTATTTTTAATGAAAATGGCCCATATAGTTGATATTCTATGTTCCTCTGACCTTAAATTATTAATTATTTGTAATATTTCTTTATTTATTTTTAACTCCATTTTAACCTATAACACAATATAGTAACAGTAAACATATAATATTATTAACACATGAAATTTTATTTTACTTTTTACTTTTCCTTACCTATATTTGAAATATATGAGACGTTTATTTCCAAAATGAAGCCTAATTATCACTGACAAATTTTCAGGTACTGCAAAAAACTATACTTTTTATTCCAATGATGATCTCAAAACCATTTTTTTTTAATTTAGATATATTCGAAGCATATTCATTCTAGCCAATAACATATTTCAAAAGTCGTTGATTATTAATTAAACAGCATTTAAATTCCCCCCCCCCCTCCCTCTCCTCCCCTCCCCAAAAAAAAAAAATCGTTTAGGGTTTATTTTGGAAATAAACGACTCATATAGTAAGGAGAAGTATTGCGATCATGAAAAATTTCGAATTTGAGTTTTTAACGCAAATACATGTTTTAAAGTCCTCTGAGTCCAAATAACCACTTGTTTAAAACTTTCTCGAAAACGGGTTTTAACGATTTTGGTTTAACTCGGTATATAAATGCACAATTGAATGGTATATAATATCAGCTAGGTCTTATCCTCATTGAAATAGTCTGACAGAGCTTAAATTCCGAATTTTCATAATAGCTTTCTCTAAAGTTATTGTGTTTATTTGAAATAATGTACACTCTCCCATTGTAAGGTAGTAATAAAAAATTAATAAATGTGAACTACTAGCTATAATCTCAGGACGTTGCCCGTAAAAAGAATTGCGAGTTAAATACCCACTAAAATTTCAGTTTTTTTTAATGTTTAACTTTTAAAAGATAATTTGAGTGACAGAAGACAGAACTATTTTTCTTATTGCTAATCATTATTCATCATCATACTGCAAAGTTATTTACAAACGTTACAAAACGTTTACAAACAACTTTAACAAAAAAAAGAAAAGATTTAACTTTGAAGAAAATTTAACTTTGAATTATAACGCACTAATTATATATTGCGCATTTCATTATACTTATTGCATGTATGAAATGAATGGTAAAATAAGTAAAAGTTTTATAGCGAACATATATTCACAAAGAAAACACATCATTTAATTCAATACCCCCCTGACGTGCCTTGCCGAGGCTATATGGAATGAAATGAAAGGAAGAAATTTTTTTTATTTTTTTTTACACAAAAATCATTTTTTATTCTAAAGCTAGTACTATTACAAATATGATTTTATTCCTTATACAACCATAGGCTATCAGAAAAAAAAGTTTTTATTTTTAATTAAGTCATCTTTTTTAATATTTTTCAAGTTGAAACTTGAATTTTGAAAACATTTACTAAAGGCACTTAGACTCTTTTGCATTTCTATGCTTCAATTATTAGAACTCTTAGTGGGGGGACTACAAGAACTTTCAACGAAACGACCGGTTACAAACAAAAGTTTGACTAAATATTCCAAACCAAAGTGATGAAAATTTTTCTCGGTAATCGACTGCATTGTTTAGAATTCGTCTTATTTCATTTAGACGTTTTCTATGAACACGATCAAAATGATAATAAATTTGTCAAAACGGCAATAAAGCTTCACGTTTTTAATCTTTTTTTTTCATTACTTTCACTTGCCTATTTATAAAAATATAGTAAGAAGTATTGCCATCGTTAGTTATAAAGAAATTGTTGTTTTGAAATGAGCAAGGATTGTCTGTTGTATATGGTTTATGTTTGGAGAAGTTATCCGTCAGAACAATTATTCATTTTGTAAAGTTACGTATAGATACCTATCAGATTTTCTATTAATAAAAAGACGTTGATTGTAATATACCTTTTTATTATAACTTGACAAAACAAAAATATACAGTATGCAGAATGGTCGTATAATGGGTAAGAGGAAGCTGTGTGCTGCGCGTACCGCACCAGATTTTTTATTCAATTCAAAATTCAAAAAAAAAAAATTCTTTGGAGATTGTTTGCACCTAATCATCATACACAAAAATGTCTAGATATTGCATGTTCACAATCTATGTTATTGCATTCGATGCTGATGACCAACTCTGCGGTCGTTATTTATTTTTCGTATTTCTGTAGCAGCTTCTCTATTGTGAAATTCTATCCATAACCTTGCATTACATTCTTTTGCGATGTTGTGTATTTTAGTAGAAATTTTATTGCTACTTTTGAATGTCTGTTCTGTATATCTGAAGGACTATGTACTGTGTAATATATATTATATTTTTCTATTCGAATGTAATTAAATTCTCCATTGTTGTGCTAATAAAAGGATTGAATAATTATTTTGTGGAAAATAGAATATCCAAAATTATTACTCAGGTTGTATATTTTTTTTTATTTTACAAAAATTCCAAAATGATTGTCATGGTTTAGAAATAGTATGTGAAAGGAGCAGCAACCGCTGGTGCAGCGACTGCTGGTGCGGCGACAGCGGGAGCAGCGATTGCAGCGGGGGCGGCAAGGGCCGGTGCTACTAGTTTGGCAGGTGCGGCCACTGGAGCAGCGACTGCTGGTGTGGCGTAGGCGTATCTAGCTGCGAGGACTGGAGCGGCGTAGTAAGGAGCTGCGATGGCATTGAAGTTCCTCTGGACGACCTGGGAGCTTCGGCTAGTGACGATGGGGGCAGTGTAAGCCAAGGGAGCGGCAACCGGAGCTGCGACTGGAGCGGCAGCCAGGAGGCCGCTCGGCTTGGCGGAGGAAGAGGCGATGCAAGCGGCGACAGCCAAGATCTGAAACAGCATAGAAGAAGTTAAGTCATAGAATAGAGCTAAAAGTTTAAATATCAAGCACAGAAATGTCAGAAATCTAAACGATTTAGATTCCAACAAAAAATTAAGAACTAGGACTATTGTGTGGATTGTAAAATTACCTGAATATGGAGAGAAAGATAGGTGATTAATAGAAGATTTTTTTAATGGCTGAATATTATGAAGTTTTTAGCTAGATGTTAGAAAGATAGTTTAATATCGTTAACGAACTAATAATACTAAGAAATGGCTTTCAATCAGTAAATTAATTTACAAGCCCGTAATTTGAATAATTAAAGGTTAAAGAGCAGCACAAGACATTTGTTGAAATTGGAAAAATAACAATTCGAATTTTCCTGTCCTAAGTTGATAAAGTGAGCATAAATTTATGGTACAAAGCCTTCTTTATTTGATCAAAAGTCATTCTTATTTGCTATCCCAACCGTTATAACCAAGTTATTTTCCATCAGATGTTAAGCAACAGTTGATTGGTTGAGAAATCAACGTTTCTTCTTAAATTTTCGGGTTGGGTTGAGCAGGAAATTTTCATATTATGATACCAGCGTTTTCTACTTGATTACTAATAAGGTAATAATTTTCCATTTGTTTTTCCTTATTTTGAATCGGTTCGTATTTAATTAGCTAAGTACCACGGTTCCCTTCCAGGTTTAAAGGTAAAATATCTGATGTGGACAACAAATAACTTCCTTGTACGCCTATTTAACTATAAATCAGTGGCTGATAAATTAATCCTGCATTTGGTTACTAGTTTCCGAAGATTGCAGAATCTCAAAAACCATACTCGGCGTCGCGACATCCATCTATTGACACACACATACACACACACACACACACACACACACACACACACACACACACACACGAACGCACGCACATACACACACACTCTCGTTTCTGAAGGTCTCATGATAACTGAAATTTCCAAGAGATTTCTTCGTGTTCCGTGACAACATTAAAACTGTCAATACCACTAGATAAAGCATTGGAAATCGACAGCTTCGACATTTTAAGCGAAAAACCCACTTAACTTAAATCTTATTCTCCTGCTGCAGACTTGTTCATCTCACAAATGGGGTGGAAAACCAGTATTTTGCAATCAATTTTAACACTTAAAACAAGTAATAAAATTATTTAATTAGAGTGGAAAAAAAAATGCATTTATAACCTTTATCACCGAAACATATGATCTCTGTAATAAATTTCAATATACCTTTTTATGCAAGTTTCTTATGTCCTTCAAGTAAAGTAGATCTTTCGGATCTTCAATTTCAGCAAAAATCTATTAAATTACTTAAATTGAAATAAGAGTCTAATTTACCAAATTTGAGATGTTTTACATTATATTTTAATACACTTTTTGACGAAAGTCTAATATGACCTTCAAGTAAACTACAACTTCCGGTTTACCAATGTTTACCAAAACTTATTATGTTGTTTATATTAATATGTGAGTCTTAAATACCAAATTTGAGAAGTTTTGTATAATATTTTAATATAATTTTTGATGAAAATCAGTAATAAACTTCAAGTATAGTACCATTTCCGGTAATCATACAGTAACCAAAAAGGGAGGTTCACAACTAGATTATATGATAATCCTAAATACGAAATTCTAACTTTCTACGGCTAACCGTTTTTAAGTTATGCGAGATTCGTACGAACGTACGTACAGACGTCACGATGAAACTAGTCAAAATGGATTCAGCGATGGTCAAAATGGATATTTTCGTTGAAAACTGAAAACCGAAAATTTTCGCGATTACAATACTTCCTCCTTTACTTCGTAAAAGGAAGTAAAAAACATAAAAATGCATGTAGTACAACAAGCTTAATCTTTAATATCCTCTCTAATCTTATAAATAAATTTAATCAACCTGAATTCTATTTCCTTTTTATATAAATTTGGTCCAGTTCGGACGTCAATATTTTTTTAATATATACCATACTTTTAAATAACAACTTATTCATCTTTTCAAGAACTTCCGAAAATGCATGGAGTGTTGTGTTTCCGTTGGTGTTGGCGTTGGATTTCATAAGAAATTTTTTTATTTTAAAAATAATTAAATTTCCGAAACTAAAGTATGCAAGGACCAGTAGTTTATTACCACGCTATATTACATTTAATTTGAATAGTAATTACTGCAATATATTAAACTGCTATTAAATTACTAAGATACTGACCAGAGTGTAGTAGTTCATGTTGATGATGATGCTTTCTAGTTGGAGGTACTAGGAGACTGAAGAGTAGACAGAGGACTGCCTCATATATACCTCCCGCTGGCCATGAGGGTGCAGCTAATTTCACTGGCTGAGGACCAACGTCTTGAGCAATGTATCAACATCAACTAGCCAACTTGCACTAAATAATATTCTGAAGAAATAAACAACATTGCGAAATTATTTTCACACATTTATGGAAATTGAGAAAAATATACTGTTTTTTTTACAATCATTATACCAGAGGCTGAAAGAAAATAAAATTATTTTTTTTGGATATATAAATATTTGGAAACAATGAAACATAGTTTAATAGCGTAAAACATGTTTTGTTTTTTTCAATACTTGTGCCGATTCAGGTCAGATCGTAAATTTATCAATGAGATTTTATTTTTAAAAAACACTAAAAATTATTAAACAATGGTTTATTATTTCCAAATAATAATATTTCAAAAATATCTATTCTGTCCAAGCAAATAAAATTAAGCAGTAGGCACCAAAGGAAAATAAATTTGAAGCTTGTCCTAAGATAATCGCCGAATTTAGAGTATTAAGAAGAAACTGTGTCAATGAAAGTAGGCTGAGATAGTTAGATCAGAGGATAAAATGATACAGAGGAAATATTGGATGTGCACTTCAGTAGGAAAAGAAAAAAGAAATACTAAGGAAGCTAAAGGAAGTGCAGAAAAACTCCAAGGAAGGATAAAGTAGAGAGATGCAAGGAAGCCAGAAGCCCAAGATGACTAGCAGCGCAGGAGAATTAGTCTACGAAGTTCATTACGCTATATCACAGCCAATACTGGTCCGATACCTTATATTTCTCCTATAACTTTATAAATGACCGAGTTATGTACTTATAATATCTTTAATCGGCAGTTAAATAAAATTTTTTTTTTAATTATTTTATTTTTTTTATGCTAATTACAAAACACCTTACATTTCCCACCTACCTTTATAAATGGCCGAGTTATGGACTTATGGGCTCTAATCGGCCTCTATTTTTAAACAAACAGACAGACCGTAATATCGAGTTTCGAGGATCATCCTGGGGTGACCTGTGAATTCGATGTGATTGGGAGGACAATAGCGACGAGGGATACCTTTCTTCACTTACAGCAAGAATGGGACTGGATTAATGAAAAAAAACTAATTATATGAATGTGAAGCCTATTGTACGTGGCCAACGAGATGGCTAGGTGTATATTGGCCTGCGCACATTTGAGACAATTGAAGAATTCATCTATCTCGGAATTCCGGAAACTACATCAACCCCGAAATCAATCGTCGAATAATGCCTGCCGATAGGTGCCACTATAGACTCCAGGGGCACCTAAAGAGCAATGCTGTATCACCCCCAAGGTGCGCCCTGTACGAAACTCTCATCAGACCCGTGGTGAGCAATGGATCGGAATGCGAGACGCTCCCTAGAGCCCAGGGACTGGATCTTGCAAGGTTTGAAAGCCGAATTCTTTACAGAATCTATGGGACGGTCTGTAATGAAGGAGACTGCAGAAAACACTCCAATGCCAGGCTGGAGGCCTTTTACAATGACACCATTATTTCGATACGTCGACTGCAGTAGTGAGACATCTAGAGATGTCAAATGGCTTTGCAGATGGAGATGGGTCGGCTGACCTAGACTTTGTTGTGCTTACGGCGTGGCATTTGACGCTCGACCCATCCTGGACTTCCGGATCTGGAGAGTAGCAGTACAATAGAAAAATGACTGATGGTCGGTTTTGCAGGCGGCTTTGCTTCACCGTGAAATGTAGCCCCAATCATATAGAAGAAGTTGGCGGAGATGAGGAGATCATTATTGTAAATGGCAATTAATGTAGGAGATAAAGAGAAATGTATTCACTCAACAATGGGTAGTGCTGAGGTGTAGTAATCAACAAGACCTTCAAAAAGAAGACATATTGATATCATGCTAAATGCTTTTTAGAGAGCTTCATAATACCAAATCCTATGAGCTTACTTTGCTTTAGTTAAATTAGCGTCGTAGAACCCGCATGTTTTTACACAAACGATTTTCCATGAAAGAGCTTTAATTTTCTTTGAGTTCACCAAAAATTAACCTGGTATTGATTATACAATCATTTATTTCATCTGACTCATCTTCTTCATCCCCTAAGTGTGCCAGATTTTTTAAATCGAGCCGCCAGTTCCTGAAATTAGAGCGTTCATACAAACAAACTCTTTTGTTTTATATAATAGTATAACTATACGTAAATGCATAAATTTAACTAGTAATACTTTATTGTTTTTGTTTTGTTTTTCGTAAGTATAAGTGAAAATTTACATTACTACCTTTCGTTGGGCATTGGGCCTGTTGGTTGGTTATTTGTAACATTGCATACTGTGTAAATTCAAGTAATTTAATTATTTGGTTATTGATTCCAACTTATTGGAGCATTTCTTTAATACAATAATTTAATTTATAATGGAACGATTATGATTATACATTAAACATAATTGTGAACGACTTTTTTCCTTATTTCGTTGTTATGTATTCTACGCTAGAAATAACGTTTCAAGTCGTTTGCCTCATCTTCGGGATTCAATCTTGTTATTCTTAGTTTATTGTAATATTCATAAATAATTTTTGCATATATTTTCCTTTTAATCCTTTTTCGGTCATTCATTAATCTCTGATTACTTAGATATGGTATAGATGCTTATACCTCTATGCAGGAGTGGACAAATCTTAAACTAAAAAAAGGGAAACTGGGGTTCTTCTTGCACGGATTAAACAACAATTAACATAAATAAATTAAAAAATCATCTGTCGATACTTTTTTTCTATGATCAGCTGTTTATAATTTAACTTTTTCCAGCTTTTGTCGTATAACCTCCCTTTTCCCTCAGTATGTGCCTGGGTGTCTTGGTGTTGGATGCTGTCTCTGGTTGGTGACTTTTTTGACTCTGGATGTGAGGTGTGCTGCATACTGTTCTTTATTGTTATTTTTTTTCTTTATATTTTATTTCTTTCTCTCCTGCTGTCCTGGTGATGCCTGAATTGGTGAAATATCGACAGTTGATTTTTTAAATTTATTTATGTTAATTTCTTTATTGGATTTTTCCATTTATATCATTACAATTATTTATGTCTCATTTTGAGCTTCTGCTCTTGCATATTAATATATATATATATATATATATATATATATATATATATATATATATATATATTCTTCCTCTCAACCCGTAGACAATATTTCCTCGGATTTTACCTATACATAACCATAAATTCCCTTTAAACACCCTTCCTACAATTCAAATCCTCAGTCCATCCAGGGGAAACAAAATCCCAACTTTCTTAGTTCTGTATTCTTTCCCACAGAACTAAAAAACATCAGAACGTTGCTTTCTTGCCCGCTCCACTACCCCCTGGAATTCCCTACCTTCTTGTACCTGCCATGCTTCTTCCCCATCCTTCCTTCAGATTCTTCCTTTTCCGTCATCTTCTCACATTTCCAGAATACTCTCTCTAATAATTACATTTTAAATAGAAGTAATTAATTGTGTTAAATCTTTATCTTTCAACTTTCGAAATATTCATTATTTTTATTCATTTATTTTCTTTTTGCCTTTTTTTGTTTTTTGTATCACTATAATCGTATCTTTTTACGACAAGAACTTCTTTTTTGTTGCATATATATATTTATTGACGAAAATGTTGATTTTATGATTGATTTTTATTAATGCAGTCTTTTGGCCAAATATGTTTTATTAGCACGGTTTAGTTATTTTCATCAGGTCAAATCCAATAATAAAGTTCTTTTTAAATCTATCTATCTATATATAATGAAAATAAGTTTGGCAGACATTTCATTTCCTTTGATTTCAGAGTAAGCAAAAATTATTAATAAGTTTAAATCTATATTTCACATTTAAACTCGGGAACACTTTGTCTGTTTAGGCAAATGTCGCATGTACAGTCTAGTTCTGTAATCACATTTTTTTGTATTCATAATTAAAATCTGAAGGGATTTATTTATCAGTTGAAATGTGTTGATAAAGTGTATGATATAATAACACATTATTCCATTTATTGTATTCCATTCCAGAACGCATAAATCATGAATCAAAAATCATTCTCAGCATGATTTCCTTTTCATTAAAATTCCTATTTTTTTTGTTTCTTGTTTTATCTTTTAAAGCCTAAAAATTATAAATAAATAATTATAAATTGTTAAATTTTCGTGTTTTTTTCGAAGAAATGATCAATCACTTTAATAAAAAGTAGGTAAATCATTTTATAATGAAGAATAATCGTTTTAATATTGGGCCAAAGGGATTGTGATTCATTTGAAAACTAAAATGACTTTGGTGCTCTATATTGTATGCATTCTTTTAAAAGCCTGGCTTAACATTAAACACGATTTTCAAGCTTCTTAAGTTTTACTTTTTTTTTTAATGTCATGGCTCATATGAATAAATAATACATAAGATGTTTAGATGCATTGGCAATCACATATCCTTTGCATTACATATAGTGAGCAGAATAAGCAAAACGTAAATTTAGAGCAAAATTACGTTGAATTTGTATTGTAAAGTTGAATTGGAAGGAATGGCTAACCTGATGCTTAGATACTACTGTGAACGAACTTTGTGCGTTTTTCCATTTTAATCCGTTAAAATAGGCGAGAGCAGGGTTGGTTGGCATAAGGGGTTGGTTGGCCAACTGATGTTTATTCTCACCAACAGGGCTTAGAAAAACCACCTTCTCACCATGTGACGTCCTACTCCACAGGTGTTTGTTCCTAAGTTTTCAGTGTCAAGTGAGCTTCCATGGAACAGTAGTTGACGAAAGTTTCTTTTTCAGCTTGACAAGCATATCTTTATCTTCCGCAGAATACGCAATCCAAGCAATTCTTTCATGACAATCTATTTCAAACTGTCAGATATTAAAATCTACAAATTTAAGGTTAATAAATAATAGATAAAATAATTCAAATCCAATCAATATTTACAGAAAAATTGACAAATTGCAGACAAATTTACAGATACAATAAAAATTGAAATACATAATACATATGCATTTACACAGTCACGGAAGTGGTATAAATAGGATTCCAGAATTCGCTACCATTACGTTCAACTCAATCTGTTCACATGTTTGAAAAGATAGTGGAGCCTAAGTGAGGGCATTATAGAAAATAAAAAAAGAGAACATATCGCAAGTAGAGGAACAGAAAAAAAAAGTTAAGATAATTTGTACTTTTTATTTACGTATAAAACGATTCATCAATTTGATAAAAGTTCCTGATTTATGCCACAGAGAATGAAGTTCAGATGTAGTAAGGGAAGGGTGCGGCAAAAGCTGGTGCAGCGTATGCAGCAGGGGCGGCAACTGCGGGTGCCACTAGCTTAGCGGGTGCAGCAACTGGAGCGGCGAGTGGTGCAGCGGCGACTGCTGGTGCGACAACTGGTGCAGCGACTGCTGGAGCGGCGTAAGCGTACCTAGCTGCGAAAACTGGAGCGGTGTAGTAAGGAGCTGCGATGGCGTTGAAGTTCCTCTGGACGACCTGGGCGCTGCGGCTGGTGACGATGGGGGCAGTGTAAGCCAAGGGGGCGGCAACTGGAGCGGCGACCAGTGGAGCAGGCAGGAAGCCGCTCGGCTTGGCGATGGAAGAGGCGATGGAAGCGGCAACAGCCAAGATCTGAAGCAGTTAATGAAGTACGGGTTAGCATTGGAACTGTAATATGGTAGCAATATCATATTTGTAATAGTCTATATTATATTTTATTTCCTAAGGCAGATGGAGGGAAATGAGAAGAGATTGTATGAAAAATGAACCAATAAGAAAAGAGTTGATCATTCTTGTTGAGGACAATGTGGAAGAACCCCAACTGCGATGGTTTGCATGTGAGTCCGAATGAGAGATCAGTTTTCTCCTTATTTTCGGAAAAAACGAAGTTCACCAGTTACATTATCAGAAAGAATATCCTCGGCTATATCTATCCTCAAAACGGTATTACTTAACAAAGCTAAAAATGATAACCACCTTGGAATCACCAACGCCCTAAAACAATCCTGGATCTGTAGATAGAAGTGGCAAATAATTTATTAATCCCTAATCCTGGATCTCGCCCAAGTACTCCAAAAATAATATTAAACCATCTAAATATAAAACCCAGTTTTCGCCTTCTCCAAAACAGGCCCGGATGACTTAATAATCTTCACCGGAGGATCTAAATCAGCCCAATCAGCAGCTTCACTTATCGTAACCAAGGATTCAACTGATAAAATTAATCTTCATTAATTAGTTGACATCCGCATGATTGTATAGAAGGATCAATCTGATTGGTCAGTTGACGTCCGCATGATTGTATAGAAGGATCAATCTTATTAGGGATTGATAAATTATTTGCCGCTTCTATAAATTTGTTTTATTGAAAAATAGTTTCGAATGTTATACATTCATCCTCAGTTCTAAAAACACACAAAAGATTCAAAAATAAGCAATTCAAAATATAGGAGGCAATTTAAAACGTCGGCACAAAATATATAAGTTCGCTTATTGTAGTCTAATTCTTTGACCGCACCCCCCGACCAACTTCTCCCTTTAAATTCAAAATATAATTTGGCATTATTATACATATTAAATTAGATTAATATAAATCAGTATTATAAAACATTTATGAATTAAGTACATTTACTTAAACCTTGGTGAGTTCCAACATTTATTTGATCTCTTGTCTTAATTAAATTCATATTCATAAATGTTTTATAATACTAATTTTCTAACATTTAATTTAATATGTATAATAATACCAAACTGTATTTTGAATTGCTTATTTTTTTTTAATGCTTGTGTGTTTTTAGAACTGAAGATGAATGCATAACATTCGAAACTAGTTTTCAATAAAAACAAAATTATAGAAGTGGCAAATAATTAATCAATCCCTAATTAGATTGATCCTTCCATACCATTATGCGGACGTCAACTAAAGAAGGTTGATATTTATATGGAAATGGTTATATTTATATAGAAATTTATTGAAGTAGCAAATAATTTATCAATTCCTAACATCATTAATTATACAACGTATATACTGCCAAACTTGATACAATAGCAGCCACACTCTAGTTGCATGACTTCGACCCATAATAATATAATAATAATTACAGAGTCGTTAAGCTCATTAAAGAGCCTGAATTGTGCATATCCGGAACACCCTATAATTTCATACTTCCACTCTTAGATAAAAAAATCTACAAAACCTGTGTATGCCTGTAAACTTCATATAGGTTCCAAGCCATATAGGAGATCATAAGATACAAAATAGCCGATCAAGCCGCAAAAGAAGAAGTCGCTAGCTGGATGGGGTATAAAGGTTTTAACTCCATCTCAGCGAAACAAACCTCTCGTAAAGGATATTAAAGTAGTTGGAAGTCCATGTGGAATGAAAGCCGCCCGCCCGAGTAAAATGTAAGTTATAAAAAAAATTAAAGAATAAAAAAGTATAAAATTTTAACCCGAATCTATCAATAACCCTTAGAGATGATCATACAACAATGGAATCATTCTTAAGTTTTTAAAATCCAATAACCTGATATCAGAAATATGACTTTGAAGAAGATAAAGTTGTAGAAAGTGTTATAGTAAAGAAATTCCTTTTTTCCTAACACAAAAAAAAAAAAAAGAAGAAGAAGAAAAGAGACATAAAAAATAAAATAAAACAAAATATATGAGAGGTAAATGCGTTGTCAGATAGATGAATGTATTTGTGAGTGTGTGTGTATGTGTGTGTGTGTGTGTGTGTGTGTGCATATACTTAATACTTAATACATATATTTAAAAAATTAAGATGAGGAAATTAATAAAATAAATAATAAATAGATAATAATGAAATAAATAAATTAACGAGAGATGAGTTTGGAGCCATCATCAAAGTAAGGCCGATAAGGAAAAAAAAGAGGAAGACCATACTTGGAAAGATTAAAATGTTAATATGGAAAATTATACCTCTTTGATTCTAAGGCTCGTTCTTTGATTGTTAAATTCTTTGGAATGGAAGATTTTTTTCTCAGACCTTCTTTACCACTGACCTAACAGCTTAGTCTCTGAACCAGCGCGTAAAAGTATACTTAATAATATCAAGCTGATAGGTATCTATATATTTTGAAAACTATTATAATACCGGAAAAGTCTTACAAGAAGAGACTATAGTATGTACTTACTATAGATGTACTTACTATAGACTATAGTAAAATATGTACTTCACTAATGTATTGAGACTTTTTCAGCATCGCTATTTTAAGAAGATAAAAGGACTACTTTTTAAACTTCTTCCAAGGGTGATGTATTAGTTATTATTATTATTTTTTTCCATTCGCTAAAATATCTTCTTCTTGATATCATCATGAGTACTTTTTTCCTCAGGAACTTATGGGCGAAATAATAGGAATAAGATACTATATCTTCTGAAGAAGAAAGCAAGAATAATTGAAAAAATAACTCATATGTATCAACCTAACTTTATTTTTATTTTTTTTTAAATTTGAACTATAAAAAAAAATTATTAGATCAGCAACCTGTAATTGTGTCAGACAAATGGTTTATTATAAAAAAATCTAGCAATCATTAATATCATAAGTATATGGTATAGTAGTGAGAAGAATTATGAAACCAGGTGACGGTCAAATTCCAGCTTTTCAGGTAAGGCAAAACATTTGAACAAAATCAAATTTTCATCATACTTAGATATTTATTTTTAAATAGTATGCACTAACCAGTACCTGTATACTATAGGGTAGAAAAAATTAATTATTCTGCATAAAATGTACTTACACCAAAAATAAAATAATAAACTTTTACCGACGACATGCTCTCCAATGAAATATTATTATCAGCTAGTTTCAATTTGATGATTCTATAATCATTTCTGATGGTTAAGAAAAAAATTATATTAAATAGCATTTTTTTTTAGTAATTAAAAAAATTTTGGGCTTCAATTACTGATTAATTTTTTTAGCTACAGTCTTGAAAACTTACTAGTTTGATGTAAAAAAATATTGATAATATATATGTTACATCTCTTAAACTTCTAAGACAAGAAGTCATAGCTGTATTAAACTTTAGTTTAAACTAATACATATACGTACTTTCGATAACTTAGCTATGGAAATAAAAATGCTATAAAATAAAATGGGTAGGTATTGATTTTGTTTTATTTGAATGGGCAAATACCGCTTAGTGAGATATAAATGGAGCATTGTTCAATCTAGATTTACTGAAAAAGAATCCCTCTGAATGACATTAAGAACTCAATCCAATAACTAAAATGTAGTTAACGTCAAAATTAGTACAATTTTCAATAATTATGTCAAAATAATGATCCCTCGAGGACATTTAACTTTGGGTCTCCAATAAGCGAATTATTCTCTTCTCCTGCAGAACTTACCAGTACGTAGAATTGCATGTTGATGATGATGATGTTGTCGACAGAACTAGCTGACTGAAGAGCTCACCCATAGCAGAGGCAATATATACCAGAGCAGAAGCGTGAGGGCAGTACTAAGTAGACCATCTTGAGCAACTCCTCTGTCCGGGCGGTGGCCTCTCCTTGGATGGCCAGTCATATTCATGGTATAATTATTTAATATAATATTTAAAATAGTACTGTTATATTATATTTATATGATACCACTAAAGGTTCGTATGATGACTGTAGTTAAAAAAAAATTGATATCAATGCAAACTGTTTGAATACGAAATAACTCAATTAAAACTTTTTTTGATCTCCAACAAAAATGTTAAAGCCCCAATCCATTGTATGATCTGAAGTTGAATAAACCAAAGTTTTATTGATATTGGTATGTTAATAAAATTTAATTTTAAATCATTACTTTTATTTATTAATTTTATTTTGGTTTTACCTCTTGTCGAAATAATTTCCAATTTTTTTTTTTTAAGGTTGTGTTATTTCTTCTTTAATCTCAACTCTAATCATTCTTTAGGATCAGTTTCAACGTGAAAAAAATCTTCAAATTGATAATTTTTATGTAACCATTTTATATAATTTTTTGAAGTTTGATATAATTTTGGCTTGAGAAAATATATAGAGGGTGATAAGGTAAAATGACGTAGCCTCAATTTTTGAATATATTGGACTTTTACATCATTCAAAGCTCATTTTCACCCTCGATATATTTTCAAATCCTTGCATCAAAAATAATCTGATCCATAATAATTAATAATCCTTCTTTATAGTTTGAAGGTACAGAGTTGACAAAACTTGCTGATCCATTATAATTTATAGCTATTAAACATTTTGGTGAAATGAAAGCAAACATTTTTGAATTTTGAAATGAATGATAAATAGAAGATTACGTAATGCTATAATCAACAAAATATGTAAACACAATTCAATTGTAAAGGAAAGATTAGTAATATCAACATAAAAATGCGGATTTTTAAAAACCTACATTATTTATAGGATAAACTGATAGAAAATATTTTTTTTTTGTAAAAGCATTCGATAGGGTTGGTATCGACCACCATTTCGGAGCAAAACGGATGTTCGCACTCTCGAGTTTCGGGAATCCTGGTGACTTTGAGTGGCCAGTGACCTGTGACTTTGGTGGTAAATTAAAAAAAAAAATGGCCCAGAAGTATCGGAGAAATGCCACGAAGGGCTTACGGCCGATGACGCACACCGGGGTCTTCTACAGTTTTATCGCGCTCCTAACCTTATTTTTATTTATTATTAATTTAATAGTTGGTTTTTAATTCGACTTTTTGTAAAAGATCTTAATATTTACTTCTGAAAATGTGTATGAAAAGGCAATAAACATTTGAACCTGAAAATAATTATTATTCATTCCCCCTCAGGCAATAGAACCGACCGCATTTATTGTGTTATAGTTTCTTTTTCGAATCTCTTAGAAATGAGATACAAAAAGGGGATGGGCTAGAAATTGCTTTCTAAACCATACTGCTCAAGTAATTCCACTATTTCCACTTGAAGCTTTTCCAGAAAGAATCTAATTGAAATTTGATCTCAGCAGTGGGGTAGCAATTCTAAGAGATGAACAACAATCATTTCAGATAGAATTTCTTTTATTTTTAACGAAATTCAATTTAGTTCTAGATTCCCTTCATTGCTAGAGATTTCCCTATTGTAGTGGATCTGAAACGGTTTGGCATTGTTATAACATTTCCCGACTTTAATGAAGGATTTTTATTTTGGAAGGAATAGTAGTTAAACTGTTTCAATCTTACGCTTTTGTTCAAAATATTTATTTTATTTAAAAACGAAACAGATTTTTTTTTCTAAATCTCTGTTAAAATTATATCATAATTCGCCCAAAAAATGTATGATAAAGATTTAATAGTTGGTAGTCTAACACGTATCATCGGAAGGTCATCTATTGCACCTGTGTTAGATTATAAACGTTTTCAGTGGAATCCCGATAATCCGAAAGTCCGCTTAAACGTAATCCGAAATTAGAGTATATTCTTTGAGGTAAAAAAGAACTGAGTTTAAAAAAATAAAAGGAGAAGAATAGCTCCGATTGAGTCCTCTAGAGCCTCGGCATTTTAGTGGGATACTGCGCCATCCCACGCAATAATATTTATGTAAGTACGCGTTATTATGTAAATTAAGATTATTAAGGCTTTCTGGGCTTAATAACTTCAACGGGTATGAACTCGGAGATTGTTAAAAACAGTGGCTTTTCGTAGCAGGCTTTGATTTTGGCTTCATGGTATACGATGGTCTCTCGGTTGTACTCGAGGACTTATTGAAGCATATCATGAACTGCTTTATAATATTTGTCAATCTCGAGGCGGTCTCACGTACCACACTTTAGCGGAAAGTTAAAGTGGCTCTTTCCCTCCACTCGCAGACAATATTTTCTTGGATCTTTCCTATACCGAGACATCAACTTCCAACACCCTTCCTACAGTTCAGCTTCCTCCAATTGAAATCCTCAGGAAATAAGATCGCGCCTCTATGGTCCTCTCCGCAGAACCAAAACATTCAAACATTCCTTCCTTGCCGGCTTCATTGTCCTCTGGAATTCCCTTCCTTCTAATATCCGCCATTATTCTTCATACTTCTCCTAATTCAAATTCCACCTTTTTGAACATCTCCTCACTTCCCAAAAAGACGTTGTCTAATCATGAAATTATAATTCAAGATTAACCATGATTAGTAGAATTTTTTTTTCAATCATCATACAAAATCATACTCTGCAAATCATTTCATTATTTTTATCATTTTTATATCCTCCAATCATGAAATTCTGTTTAGTAGTGAGTAATAGTTTTTGAGGTTGTTTTAACTCTGAATTGTTTCATTATTTTTATTTTCTTCGTTTTTTGTTTTTTTTTTTTGTTTTTTCTATTCACTTTTTTGTCAGTACAATTATATTTATTTTACCAGAAGAATGCTCATTCTTTTTTTTCATTACTTATATGCTATATTTGAGATTATTGTAAATATCAATTGACTTTTATTAATATAGTCTTCGGCCAGACTTTTTTTTTCTTTTTTCTTTTTTACTTGCACATACTTGTTTTCTTAAAGGAACTAGTCCCAAGACAAAATTTATTTTTCTATTCTATTCTATTTCAGTACTAGTTCCTTTTCATGAACATAGAAAGAGATTGCCGTGGGTGTATCCACTACTGCCAGAAAATTGTTCCCTTCTCGAGACAGAGATATTTTTGTCTGGGAATGAACCTTATGGCACAATCAGCAAATATTAGCATTTATTTTTTACATAAACGCTTTGTATACATTCTAAGCAATAATATACTTGAAAATATTAGTGGTACTTTGTAGGATTTTTAAAAAAATTATTTTTGAAGTTAAAAACTTCTTAATTAATAAAAACTAACATATAACTAATTAATAATAATTAATTAATAATATAACATATTATATTTAAAAAAACTAAATTACTTTTTAAAATTTTAGACCAACTCGTAAAATACGGTTCCATTTGGATGATCAAAAGATTTTTAACTCAATAGAAAATTTTTAAAGAGCTGAAAAGAGAAAAGAGAGCTGCACTCAGAGAAGTATTAAAATGCTTTTGTCAGCAAGTTAAATAAATCACTGTTACTCAGTTATTCTGAGCTTTAAATTCAGCTAATTTCAGCTGATTTTCCGAATATAACTTAATTAGACATTACTGTTGAGGGCTATTTATATGATTTTCTCTTTTGAATTTTTTCCACCTGGATCGGTCATTCGTCCCACTGTGCGGTTGTAGAAGTTTAATTAGAATCATGAAACCTATTTTTTTTTTACATATTCAATTTTTTTTGTATGAATATTCAACATTAATTTCACGCTCATTGGGTATCAAACATTTATAGTTGAGAAAATTGACATTAGCCAGAAAATTAACATTCCTGGTGGTATTGTCCTGATCAAAGCCACATCAAGATAAACAAACAAGAGACTGACAATTTCCGAACGGGGACATCAAACAATCGTGTAAGGGATTTGGTTTAGATCAGTAGGTTTGGATCACGGTCCAACAGCCAATGCTCGGGAAAGGAGGGAGGGACAGTTCAAATTAACAGGTCGTTTGTACACGTCACGTTAGCTCTCTCTAGTTCATTTTAGCTCGTCCGATCGGAAACTAATTTCCAATATTATTGGCACGACCCTAACAATAAATGGAAAATCGGAAAGAGGGCTAAAACATGTTTCAGCTAATTGTATGATATCACTCCTTGTTTTAAAATTCTTTTTAAATGCCTCTCATACAATATAAGTAGAAATAATTCCCAACCCATTTTTAGTTATATTTGTTTTAGTCATTTTTCAATGGGAAATGTTTTGACTCCAAGTTATAATGACTATAGAGATCAAAGATAGCAATGTTACACAATATTTTTTTTTTTTTTAAGATCATAGATGATTCTAAATCAGAGAATGCTCTGAAAAGAATGGCCGATTGCTATTGTAGTCCACTGACATGGGCACCCAGAAGAGAGAGCGAAGTAGAAAGGGCCGTCAATGACGAAGATATGTCACACCACCACCTGATCAAGAGGAATTCGAAGGAGCTCTCCAGAACCTGAAAAACAATAAGGTACCAGGCCTGAATGGAATATATACAGAGCTGATTAAATATAGTTGTGAAATAGGTAATGAAAAAGACCTTATACGAACTTATCGTTCTATTTGGATAGCAGAAAGAATGCCTGAGGCCAGTCCTAAGGCTACAATACTTCCGGTTTATAAAAAAAGGCTACTTAGGGATTGATAAATTATTTGCCACTTCTATAATTTTGTTTTTATTGAAAACTAGTTTCGAATGTTATACATTCATCTTCAGTCCTAAAAACACACAAAAATTCAAAAATCAACAATTCAAAATAGAGTTTATTATTATTATAAATATTAAATTAAGTGTAATACAAATTAGTATTATAAAACATTTATGAATTAAGTAGATTTACTTAAACCTTCGTGAGTTCCAACATTTATTTGATCTCTTGTCTTAATTAAATTCATATTCATAAATGTTTTATAAAACTAATTTTCTAACATTTAATTTAATATATATAATAATACCAAACTGTATTTTGAATTGCTTATTTTTTTTAATTTTTGTGTGTTTTTAGAACTGAAGATGAATGCATAACATTCGAAACTAGTTTTCAATAAAAACAAAATTATAGAAGTGGGAAATAATTAATCAATCCCTAATTAGATTGATCCTTCTATACCACTATGCGGACGTCAACTAAAAAAAGCTGCATAAATGTGTGTAGGTGTTACCTGAGGTACCCACTTCTATCGAGTGCCTACAAGATCTTGTCGGAAATACTTTTTTAAATATTGTACCATATTCTAAGAGATTGCTTGGTAAATATCAGGCTGGTTTCAGAAGGAGACACTCCACTATAGACTATTTTTTTTCCATCATCTCTTAAAGGGAGCTTACGATAATGTAGAAATGGATGAACTCTAACACGCCCTGGAAGAGCTGGGTGTGGATCGGGAAGCTGATCCGGTAAAAATGATCATGAGAAGCACGAAATGCTTCGTCATATTAATAGGCCAAGATCTTTATGAGGATTTTGGCGTAAGACAGAGTGATGCACTGACTTGTCTGTTATTTAACATAGCAGAAGAAATGGGCACCAGGGAATCCCAAACCCAGGTTGATTTCAATACACTGATGATTTCGACATTATTGTGTTCCCTACGAGAAGCCAGAGAGAGGACAGCCAGAAGGTTCGATCCAGTGGTAAATGGAGCCAAAACTGAATAAATGTGGTGGAGGAAACCTAGATGAATTCCTTGAGGCTGGAGAAACAGATTCCAACGAGTGGAGAGTTTTGTCTCTCTGGAATATAAATTAAACTCGAGGAATGATCTCAGTCAGGAGATAGGTAGGAGAATCTTTTAAGTAAATCGATGTAATTTGTCAAGAAGCAGGTTTATCTCCTGTCAGACCAAACTAAGGCTATACAAGACCATCATCCACCCTGTCTTTACATTTGGAGTAAAAACTTGATCCACATCTGACAGAGGCTGCTGGAGGAGGCCTACATTCAATAATTGTTGCGTCATCAAGTAGTAGTAGTAAATTAAACCAAATAAAGAAAAAATATTGGAGGTAGTATCTATGTATATCGTAGGAATTTAAAGTAAGCCGTAGAGAGGGCAAATAACATTATAAAAGTCGGGTGTGCCCTCGGTATATCTCCAGATATTCGAGCGGATTGACAAATGAGCCCCATTAGTAAGGATGCCAATGCCATACTCTTCGTTCTTCCAGCTCCATACTAACACCGTATTAAATATATAACACCATATTCATAATGACTAATGTATATGGTTATACCCAACTCTCATGTGGCTACTAAGTCCTGCCTAATGTCCTGTTTGAGAAACTTGTTCCATTGGCAGAGAGAGAACTTTGGAAATTATCAGGAAGGGTTTAGTAGAGGCCGCTTAACGACTCAAATATTAGCATACGACAGCAGAGAGCAGCCGTGAGGATTTAGGGTCTCAGAAAAATTCACGCGACTGGTGATGGTAACCATAAAAAATTCTATATGTACAGTCCGAAGAATTTAAAACCAACAGCGGAGTAAGGCAAGGGGATGCCTCAGTATTCCTTCTGTTCAACATGGCATTAGAATTGGCTGTTTGTAAATCAAATATACAGACATATGGTACCATATTTTCCAGACCTATATAGTTACTAGGGTACGCCGATAATTTCGAGATAGTGTTGTAAGGTCTGAGCGGACGTTAATGGAAGCTTTCATCGCTTGTGAAACAGCAGTCAGTGAATGAACAAAAAATAACAAATATATGAAAGTTGGTAACAATGGTAACCGTGTCACATTTCTTAACATTGGCCCCATACAATTTTCAAAACGTAGAATCCTTGATATATATGGGGTCCGAGCTGGACTCACAGATCAACATAGTACAAAAATCAGTAGGCGAATCAATGCTTCCAATAGATGTTTCTTTGGCTTGACAAAGCACTTAAAAGCTGATTTATTTCTTCCAGCGCCAAAATTAAACTATACAAGACCCTGGTACGCCCAGTGCTCACCCATGGGCCAGCATAATGAGCAACCACCAAGTCCGAGGATAAGAGACTCCTAATGCTTGAAAGGCAAGTACTGAGAAGCTTTAGAAGAAGGAGGAGCCTGGAGGAAAAGAAAAAAAATGAGATATTAACTACCTGTATCGACATGATGCAGTTTATCAAGCTCGGAAGACTTCTTTGGGCTGGTCTCGTCGACCGTATGTGTGAGTCTGAGATCCCGAAAAATGTAATGAGAGAGTCGGACAACCCAAGACAAGGTGTCTGATTGGTGTGGAAACCTCTCTAGGAAGTGAAAAACCCACTGGTTTAAACGCTCCTTTAGGATACCTAGTTATGTAAACCAACTAGGTTGAAATAAACTGATTGCAAATCTTATTTGTTTATTCTCTAGTACTGTATACACAGTTCTTCCTACCTGCTAGAAAATGAAACATTCGCGGCCGCCGTTAGGTGAGACGGCTCAAAATGATACAGCGGGCCCTCTCTCAATCAATATTTCATGTTTTATTTTTGTCAATAATATTGGTATGTTTATTAGGTTATTATGAAAATGAAACTTACAACTACATTACAATAACATATGGTTTTACATTTAATAAAACACATTTTTTTTTACCAAATTACTTAATAATGTTAGTATAATTTAATAATTATTACTTGAGTAAAGTTTTCATAATAATACTATTAGAGCATGAAATATTTTTTATTTACTATTGCAATTATTTGCTACACTCTTTTCAGCAAAACTTAATATTATTCAGTCAGAATTCTATGTTTTTGCCAAAACTTGACATTACTTTACAAAGTTATAGACACTTCATTTTCTCTTTAAACAATAAACAACATACATATTTATAAAGTAGGCTTCACTGTCATAGAATGAAGCATGTGATATTATTTATTATAGATTGAAATGTTTTTTTTTTAATTTCCATATATTTGTTTTGACTTTATAGTTGTTTTAATCAAATTTCATCGGGGCCCCCGGAAGCTCGAATCCCGGGATTTTTGCCTCCTCTCTCTCCTTCCCCCACATTCCTTCTTGACGGCAGGCTCTTTGAGTTTTTTTAGCGGTGTTAAGTTCATATAAGATCGCTACATCTGCGGTTTACAGAATCTTCAATAGGCTCACTTACTGGTCATCAAATCCGTACTTTGATTTGTAGCATTTTTGGTTACAAATAAAAATAACATAAATCTAAAACAGAAGTTTCCACTAATACATTCATTATGATGAATACAAAATGTAAATAAAAAAAAAATATTGTAAAATAAAACGAGTGACATTGTACAGCAATAAAGGCTAAGCATCAAAATGAATGAACAAAAGCTGATAGGAAGGAAGTGAATGAGGCAGAAATTTCATTCTGTGCCAATGGACAAGGAAGAGCTATCGATTGAGCAGCTGGTTGAATGACTCGTTACCTCGCCTTCCTATAAGGGCAAGTCTCTACATAAATAGAATATTCAAATTTAATATATTTCTCTTTGTTATAATTTATTTTAGAAAACGATTTGAGCGATATTTTTTTAATTGGATAAAAATTTTAATTTAAAAGTTTTTCGCAGATTTTTGAAGTTATGCTTCTTTTGGCGCATTAAGGGTATAATTTTTATTGTAAAGTTCCGCACACAGCATGTAGCGGATTCGCGACACAATGAAGTTAGTTTTAAAAGTTAGTTGTTAATATTGGATAGGTTAGTTTTTAATGGTGAATAGGTTAAAGTGGAGACTAAGTCCACTTAGTCTGTATTAGAGGTTGACGAAAAGTACTCTGAGTACGAAGTAACGAGTACCGAATATTTTACTCCAATACTAGTACTGGGTACTTTAGTTGATGGTTGATGAATACAAAAAATATTCAGCTCTTCTTCGGTTTTCTCAAATTATTCGGGATTGTTTTACTTTAAGTATTTTTTACAGTAATCGAGTACTTTATTCTACAAGTATACAAGGGTAGAATTCATTATCTATAATAAATATTTCGGATTTTTACGATATCGAGATCCATTATTATATTTTAGGGTGTGCATTTTTAGAAAATACTATCGATATAAAGATAGCGCGCTCACTTTTAGATTTGTTTTTAAATTTCAGAATTCTCCGGTATTGAAGTCCATTATTTAGTTATTGGAATCTAATATTTGAAAATACGATCGATATAAGATTATGCGCTCCTTACATTTCTGATTTCTTCTATATTTAAGAGTACTATTGTACTATCGGAGCCGTAGTTTTTGAAAATAATATCGATACATTAAGCCAAATAAATATAACTTTTACTAAACTTTTACTACATTAAGCCAAATAAATATAACTTTTATCGCGCGTACGTAGATGCTACATGCACCATTTTTTTTTTTTTAGATTGTCGACACCTCTGTGAAAGAATTATCTTTTCAATGGTTGATAATACTTTCGTGATTTCTAAACCAACCCAAAAAAAGAGTTAGGAAAACCGATCCAAGTATTTTGGGACCATTCATACTCATCAATCGAAATGTAAAATGGAGAAGAACGAAGAATCTTTTCAAAGAAATAACTTCACTTCACACACTAACTTCAACACAATAACTTCACTTAACTTCACAAACCAGTGTAGGAAGTACCTTAGTATTTGTGTCTTGTTGAGGTTGTGTTGTAGTGTTAATGAGGCTTATGTACTGTCCGCTTCTCTAGTGATAACGTCTTCAGATTTCATGATAATATTTATATTATATTTAAATATGAAAATTATATTTCGTTTAAGTTTTGTATCCAACTTTATTTTTAATAAAATACATTTACGTCATTAAACCTTTCAAGAAAATTGGTAGGTATACATATTCTTTGAAATTATGTTAAACCCGAGCAGTTTGAATTTTTATGTGATTCTCATAGTTTTAGTAACATTAATTAAAAGCAGAATAGAGTATTTCAGAGATACTAAAAGTAAGAGTTGTATAAAAGGACAGGTGGAAATTTCGGTATTGCTCTGTTAGAGGGGCTTGTTAACTTAGTCTACCAACAGATGCCGCTGCCAGCACTTACAAGGAGAGGGCACAGTCAATGGGTCAGCGATTTCAACAAAAAATAAAAAACCTCTCTTAGAAACAACGTTATCTCATGCCAATGTTTTATCAACCGAACCTCTAATGATACTTTACCTTGATCTGTCGGACCGACAAGGACCAGCAGGACCCGAACTTGGATTTTTGCGAGAAGGTAAGCTTAATTTTTGCGCTCCTTCTTTCATCACCTTCTCCCTCTCCTCCACTCCCTCCTATCCTTCCCAAATAATATCAACAGTATTATAATGGAATTTTAGATAATTGCTATATTTCTAAGTAAATGTCATTAACTCATTTTATTAAGGTCGATACAATAAAAAAAATCTTTACAAATATATTTTACTTCACCTGAAAATCAAATTTCGCTCGATATTTGCCGCCCTCTAAATTCTAAAAAAACTAAAGGATTCAGGTCGTCGTGGAGGGATGGTGACCTAGACATTGACGTCATTACTGCCCTCCAGACTTTCTTTATAGGTTTCCTTTCTTTGGCAGATTTCTAGAAATGTTACTAACGCTCAAGGATTTTTTTTTTTGTTGCCGTTTATGATAATATTTGGAGATGGAATTGTGGAAATTGTATGAAATAGTGCCTGTATCTGCACATGGTGTATTTTAAAGGATTTC
Organism: Rhaphigaster nebulosa; assembly: GCA_948150685.1. NCBI lineage: Eukaryota > Metazoa > Arthropoda > Insecta > Hemiptera > Pentatomidae > Rhaphigaster > Rhaphigaster nebulosa. The sequence continues at coordinate 16,887,327 of OX411309.1, forward strand.
CAAGCATGGGAAATTTTCGTCAGTTATATATTCCGTAACTTAAAGATGGGAGAATAAATTGTATAAATGGCCAATGCAATGCATTGATGGAACCAATACATTTAAATACATTAATGTCAAGGTGAACAAAGTCAATATTTTCATCCTTATTATTAAAATATTGATAGTTAGATTACCTACAAAGGTAATCAATTTACCTTCACATACACTCACCTCTGAGCCAACAGTTGGATGTCACTCACCAATTAGATGACTAAGAGTGTCGTGAAGAAAATTTACTTTTGTGCTTCATGTCATCTTCCTTAATTTTTAAAATGCAAAACCCAAGGAAACACGAACTTCGTTCTCTCGATGATCCAAAGGAGAGGATCAAGCAAGAAATAAATGTCATTTAACCAGAAATGATTAGAAGAGTGATGGAAAATTTCCAGGAGCGTCAATAACAGCCGATATATGGAAGATGTTATTTTTAAAACCCGCTGAAATAAAACTACTTTCAATGTACTTTTTGAAAACAAAACCAGTTTGTTTTTTTTCTAGATAGGTTTGTTTTCTATAGCCCTTCAAAATGTGCCAATTATTTCTGCTCCACCCATTACAACAATTTTGATATAAGTATAATAGGAAAAGTATTAGGTCTCCAGTTAAAATTCGAATAAAACAAAATACATTGTTAGTAGAAGATAAGGCGAGGATTTCGCTGATACAGATATTATTCGTAGAGAAATTTAAGTATCTGGAATCTAAAATAACTTAAAAAAAAATATTAAAAGAGAAATAAATGCTAGATCAAAGGCGGTTTATGCTTGTTATTTCGCAGTTGCAAATTTACTTAATTCGCGCCTTATTCATTATATGTTATGCATTCAAAAACACACAAAAATTAAGAAAATAAGCAATTCAAAATACATTTTTGTATTTTTATACATATTAAATTAAATTTAATATAAATTAGTATTATAAAACATTTATGAATTATTAATTTAATTAAGACAGAAGATCAAATAAACGTTGGTACTCATCAATGTTTAAGTAAATTATATCAAACTGAATAGGTTATTGGTTATTGGTTTGTTCTCGCACTGAAGTAGTAATGGAAATGACTGTATTGGAAGAAAGGTGAGGTGTTAGGGGTCGGGGTTTTCCCAGTAATTCCGGTGAGTAATTCTTTTTCTGTTATGGACGGGAATAAATTTGAGACTGGACTATTGGAGATATTTATTTGGTCATTTAAGCAAAAATCTGGATTGGACTAGAAGGATTTTATTATTTCAAGTGCTTCATATATATTTAATTTCAGACTGTTTTCAACGTGATGTATTAATTTAATTCCTGAGTCTTTGATGAATTTATGTTTTTTTTTGTTCGTTTAAATGAATTGCAAAGTTGAAATTATCTGTCTTATTATTTATGCACGTATATGTTCCTTTAATCTCTGATTTAGTGATCTCCCAGTTTTTCTCGTGTATGTGGCTGCACAATCGTTACAATTTAGTTCGTATACTCCGCTTTTATGGAAAGGGTCTATTTTATCTTTAGGAGAAGGGAAATATGAGGATAGAGTTTTTCTATTTTAAATGCAGGGTTTAATCCTGTTTTTTTTTTCAATTCATTTCCGACTTTGGTGGATATAGGACCGTAATATGGAATCAAGACATATTGTTTCGGGATGGGCCTGTCTTCGGAGTAGTTGAATAGATATCATTAATTGTCTTTTTTTGTAGTTATATTTTTAAAATTTAATTAATAGTGATTTTATTGTATTCATTATTTTTGGTTGTGGAATATATTATTTAAATTTCTGTATTATAATTCTTTTCATTCGGGTTATTGATGTAATTAATGACTAGTCTTATAGGACTTTCTGGTTTGTGCATTTTTGGTAGGCCATATAGTCGGGGTGGAAACGGATTCATCCCAATGAGATTGTATTTTTTATTATCAGGTATGGCAAACTAATTGGGATTTTTGATATAGGAAAATCGTTTTTGTTTATGAAATCGTGAACTTTTATTCTATAGGTATCTCTTTCTAGAATTACTCTCGTATTTCCTTTATCTGCTTGCAATATACGTGCTATTTTATGTTCTGATGGTATATTTTTATTAGACCAATTAATTTTTCTATTTCGATTTTAGTAAAGTGGCGCATACGGATTTGGTAATAGGATCGTTATTATATTTTACTAGACAGGTTTCGATATGAACCGCAAGATTTTCAAACATTTTTGTGTTTACAGGTGAATTTATGGAATGTTTTAAGCCTTCATTAAGAAGATTGTTTTCAGTTTCCGATAAGGTGGTGCTAATGAGATTGAGAACACGTTGGGAAAATTGGTTTTGACTTTTGGAGTTGTCTGACAAGCCAGAAGAATGGCTTTTCAAATGGTCATTGTTTGACCGTAATTTTAGAAATTTCTTTTTGACGGTATCATGTTTTTTCAACATAAGGTTTTGGGCACGTGTTCGAAATTTTTTATCGAGATAATCAAATTCAAAGTTATTTATAATGGAGGATGTAAAGGTATAATTTCGTATTGTCCCTAGCTGAACTACGAAATCGGTAAAGCTTTGGACTCTTAATACTGCTATGTCATATTATGGACATAGAGAGTTATTACAATTTATTACTATATGGGCTTAGATCAGTACAGCTCTCTACCATAGCTTTATTAACAGAAAACACAACATACACACATATTTACAATAAAATATACAATATAAGAAAACAACAATATTATTAAATACAAGATCGTCTTCTTTTATATGACAGGTGACTTCGTGGTTATTTGGTGGTGCTATCTAGTAATGGGCGCGTGAACCAGTTGAAGCGGTGGCTGTAGGTCGACCATTATAATGTGTGCTATGTTTCTGGCAATCTGCTTTTCTAAGGCAGGTGGGGGTTCCAGAAACCGCGTTTACTCAATTTATTTATATAATGTTTACTATATCTGTATCGATTCCAGAAGGAAACTGATCAATCAACTTGATTATTTGGTTACACTAACTTAAAAGGCTAGAGACCACAGACCCCCCTGCTATGGTCACTAGATTGGGATATTATAAATACCATTGGGGATCCTTTCCAAGGGTGTCGCGTTTACCAATTCATTTAACTAAACTATATGATGGCATGCGGGATAAATATAATAATGGATTTTCACACAACATACTTTATTTAAGATACGTTATTAATTAAACTGCTGGATAATAATTCACAACCTGAACTAACTTCATTTTAAAAACCTGATGACTAAACCGTATGTATTTGAGAATACTGGGTCTAACTTGCTTATTAAAAAATCTTACTATGATGCCACATAATATTAAACAACAATGTACACAATGAATGTTGGGACTATGACTTATCTTATAATTGCCTTCGTCGTCTCGGGTACTGGCCGCTTTACCGCTTGATGATCTGGTTGTCTCCTCACCGCGGCCTTCTAATCTTCCTGCCAGATTCACTGACTGCGTCTAGGATGGACTCAGCTGGACCCTCTACTTCTATTCTTACAACTTCACTTTTCGACCTTCCATCTCTAATTGACTCTATTTTCTTGTCGGTTGCCCGTTATCTCTCTCTCCCCTTCTCCTTCTTGAAAAATCTTTTATTCATAAATCTGTTCCCTACTCTGCTTTTGGACCTTCCTATTAGTGGATCCTTTAAGAATTTTGGCTAAGGGGAGTGTCCCTTCCCTCGCCATCAAGTCCTTTGAAATTTTTTTCTATTGTCCCTGGTCCTTGGCGACAGATTTTACTGTGCCTTGTCAGGAGAGTCCCTATCTTATTTTTAAGATTCCGTATCTTTATGACTGGTTAAGCTCTCAAGCCAGGGTCTCTCCAGTCGACCTTTGCAGGTAAAAAGATCCTGCCTACGATGTTTCTTTATTCGAAAGGGAAACCTATTTATGTCAATATTGTATAGATTACGTGGCAATTACTTAAATTATACATTATTTAATTGCTATTATTTAATCGGAAATACTTCATTCCATCCCTTTATTCTCATTACATAGCTGGTGATAACATCGGGAAGAGTCAATCAATAAAAGGATAATAAGCGCTAGTCCGACGGTGAAGTGGTCTTGGTTACGGCCGGAAGGTTAATGGGAGGATTTCGTACGACCAAATCATGAGGTAAGGGCGTATCTCGGAAGGGAGAGGAAGGGAGGAAGTGCAACGTGGGGCAGCTACCTTTCCCACATTTTAAATGTAAGAGCTTCTCTTAACGGAGCATGAATTCTAAATGATAATGTATCACAAATCAGTCGCGGGCGTTCGCTGAAGTGAAGTATAACGATTTGTAAAGATATCAGTTCCAACCAGTTGATTAAGTTGGATCTTTCAGCTTCTGCTGTAAAGCTTTTACTATGACTTTTTTTTTTTTAATTATTGTCATAAATGGAAGCTGTTGTTCAAAAGACTTCGTGGTTTGCATTTCACTTTGAGAGTTTTCTCGTATTTTGTGCTGTCCCTGCAAAACATGACACGTAATACGGGTAAGTGCAGATCTCTGTTGTGGGACAAGTGCGAGGGGTAAATTTATACCTTTACGTATAGCCGAGGCAACTGGGGACTGCCGCATTAAAATAAAAGTTATTTCTTTCAATACATTTATTCCATTTTGTTTCAACTCCCACTTTCATAATTGTCGCTGAAAATTTGAAAATGTGAATCTCAGACAATTTTTAACTTTTTTCGATGATTACGCCAGTAAAATAACCACTGGAAACGAACTATTGTGAACTTGTTCCTCAACCGAAACTGCTTGAATAATGGGTGTACTAGATACCATGCAAGCAATTATCCCTAGGGCAGGGGATGGTACGTACAAGGGCAACTATTATCAATCTCATAAAAATGGATGTGATTAAAACGAGAGCTTAAATGCAACATTCAAACATAACAGAAACATTTCATAGTCATAGGAAAATTTAAAAAAAAAGAGATAAATCTAGCTTCAAAAATGAAGATTATACATATAACTTTGTAAAATCTAGTACATTACCTGTTACACTTACCCTATTTTACCTCAAAGAATTCTAGAAAAAGCTGGATGAGGTAACTTCATTAGTTTAAAAGTGGTAATTACTCAAGAGCTAACTGGCTAATGCTCATTCTCCCGGATTACCTTTATTCTGAATCGACCTGATTGCCATTTCATAAGGTGAGAGTACATATTTGTTGAAGTGGAAAAAGGAAAAAATGATAAATAACATTTCGAAATTGTGATACAGCGGAAATAACGAAATAGAACAAATACGGATAGAAGTAAGGTTAGAAACCATATTTATGTTTAATTATGTTTCCATTGGGGAATAGGAGGAGGGGTGGGAGGGGATTGAACAAACATCAGTCGCTGCCTCTGCTTCCTAAATCGCTTTTGTATTTCGAATCACCTTCTCAATTAAATCTCTCGTATGTTCCTCTTTGTGATTGTATACCCTTTTTGATTTTGGCTAGGTGTAATCTTCAGATTTGATAACAGTAATTACCTATAAATGTTGCATTTTATCTCTATTTGTCCAATGACTTTATTTTTTTATTTTGCCATTTTATTCTCATTGCTTTGTACCATTGTCATTAATATTCATATTCATTTTTAGTTTTCATATTCATTTTTTAGTTTTTGATGCCGTAGGTGAAACGGAAGCGTAATATGCAGTGTTGCTAGGGTTAGCCTGGTTCTTTCCCCTTAGGGCAATTGAATTTATCTATATAATTTGATATTTTCTCCCCTCAAATTGGATAATTTTTAAATAAGTAGCGTATAACTATTTGCAAGTAAAAAAAAAAAGATAAATTTTAGTAAAGTTTTTTTTTACTAGGGAATTTCCTCTTATAAGAATATTTATAAAGTGATGATTGGCCTGATAAAAGTTCACTATAAAAATCTATATAGTCAAAAAGTTTGTTAAGCAAATATCTGCAAATAAAAGAATAATTTCAATCTGTAATAAATAATATGAAGTACTTTTATTATATTCTAATAGTTTAACCTAATTTATAAATATGCATGTTTATTATATACAGAGTCTAGGATAGCAAGTACATTGCATTTTGAAGACAAGAAGAGTGTTGTAAATGAAAAATAATTCAAGCTCATTTAGTGTTATTATGAACAAATTAATAAAGTAATGATTATTATATTTTACTATCATTATTGAATAATAATTGATGCAGTTTTCTCAAAAGATTTAGAAAAGTTTCAAAGTTTTAAATTGTTGAATTAATTTATTTGTAATCTATATCTATCTGAGTGACGCTATAACTTGTCGCCGAATCTTGGCCTCCTGCAACACCCTTCTCCAATTGTCACGATCTCACGCAGCCACCATCCAATTGTGGACTCCTAGGATACTTTCTTTTCTTCCGAGATATTGCTCTATGGATTTATTGGTTGCCCAGGACTTTGACGCATACAATAGAATCGGCCGGATCAGAGTCTTGCAGAGATCTATTTTAGTTTTTCTTTTAATTTATTTGTAATGCTCGATGTAAATAAGTATATGACTTTATGGCGTTCACTGTAAATTTTATTATTTTATTTCATTTTAAATTTTATTAAATTATAGTAAATAATGATGATAATGATTTATTTATTTTTAGTTTGATCGTAATATCAGCCACATCGTCAAAACGTTTCTGGAGATAATTGAAGATTAGTCTTCAAAAGTGTGGCATATTTGTGGCTTTTTGCGATTTACATGATCAGGACGCATCGGATCGGAAAAATCACTGATATAAAATCAATAGAAAGTTAATTCTTCTAAGAGAATATTGCATTCAAAATATCTCTTTTCATTGAAAATCCCTGAGTAAATTACGCTGAAGAAGAACTAGAAGAGGTTACAAAGTCAACTTCACCACTAAAATAAACTTCGTTCACCATAACTAAGATCTACCAAGTTTCGTTTCTAAATTCTCACAACTCGAGAAGAAAGGGAGTATGAAACACTGTGTATACGCGTATACATATAGAGGTAAGTGTGTGTATACTAGAGGTTTACACATATACTAGAGGTATACACATAGAGGAATAAACATAGAGGTAAGTGTGTGTATATTAGAGGTATACACATATAATTGACGAAGCGTGGGAAGGATAGCCGTGACCCCGGAGGATAGGTGGGAGGTGCGGGCCGCGCGAGCTGGATCGAAGCCAGACGGCGGGGCCAGGCCGCACGAGCCGCCCCTGCAACAGCCTGTTTACCTTCCCTTGTCTCCGACCCTCTCTGTCTATCTCAGCTTACCTTTCCACCTCTCTACTCTCTCTGAGTATTGATAATTATACGATCATTTTCCTTATCACTATTTTATTAGTTATATTTTTCAAATTTTAAATATATATATACATATATATATATATATATATATATATGGGTTATTTCACGAAAATAAGGCATTTCGGTCAACATGAATGTACGATTTTAAGTTTTACCATTTTTTTTTTTTTACTAACCTTATATATATATATATATATATATATATATATATATATATATATATATATATATATATATATATATATATATATATATATATATTGATCCTCCAAAGCAGCATTCATTCATTTGCTAAAATAATGTTATTTAGCTAATTCGTTAATTACTGTTGACAAAGGACTAAGGTAAGGGTACAAAGGAGTGAGAAGGTTAAAAATATGTTTTCAATTTCTATGTTTTCAATTTCTATAAAAATTCTTTATTTAAACACCAGAATTAAAATATAATTAATCTCCCATTAAACTCCCATTTTAACTATTATAAAATTAATAATTAATTATTATAGTTGCTAAGATGTATTCTGCTGGGGCTTCAAAGTCATATTAAACAAATTTTGGTAAAAGTCACTAAATACGACGGAATAAATAATACGTTTAAAAAAGTGGACACATAAAACAATTATTCTTTCTTATGTTATGTTACTAACTTGAACAGTTTTACATATATAACATAAAATAATAAAATTTACAATGTTCTAATAAGAATAATGTGCAGATTACAAAGGAAATAGAAGGCCTTCTCTAACTTAGAAGCTAACATCAAATGCGACTGTATTTGACTACCTGGGAAGAGGTTATATGCAGAACCTATCCCTTCAACAAGTTTAAGCTTCGACAAAGGATTGAGGCCCACACTTGAAGACACACAAAATGCACTGTCTACGGGACGAGCTTGTTCAGAGGAGGAAGACAAAGCGGGACTTTTCCACTCGGGATATTGGCTGGCAGAAGAATGACTCCCACCGGATATATCTCGGGGAAGAAATGTCTCCGGCAAACAGACACATGCTCATGGCTCACCCGACAAAAAAGGTCTGTAGGAAAATTAAAATACGTGCGATTCGCGTGCGGAAGAGTGCGCTACCGGAGGAGGATGGACACCCAGTGATCTACATCGACCGTTCCCAGGACCTCGGTGTCTTTTGCTGACCTCTATGCTCCCGTCAACTCACTGGTCGCAATTAGCATATGTCAAAGATCTCCTACTCTAATGCGATGTGTTATGGTTCCATGCATAGGTATTTTGCCTTTATTTTAATGTATTTAATTTTCTCATGTTTTTCGTAATAAACCATTTTTTGTTATTTTACTTGTACTTTTTTATTATTCTATTTGTAATTATTTATTTTCTTTCATTTCGTATAAATTTTATGATTTTAACTACAGCGTCTTTCACCAATGACTGCAGACTTACCCATATCCTCTCCATTATTTCTAGTGTCCTAACCATCTGGCACGTTAATTCCCAGTCCCTATTGCTCATTATGACGAATTCCTACAAAATTTCACCCAAAACTTTTACCATATCATTGCAGTTTCCGAAACATGGCTAAAGTCCTTCATTCCTTCTTCTTCTGTTTCTTCCCTACCTGAATATTCATTTATCCGCCACGCATTTATCCGCCACGCATCCGAATTACGCATTTAACCGGATTGACCGGACTGGTGAAGGTGTAGGCCTCTATCTCCATAAAAGTCTGAAATCCAGAACCTTGATGTTTCATCCCCATCTATCTATCAGACTATCCACACATTGAATTCCTTCTTGTTGAAATCTCCTGCAACGTCCATCCTCTCCTTTGTGATGTTGTAAATCGCCTTCCTTCGGTTCTTTTTAAATCATCATTAGAATGCACCATCTACAACCACGTTCCTTTCTACAATAATATTATAATCTCCGGAGACCTTAATACCAATTTCCTTTCTGATTCCAATGACAAACGCTATCTGGAAAACCTCTTCTTTTCCCTTAATCTCTTCATTGCTCCTTTTGCTATCACCCACCATACTTCCTGGTCCGACACATGGTTGGATCTGCATGTCATTGATTCCCCGCAGAACCTTCTCTCCTCTTCTCAATTGCCCTTTCCGTTTCTGTCATCTCATGACCTAATCCAAATATTATGCAATATCCAAACTCCAGCAATCTCTCCTAAAACCATAACTTTCCGCAACCTTGACACACCCACCCTTGAAAATATCTTACCAGACCTGGAAACCCTGAACTGGAGTGAAATCTATTGACTTACATTGGTTGACATCCTCATATCTAATCTCGTCAGTATCCTTGACACCCATGCACCACTCAAAATCTTTACTTCCGTCGCCGACCTGCTCCATGGATGTGTCAAGAAATTAGAGATCTTCAAAAGATGCGTAAGGCGTAGATAGACGCTTCATACGTACAAGGTTAGCAGATGACTATCAAGTGTTTAGGGTAATCCGCAACCTAATTACTTTCATAAAGTCCTTTCCTCTGCTCCTGACTCTAAATCAAAATGGCAACTGCTTCGCAAACTCTCTCTTTGCAAATCCTCTTCCTCATTAGTCATTCAAGTCTCACCCGATGAATTAAATTCATACTTTTTATCTGCCTCCTTCAACAGACTTAAACAGTCTTCTTCCCACTTTTCCATAGTTCCATCACTTAATTTCGGTAATTTTTATTTTTCCGACATCTCTCCTACTAACCTTATTTCCTCCATAGTAAAATCGCACATCGATTCCACAGTCTGTGATGAAATACCCGTCAATTTGTTAAAATTATGCCTTCCCGAAATCTTACCGGTACTTCTGTTCATATATAATTTTTCCCTCCAAAATTCAGTGTTTCCTACCACCTGGATAAAAGCTTTAGTCCATCCCATTAACAAAACCTCTAATCCAACATCTCCTAAAGACTATCGCCTAATATCCATCCTCTCTAGCCTTTCCCAAGCACTAGAAAGAATAGTCCAATCGAAAATATCTTGCTTCCTCGAAAAGTCAAAACTACTTGATCCTCTCCAATCTGGTTTCCGACCCGGCTTCTCCACACAATCGGCTCTCATCAAAATCGCCAATGATATACATACCGCTAAAAGTTAACAGTACTAATACTCCTTGATTCTCTAAAGATTTTGATTCCCTCGACCATTCCATCCTCTTTTCTAAACTAAGATCTCTATCCTTTTCCAACAGCTCTATCCAGTGGTTTCAATTTTTCCTTTCCGATCGGTCCCAACCAGTTGCTATTCCTAATCAACCCCTATCATCCTTCCTCGCCCAGTCCTCAGGAATAACCCAAGGTTCTAGCATTTCCCCTTTCTCGATTCAATCCACCACTGTTTCTCACCACCTTTACGCCGATGACTTCCAAATCTATTTATCCTTCCCTCCTTCTGAGTTATTAGTTGCGTTTGCCAATATTCAGGAAGACCTAGATTGGATCAGTGCCTGGGCAAACCTGAATAAATTAAGGTTAAATGCAACAAAAAGTCAGGCCATTCTCATTGGTTCCAACTCCCTCCTCAGATCCAATACCGCCTTCTGTAGTTTATTTCTAAATGATCACCCTATCACCTTCAGCTCCTGTGTCATGTGGGATTACTATTGACCAAAAAATTTCTTAGAAACCCCATATTGCCCAAATTTTCCGACGGTCAATAAGTACCCTAAAAATATTCCATCGTTCCCGCCATCTTCTACCACAAACCACCCATAAGCTCATTGTATACTCACTCATTATCCCCACTTTGACTATGGCTGCGTGGTATACGGTGACCTCTCGGCTGCACTGGAGGATAAACTGAAACGTATCATGAACTGCTTTTTATGATTTATCTTCGGTACCTCGAGGCGGTCTCACGTGACACACCTTTACGGCGAGTTAAAGTGGCTCTTCCCCTCCATTCGTCGACAATATTTCCTTGGATCTTTCCTATACCGAACCATCAACTCCTAGCACCCTTCCTATATCTAAGGTCTCCTACAATTCAAATCCTCGGTCCACTCACAGAAAACAAGATCGCGCCTTTCTGACCTCTATATCCCTTCCCACAGAACCAAAACATTCGAATGTTCCTTTCTCGCCCGCTCCTCTGAAATCCCCCCCCCCTTCTAATATTCGACATTCTTTTTCTCTCACCTAATTCAAATTCCACCTTTTTCAACAACTCCTCACTTCCCAAATAGACTAAGGTTTTTCTCTCTTTCCATATTTTTTTCTCTTTTCATTTTTTTAGTCAGCAAAACATGTTATCTTTTTTAGTTGTACATACCTGATATTCTTAAGGGACCTAAACTCAGAACAAAGTTTATTTTTCTATTTTCTATTTCTATTTCTACACTACATTTTTATAGATTCAGGTTCAGAACACGATAAGTTAGAAGGGTTTGCACTAAAAATAATCAGCGTTTTCAGGTCGGAAGTAAGGTTTGCAAATAACCATAAAAGGGAGCACCCGAGACTGGAGACATGACAAAAGACAGAAAAAATGCAAAGACAATTTTTTTTCAAAATGCAAAGATAATGCATAACTTAAATACAAAGACAATTCTCTTCCGATGACTTATTATGACAAAAGATAATTAAGGGTGAATTATTTTCCCCGTCATCTAAGGGTGAAAATTTTGCAAAAAGATAAATTGATCCAAGTTAGTGAAAGGACTCATATATATATATATATATATATATATATATATATATATATATATATATATATATATATATATATATATATATATATATTTCAAAATAGAAATATTTATTATGCCCACTGGAGGTCAACCTGATGTAACCTCTTTGTTACCTAGTTGTTAATCTATACTATTTTATGAAGTTGAAGGAAGAGTTTGCTCGGATGAAGGAACTAATTTCAGATCCGATGATGGGGATTCAGAACACCGTGCGAAATAACAACGTGGGATAAAATAATTTTTTAGGTAGAAAAAAGTTGATATTCGTTTTTCGTAGCTCAAGAAATTGTAACAGTAATAAAAAAAAAAAAAAAAAAAAAAAAAAAAAAAAAAAAAAAAAAAAAAAAAAAAAAAAAAAAAAAAAAAAAAAAAAAAAAAAAAAAAAAAAAATCGTCTAATTTTACCTAATAAACCAAATTTTTCGCCTATGTTTTTTTAAATAATAAAAAATGCGATAACTTGAAGTGAACTTGGGAGTGATTTAGGGCCTATAAATTACACTAAATGGAACAAATCCGACATCCGTAAACAAATCAGAACCGGAGATATAAAATGAAACGTTTGAAGATTTTTATTCAGCTCACACTACCTTTTCTCTGTTGTAAAGGCATCGAATCTAAAATTTATTGGTACGGATGAGAGATCAGAAATTCAGCTTTCCAACGGTTGTAGTTATGTTGAATTTGGATAAAATCCAGAGAAGTTATGAATGGTTATGTGAACGCCGGACATCGGCATGGGAAACAAAATCCTCCAGAAAAATCATATCAAATTTTCTATTTTTTATCTCCTTGTACGAAGTAAAGGAAGTATTGTAATCGCAAATATTTTCGGTTTTCAGATTTCAACGGAAATATCCATTTTGGTCATCCCTGAATCCATTTTGACTAGTTTCATCGTGGCGTCTGTACGTTCGTACTTACGTTCGTATCTCGCATAACTCAAAAACGGTTAGCCGTAGAAAGTTGAAACTTTGTATTTAGGATTGTAGTAAAATCTAGTTGTGAACCTCTCTTTTTGGTCACTGCTTAATCACCGGAAGTGGTACTTTACTTGAAGGTCATAATTGATTCCCATCAAAAATTATATTAAAATACTATACAAAACTTCTCAAATTTTGTATTTATAACTTATATATTTATTTAAATAATATAATAAATTTTAGTTAAATTTTAGTTAACATTGGCAGACCTGAAGAGGCACTTTACTTGAAGGCCATAGACTTTCATCAAAAATTATATTAAAATATAATGTAAAACATCTCAAATTTGGTAAATAGAACTTTTATATCGATATGAATGTATCTGCTAGATTTTTGTTAAAATTGGTGAGCCGAAAATGGTACTTTACTTGAAGGTCATTATTGATTTTCATCAACAATTAAATTAAAATATAATGCAAAACTTCTCAAATTAGGTCTATATGACATACATATTAATATAAATAGCATAATAAATTTTGGTTAACATTGGCAGACAGGAAGTGGTATTTTACTTGAAGGTCATATTAGACTTTCATCAAACTTTATATTAAAATATAATGTAAAACATCTCAAATTTGGTAAATAGGACTTTTATATCAATATAAATAATATACTAGATTTTGGTTAAAATCGGTGAGCCGAAAGGAGTACTTTACTTGAAAGTCATAATAAATTTACTTAAAAAATTATATTAAATTTTAATACAGAGTTTAATATGGTTCGGTGATAAAGGTTATAAACGTGATTTTTTTTCAACTCTAATTAAACCATTTTGTTACAATAAGTGTTTTATGTGTTAAAATTGAGTATAAAATACTTGTTTTCCTTCCCATTAGTGAAATAGCTGAATAAGTCTGCAGCAGGAGGATAAAAAATAAGTTAAGCGGGTTCTTCCGCTTAAAATGTTCAACCGTCGATTTCCAATCCTTTATCTAATGGAATAGACAGAAAATGGAATAAGACCTTCAGAAACAAGAGCTTATGTGCGTGTGTTTTTCTGTATGTGTCAATAGTGTCGTTTTTGAGATACTGCTATCTTCGGAAACTAGTAACCAAATTCAGGGACACTTTTTGAGCCACCGATTTATAGTTTAATAGGCGCACAAGGAAGTCATGGGTGTCCACATCAAATGTTTATATCTGTTTGCATGTGTTATAAATATGTAGAGTTGAGAACAACTCTTCATGAATAGGGCCTCTCTTTAAAGACAAATAAAGTATTTGAGTATTCAATAAATTTTGTAAGTATTTATTTAAAGTACAAGTATCTTCGTTTTGTTATTAACAGCGCATGGGGATTGCTATCTTGAAGGGGTTGTGTTTTGTAGACTTCATTACTACTTTCGTAATATCGATCCGTAGAACTCTTTTATTTTTTGAATTTCAATTAGCTGAATGGTAATTGACAACTGCTACGGAGCAGATAGATTTAATCAAAAGGTTCTTTCTTTTTTTTTTTAGTCTGCTGGGAATTCATTAAATCAAAATTAAACTTCCAGGAAGGTTCGATAGAGGGAGCCAGGCTTTATTCGATATCGTTAGTTTCTAGGAATAGTTTTGGTTAGTTTTCAACAATTCGACAAATCTCTTTGATATCATTTGAGTATCTCTAATAGAGGCTTCTTGTACTCAGAACTCCGTTAGCTCGCTGAATATAGTCGGTATTAGATTGAATTGTCAAAGTCCGGAGGTAATTGATTAATATATAATACAGAGAACAAGGAAAATGCAGTCCAGGCAGGTCAAGGCTCTGGAGATAAATCATTTCCTGTTATATTCTAGATTGACGCTTCAATTGAATGGGTATGCCTAAAACTTCGCTTCCTAAATTTTGAAATCTAAAAGTTATATTTATTTAATCATGCTTCTAAAGGGTCATTGGTGCATGTAAAATATTTTCTTCTGTAATAATATCCTAATTGTCTCAAAAACGTCATGATGATTCCCAATCTATGTTCGGGTCCAAAAAAACGGCACACCTTAAATTTTTAATTATTATTCTCCCCTTTTAATAAGTATTGTATATAATCAGGTGATTGGGTATAAAAGAAAAAAACAAAACAATGTAAAATAACATTAATTACAAAAATAATGTAATATAAACAAAAACAAGTGAAAACGAAAAATTATACTTTTATACATTTTCTCATAATATTCAAACACAAGAATCCTAGTGTCTAACACTGTGTTGCCCGAGTGTTGCCTCCTTTCGCTTGAATGACGACTTGCATCCTTGTAGTCATACTGCTAATAAGGTTAGCTACTCCATCTTGAGGAATCTGATCCCATTTCTCAACCATGGCAGTTCGTAGCTCCTGAGGGTCAGGAGAAGGGTCCGGTGGTTGTCTATTGGATCTCCCTAATTGTCCCAGTCCTCCTGTAAGGACACTTACCACATTCAGGCAATTCCTGACACATTCGCGACGTGTGACCGTGTTTTGTCATAAATCAGCAGAAAGTTATCGTCTATAAAGGAGAAAAAGTAACAAAATATTCCTCGAGGATATCCGAACAGCACTCTAGCTGCCATATTGTTCTGAGAGAACCGTTCATCTATTCTTCGCAAATTATTCTTCTTAGGCAATCATCTGAACAATAGAGGTTGAACCGAAGTTTATAGAACAGAAGTCAAACCAGCAGCAGTGCAGAGGGCAAAACAGCCCGTAGCGCTGTTGTGAGGGGAGGATATAAGGCAAACACCCTCGAGTACAGGTTCATATCAACGATTCGTCTAAGTACTGTTCGTACACTGACATACACACCCTGAGCTACACGCAACTGGAGAGACGTTTATTCTGAGGCCTGGAAGCGGTTTTGGAAAGTCTGCATCACAATAAAGCAGTCGTCAGCTTGGTCTATGGCTCTTGGCCGCCCTGGCCCCGGACTCCTGGAGTAGATTCCAGTCTCTTGGTATCTCTGGGCAGCTTTCCGAACCTTCGTTTCCGGTAGCTAGAGGGCCCTGGCCGGGTATCTTTTCCTTCTCACGCCCTCGGCTAATGTAATGAATCGAGTTACTTCCATATAGTCCATGAGCCGAGGCGAAATTTGGTGACTTATTTGAGGAAAACGTTTAGTAATATATTCATATAATGTCCATCCTCAGTATTCAATTTGCACTTGTAAACCAACTCAAAGCGGTTGGATTTAAAAATGGCGGCCAAAAAAACTCGACATTTGAGGCCTTATTTTGGCTTTTTATCTATAATTCCTTAACATTGCATTCTATCGAAAAGGTTATATCATATTAAATTAACGGGGATTAAATTACCCATCAAATGAGTAGCATAACATAATAATTTAGATAAGGGTGGTGGTCAAAAAACGACAATTTTGTTAAAAACAGAGACACAGTACTAAATATGAGTCTGCAGCTTGAAAACGAGTACGCTAAGAGAAAAAAAGTTGTAGAACATCAAATTTTGCGACCATTGAGCATAACAAATTTTAAATTCCGTCAAGTACACCTCTCGAAATTGGTAATCTCCTTATCTCCGGAAATTGGCATATTATCCCCGTAGAGATATTATTTTTGTTTGCAAACAATGAAGTAATTATGAATTTCAGGTATGCTGCATTCTTTCTTGTGAAAAATCCAAATTTTAGGTCTCCTCTTTATGGGATTTTTTCAGCAACTTAAAAAATCTTTAGAAAAAAGCTTCTTTTTTTCAGTTTTCCTCATTAGCTCGTTTCCAATGTATTTAAGATAATAATTTGTCATTACCAATTTTAAAGAACCTAAAATTTCCTGCAGGTAGTGATTAGTTTTGATATAAAATATTTTTGAATTCGGAATGCCAACTGAGATAGGAGGCCGTTAAAATCTGCAAAAATATCCAAAAAGTTGGATATGTCAGTCGTTTCGCACTTAATATAATTTATTTGAAGCAAACATAAGACTACGGACACCCCAGATGCTAAAAAAAACTTTGTATATCAACATTAGGTTTAGAGTTTTTCTCTTAGAGTTCTCATTTATAACCTATTTATACTATACTTTGTCTCTGTTTTTGACAAACTCGTTGTTTTTGACGATGTTTTTCGACCACACCACTTGACTAAATTCTTGTGTTATGGTGCTCATTAGACGCATAATTTAAGGCTCTTTAATTTAATACGCCATAACGTTTTCGATAGAATGCACTGTTTAGGAATCATATGTGAAAAAAATTTCCTAAAACAATATATTATGGAATAATCGATATTTTGTAATATCGCGAAACCAAAATGAAAACTGAAACCTGAAACGAAACCTGAAATATCGATACAGTATAATAATGCTCAGTAATCAGTGAATAATAAGTAGTAAATTTACATTTAAAACTTAACGGAATTTTCATGGAAACTTTTGAAATTTATTTTCGACTCGACAAACGAATATAGTGCACAGAATTGTTGCACTGCAGTTATTTAAAAAGTACTTAATTGTACTTTTGCGAGAGAAGAAATGAAGAAGTGCATGATGCTGAAAATATTTTAAGTAGTATGTATGTGAATTCTTTAAAATTATTATTAAAATTGATAATTATTATAAGGCGGAAAGTGGAAGTTTTGTTGTGCGCGCACTGCACTAGAATTTTGTTTAGTATAACGATCATATAATTATGTATCCGCTGTTTAAACGTTATACGATTCGAGTATCGGGATTTGGCCTTTTCTATGTTTTGAACCATTTTTTTTTTTAAATAGATCACTGGTCTTGGAGAGCGAAGGGAGAAGTAGTTTTTTCGAGATGAAAGGATAGCCGTGTCTCGGTTAAAGTATAATGATTATTTAAATTGATAAAGATAGCTGTAGATAACAAAATACAGTAGAAGGGACGAAGCGGAGCTAAACTAGGCCACTAATGTTGATCAGTATGCAGACCCGACGGGTCAGAGGGCCTTGTGCAAAGCAATTGCTGTAACATCGGTTAGCAAACTCACTGACGGACGAACACTACTGATTGACTCTTTGTCAGCTCCGGGTGGGTGTGTTCCCTCGCTATTTGCGCAACCTGGCTCAAGGTGACCCAATGAGGTTAGCTCATCTATACTAAATCCATTGACCAATTGGGCTGCTCTTTAAATCGATAGAAAAATTGCATGCCTTCATTCGGACTCAAAATGACATAGCAAGGTGCCCTAACACGAATGGTTTTCTCGTCCATACGAAGCCGTCGCACAGTGAAGCAATCTAGCGGGACAGAAGTCAATATAAACGAATTTGTATTTTTTAGGTCAAAATTATTTTTTCATAGTTGGAAAAAAACAATTTTAATTCAGAATTGTTTTTTCACGCAATTAAAAGATGAATTTCAGAAGATAACCCCATAAATTAAAAAAAAATCAATCAGAAAAATGAAAAAAAAAAGTATTTTTCCTAAAAAAAATTATTATTTAAATATGTACAATTAAGCTTTTTAATAAATTAATAAATCACCTTACCAAAACTAAGCATGTACACAAAAATTATAGTGATATATAAAGTCTATTAATATGCCCAAGTCGCTTTCGCCATCACTGCTGTTACTTACAATGCTATTTTCTTGAATCTCTGGTATAAGAATGCTTCTTTAGAACAGCTAAAATTTTTTAGAGGTAAAGGTCTGGCAAATGAGATCACTGGATCAGAGGATTTTAACCAATTGTGAAAAATATCTTCTTTTGTATGTGCCCTAGATGTTTTCTAGAAAATTCCTCAGTTGACATCCGCATGATGGTATAGAAGGATCAATCTAATTAGAGATTGGTAAATTGTCTGCCACTTCTATAAAATTGTTTTATTGAAAACTAGTTTCGAATGTTATACATTCATCCTCAGTTCAAGATTTAAATGGATTATATCAAATAGAAAAGTTTGTACTGGTTTCTTCTCGCATTGAACTTTTCTGTTTGATATAATTCATTTAAATCTTGAACTGAGTATGAATGTATAACATTTGAAACTAGTTTTCAATAAAAGAAATTTACAGAAGTGGCAAATAATTTATCAATCCCTAATTAGAAAATTCCTGCCGGCTCTTGTTGGTGATGTAAAATGTCTTCATAACCAATGCAGCACAGCACCTCTCTTCCCTGGCTGCTTTAATTTTTATTCAGCTGCATAAGATAGTTTCATTGCTCACCACATAGTTCACTTCTCAAGGCTCGACTTTTCTTTGTTTTTATTTGGGACCGCATTTATTGAAACTTTCTGAAGACATACTATAAAGACGTCGATGGCAAATTGAGATCAGGAATAGCCAGGATGGAAATTTCAATTTCTCGATCCAACCATTTTTATGCTTCTGCTGTAATTTGGTAAATCTACAATTGTACTGAATCCAGTTTCGCTTTACAACTTTAAAAAACAAAAGTAAGGATTGAAGCATTTAGTCTCTTTGACATTTAAGAGAATTCTGAATATTGAGTTTAATTTTTACATATTCATACAAGATATCAGATATGATCTGGTTTATTAATTGCTTTTGGTCCCTTGATAAAATACAGATTTCACCTCTTTTAATCATATGCTTCACAACTGAAATAAAAAAACTTATATAATTGCAAATGATGCAATATGGCGCAGTTGAATTGCATCGGGGTGGCCGAGCGGGTTAACGCGCTTGCAAAAGTGCACCTACTCACAAACCGAAAGGTTGTGAGTTCTAATCCTGGCACCGGCATTACTTTGATTTAATTAAATTAATAATTCAAGCAATTTATCACTCCTCCCCTCGGGTATGTGAGGCCCGTCAGGCTACTGGAGGCAACTCACATAGGCCGGGCGTAGGAGTCATGACCCTACCCCGTGTATCTAAATTGAGAATCGCGGTGTGGTGTTCCAGGACGTAAAATGGCCGCCTGGAGGTTCGGTCCATGGACGGTCTGCTTCGGGGAAAGAAATATAGATCCTCGTGCGCTTGCTGACTCCGAACAGCCATAATCCGTGGATCTTGACCGGTTCGTCACTGTCCTTGAACCCGAGTGAGTCGGTGGGAAGGACACTGCCGAATTGGCCCCAAAGGGACCGGTTATGGAGCTATGGATAGCCTGCCGCTGCACCATGGAAACCATAGTTCGTAGCAACGTGAGGTTGGGTGACCCCCTCCAAGCTGTCTGTTCTCCCGCAAGCATTAGATGTCTGTATGAATACCATATCGTGCAGCCAAAGATCTCCATGTTCTACAGTGCCAACCGAAAAAAAAAATATATATATATATATTATATATATATATGAAGTTCTCAGAGGTTCCGGAAACGTTGTAACATTTTAAAATTTGTATTTTAGTTATCTTAATTTAAATTTATACTCAATTGGAAAAAAGTTATTTACAAATATACCACAATTTTTTATGAATTCAGTTGTAACACTTTAAAACAGCTTGTCTCTAGGGTTTTAATATATATTTTAGAAAATATCTAAACCTAAAGTTGTGGACTTTATTAACTGTTGCACCGGTAATGACAAAGATATACCTATTGCCAGTCAAGTTAACTGGTGACACCGGTATCACAAAGATATATCTACTGCCAGTTAAGAGGAATCAGGCGTCGACTCTTTACTTGTTTATCTTGGTTTGGTGGCTTTGCACTCGGCTTATACAGTTATTTCTAATATCCCTGAAACCTAGTCTTGTTTTAGAATTAAATTTTATAACAAATATCTTCCATCAATTTTTTTACTTTTGTCCCGCTAGATTGTGTTGAACAGCCCACTTTGTGCCGGTTTGATAGACGAAAAATGGAGGGGGAAAACCATTGGTTTGGCACGAAAACCGATCCTCACTCGCACCATCATTATTTTCGTCCTTCCTCTTAATTGGCTTCATTTATTTAATTAGTCTTTTTAATTGATGTATTTTTCATTTATATAGAGTAATTTGAAAAAATTAATAAAAATCTAATTGTAGCCGATTAAAATTTCCACCCCGATCAATGCTCATATGTTGAGGAAAGTAAACAATAATAAAATAAAAAAAATAATCATTGTTTAGGAGGATTTCTAAAAAAAAATTAAAATAAAAAATAATTATACGCAAAATAAGTTATTCTGTTGCCAACTGATGAAGGTTTCAAAAGAATTCTTTGTAATTTCTCCTATTTTTCTTTTCCACTTCTGTTTTATCTGATCTGTTATACCACTCCTACCTCCGTTTTTACTTTTTATGCTTCCAAGGATACAATTCTTTTTATTCGATGTTTTAACATTCTGTGGAGTTCTCATTTATATCTTTAGTCTCCCTTTCCTCGGTTTCTTTATCCCTTTTCATTAAATATAACGTTATTTAATATTTAAAATTTTATATTGTTTTGTCTTGTACAACTTCTATGTTTTTATGTATTCTATTTTTTTTTCATTTTCATATTTATTAATTATATGTTATATTCATTAAACCAAATTCTTTATATAATTATACCAAACAATAAATAAAAATTAATTTCTGATGGTATTGAGGCAAGGACATAATTAGGTACTCAAAATTAATATCGCCTCTTAAAAAAATTACTTGAATGAGTGCTCTGAGAAGAATCAAATTTTCAGCCAATGGGTTAACACAATAATTAAAAACAAATAATAAATTGATCTCACTTCCATTCTTTTAAGAACTCAAGAGTGCCTTTAAGAACTCAAGAGTGCCTTTAAGAACTCAAGAGTGCCTTTAAGAACTCAAGAGTGCCTTCAACTATATTTTAATTACAAGGCCCAACACATTTACTTTATTATTTATTTTTTTTAAATAAATCTTTCCAACCCTCGGGAAATTAAGTCCCCCACTTCATTAATTTCCCGAATAGAGTTTTTGGCATTTTTTTTTTGTTTTTTTTACTAAAGACTTATAATTACACAAAATTTTTGATAAATGCACCGAACGTTTGTTAAACTGGTAGGTATATCCATAAACTAAATTTAAAATAGGTATCTATTCAAAGGAAATGTGAGATATTTAATGAACACTGTTGTTTCTGTTTACAAAATGAAACGGTGTGCTTTAAAAATCAAATAATTATTTTTTCATGTGTAAATATAAAGCAATAGAATAGTCATTTGGTTTGCAATACTAAAATATCTGATGTGGGCAACACATGACTTCCTTGTACGTCTATTAAATTATAAATCCGTGGCTCAAAAAGTGATACTGAATTTGGTTACTAGTTTCCGAAGATTGACACTCGGCGTCCCGACATCCATCTATTAACACACACACACACACGCACACACACACACACACACACACTCTTGTTACTGTAGGTCTCATTCCGTTATTATATGTCGTTTTCCTTCAGAAGGTAACTAGTTTCCAAGATATTATTATCCATGTTTCGTGACAACAATAAAACTGTCAATATCAATGGATAAAGTATTAGAAATGGACAGTTTCAACATTTTAAGCGGAAAAACCCAATTAATTAACATCTTATTCTCATGGTGCAGACTAGTTGATCTCACAAATGGGGAGGAAAACCAGTATTTTACATTCAATTTTAATACTTAAAACAAGTAATAAAAATGTTTAATTGGATTGGAAGCCAAATTGCGTTTGTAATATTTATTCCCGAAACATATGATTTCTCTTTCAATTTAAATATAATTTTTGATGTAAGCTTATTATGACCTTCAAGTAAAGTACCCTTTTCGGCTCACCAATTTTAAACAAAATATAGTAAATACATTCATATCGATATAAAAGTCCTATTTACCAAATTTGAGATGTTTTGCATTATATTATAATATATTTTTTGATGAAAGCCTAATATGACCTTCAAGTAAAGTACCGCTTCCGGTTTTCCAATTTAAACCAAAATCTAGTATGTTATTTAAATCAATATATAAGTTACAAATACTAAATTTGAGAAGTTTTGCATGGTATTTTAATATAATTTTTGATGGAAATCAATTATGACCTTCAAGTAAAGTACCACTTCCGGTAATCAAGCAGTGACCAAAAAGAGAAGTTCATAACTAAAGTTTACAACAATCCTAAATACAAAATTACAACTTTCTACAGCCAACCGTTTTTGAGTTATGCGAGACGTTACGAACGTACGTACGTACGTACAGACGCCACGACGGAACTAGTCAAAATGGATTCAGGGATGGTCAAAATGGATATTTCCGTCGAGATCTGAAAACCGAAAATGTTTGCGATTACAATGCTTCTTTTACTTCGTACAAGGAAGTAAGAACGAAAAAAAGTGTTAACAACGCTATTTTCATAAGACGGATAAACCGTTTTTTTTTTTATGGGTCACCTAAAACGAAAGAGTTGGAGGCCAATCCACCCAAAACTAACTAAGCACTACAAAAAAACAACAAAAAAACGCTTTGGGGACAATATTGAAGCAAACCCGGTCAATATGCTGCGAAAGGCCATGCAAAACTTCCAGGTACCACTCCAAGAATGTGTAATTATTTTTTTTCTTGGTCTATTCTTGTTCTTTCTATTTACACATGAAAAATTAATAGTAAATTAATTATTTAATAAATAACTTAATTTTGAAATCATCACGTTCACTGCCGGGCCCTGAATTTTAAAAACGCACAGACTTTAGAACAAAGTAAATGTAAAAAAGAGAAAATTGTATACTATAAGATATTATCTTTCGTTGCTGTTTTCGTAGTCATGGAATCTCTGATTTCAATTTAAAATCTACTAGATCTGAAAGGAGTGTAAAGTAAAACCTATAGATAAGATAAGATCATAAAAGGATGAGATAGCTTTCAAACACTCAACACTTCCGGGTAGTCTTAAAATCTATCAGTTTTATCATTAGATTCTATCACAAGATACAGTTTACCGGATTCTCGAATACTCCATGGAGTCTTTCAGGAAAAGGAATCTATACAATTATCATAGTTAGGCCTGTTCTTTTTTTCGAAATACTTTATATCCTCAACAAAGATTGGCTTTACTGTAAAACAGTATTAGAAAAAAACCAAACAAAAAAAAACACAATGCAATCACATTGTGTCACTTTGGGTTTTTTTTGTTTTTCACTAAATCACATTGGGTTTTTTTTGGAATAAATAAAAAAGCTAAAAAACACAAACAAATAATCTAAAAACACAAGATTGGTCCGACACATCAGTCTCTCTTAATTTAAAAGTTGTAAAAATTATTGGATCACATCTATGAATAAAATGCCTCAGAAACAGTTTTCTATTTAATTATGCAGTATATTCAATCATTATATTATGTTTTTGATTACCCTGAAATTGATTCGCAGCTCCATAATAAATTATTCCGAAATACATACGAAATTATCTGAACTATGCTTTGACCTTAAATATGGTTGCTTGAGAAAGAAAATCTGAATAAATTCTGTGTAACTGATTTTTAAGTTAAGATAGCACACTAAAGTGAGATCAATATTTACTATACCAATCTCCAAATAATCAATAATTAATAATTAATATTTTAGGGATGAGAGGCGATACAAGTACAGACTATCGATAATTTAGAGGGTAAACTAATCGATAATACAGCTGGATTACTTTTTCATAAATTAGAATTGTGGTAGCGAGTAAATTCAAAGAAAA
The DNA here is from genome assembly GCA_948150685.1 of Rhaphigaster nebulosa. Taxonomy (NCBI): domain Eukaryota; kingdom Metazoa; phylum Arthropoda; class Insecta; order Hemiptera; family Pentatomidae; genus Rhaphigaster; species Rhaphigaster nebulosa. The sequence continues at coordinate 16,911,772 of OX411309.1, forward strand.
TGTTTATGTTATATACAGAAAAAATCTTATGAAAGTGATCTCTTTAATATTTTTTTTCCCACATAATAATTGATGTGAAAAATATAATAGATTTTTTTTTTATATAGGTACTTAGTTATAATTAGTCGTATTTTCCCCGAATAAAATTCGACTATTGCACTAGGTCGAAGTGGTGCGGGATTGCATTTTCTACGTTTCATTACCTCTAGAGCACGATTATTGAAGTTTTGGAGATGTCTGTTACACAAATATTTCTTTTTAAGGATTGAGCCTTCTATACGATCATGCGGACGTCAACTGTGTATTTCTTTTATTTCCCCCGCTTCATTTGAACATCCCAAGCGGCCCCCTTTTGCTCAAATGAGCTGAAATTCCATATGAATGAATGAATGAAAATAAATTTTATTCTGGGACTTTTAGTCCCCTTAGAATAACAGAAACGTTCAATAATAGTACTATTTGTCTAGCTTACATACAGTAAATAATTTTGACAATTTAAATAGTAAAATGAAATAAAGGAGATTTTAATTATTACAGATATTTAAATCATAATTAATACACCTATTACTAATCATAATTAGTACACCTATCTACTAACAACAGACAATAACTAACAAACAATAGACATACTAAACATAAAACTATAAACAGTAACTATAAACTATAAACATTAAATGAAGATATATATAACTATAGTACTTACATAAATGCGGAATATTGACAGTTAAGGAGGTGGAGAAATAATCGATGCTTGAAGGGGATTAAGGATGAGGATTTTCTAATGGAGTTGGGAAAGGAATTCCAAAATGAAGTAGCTCGAAAGGTAAAGGATCTTTTGAAATAGGCAGTTCTATGAAAGGGTTTATACAAGTTTGTAGGTTGGGATCTGGTATTCAAAGAGTCTACAGAGGAACACGGGGTGAACAAATCAAGAATATAAGGAGGCTTTCTGGTTTTGAAGGTTCGGAAAAGATAGATAACTAGGGAGTATTGCCGTTGGAAAACATATGTAGGATTTTCTTCCAGGCAGAACGATACCATAAAAGTATGGGTAAATTCAGCGTTTTTAATGTTTTGCGCACCTCTAAAACTCCACCAAATTAAGTTATATTTTTTGTCGTCCTTAATATTAGCACAATTACGGAAGTTTTGGAGACGTCTGATATATATGTATATATCAATATCAAATATCTCCAAAACTTAAAATATCTCCAGCGGCTCCCTTTGGATCAAAGGAGCTGAAATTCGGTATACTGGGTTTTCTTCTAGGCAGAACGATTTCGATTTTTTATCCCTGATACAATTTAGTCTGAACTCCGAGTTGGGTCTGAACTTCTCTTCCCTCCATCGTCATTTTAATATTTTTTATTTTAGTGAAAATTCTACCTTAGGAACGGATCTCTGCTGCTAACGTTTTTGTTTAAATCCTTATACGAAGTAAAGGAAGTTTGTAATCGCGAAAATGTTCGATTTTCAGATTTCAACGGTAATATCCATTTTGACCATCCGTGAATCCATTTTGACTAGTTTCGTCGTGATCTCTGTGTGTGTGTATCTCAAGTAACTCAAAAGCGGTTAGCCGTAGAAAATAATATTTTGTATTTGGGATTGTTCTAAAATCTAGTTGAGAGCCTTCCTTTTTGGATAGTACAAGATCACCGGAAGTGGTACTTTACTTGAAGGTAATAATTGATTTTCATCAAAAATTATATTAAAATTAAATACAGAGATCATATGGTTCGGTGATAAAGGTTACAAACGTGAATTTTTTCTCACTCTAATTAAAAATTTTTATTACTTGTTTTAGGTATTAAAATTGAGTGTAAAATACTTGTTTCCCTCCCCATTTGTGATCTGAACAAATCTACATCAGGAGAATAAGATATCAGTTAGTTTGAATTAGGTCCTTTCGCTTAAAACGTCGAAACCTCCGACAATGCTTTGTCTAGTGACATAGACAGTCTAATATTGTCACGGAACACGAAGAAATTTCTTAGCAACTTGCTACCTACAGAAAGAAAACGACAAAGAATAACGGAATGAGATCTCCAAAAAAAAGAGGTTTTGTGTGTGTCAATAGATGTACATCGGGACGCTAAGTGTTGCTATCTTCGAAAACTAGTAACCAAATTCAGGATCACTTTTTGAGCCATTGATTTGAAGTTTAGTATGCGTACTTATACAGTTTCGCAACTGTATTATTAGGAATTGACTGAGCTCAAACGTTTTAGTACATATATCTTTATTTTATAAATATCTTTATTTAAAAGAGCATCCATTTGAGGATAACTTGTTCATTTCAACTGCTTATAGCTGCTTATAGCTGCTTATAGTTTAAACAAAATGTATAGCATGCTATAGGGCGAGGTTTTAATTTCAGCGGTGGATATAAAGGAAGATATGCATTTAATGACTGTTAATTCGCCTAGGATTTACTAGATAGATGACTTCATATGATAGCCATTCTTGTGTCGTATTGAACAAAAAGTTGAGACGTGGATTATTGCATTATCTCGCTGGGAGCGGGCGGTTGTTAGGCCCTCGCTACGTGACCAGGATCCTTACTACTTGCTCGCATCCTTCGAATATCAATGCAGAACTTAATCTCTCCGAATAAGCATTTCATTTCGCATGCACCTTCCGAGAGTATAATTCTGTAAATATTTCAGAACCAGCGATGCCTCCAATTGAAGCGGTAGATAGCGCACTTGTCTTAGTTCAGTAGACACACTAGGGGCTGATGCAATTAGACTGAGTAGAGGTCCCTCGAATCAATTATACAGAGTGCATTCCTGATCCCTCTGGGGATAGTATTCAACTGGAGGAGACCAGTCCGGAGGGAACCCTACTGTCTATAAACAATATGGCATGTGTCGTGAGGAAACGAAACTGAGCAAAATTATTGCTCAGTGCTTATTTCATATTACGAGTATAAGACATTTTTATAAAACTGGCATATTCCTGCGAGAACTCTCACATTAGATATCTGCTCTTCCTTTCTGAAATACATTCGAAGTATAAGCGATATTAGGGGGACCTGTTTATTCCTATAAACAATATAATATTACCAAGTAAGTTTATTTTGCACACACATTTGTTGAAGGTAAACAGTTTATAATTTTGATGTAACAGTTTACTTAATATGTAATTAGCTTGCCTTACTGAAAAATATTTCTTCATTTTAACAGCCAGCAATACTACTCAGCGATACCATTTACCATGTGTAGTATTCCTAAAAAAAAGTGTTTTTGTAAAACGTTACTCGGGAAATATTAGATGTACATATGTCTTTTAACATTCAAATTAGATCTAGTAAAATACAGCATAAAGTAATTTATAATGATAATCTTCGTAGGATGAACAGTTTCTATGATATTCCCCAAAATAAATTCACGAAATGATTTCTCGTTTTTTGGAAATATTTTTTTTTTTTTTTTTGCATAATATCATGGAAACTCCTACGAAGATAATAATGATAAACAGCTTTATGATAAATTTTGCTTTAATCTGAGGGGTAATAGGCATCTGTACATCAAATAGTTTCCTAGATACGGTTTTTCAAAAAACAGATTTTACATGATTTTTACAGTAGGACGTGGAGGACAAAGCAGGATTCCAGGAGATCCCAGACTCTCACAGCTGACAGTGCCATTGAAAGTCAGTGACTAGAGTGAAGAAGCTGACCAATGCCAGAACTCCAATAACATATACAAAAGGTTTCGGGGACACTGCCGTTTCAACCTTCGATGAGGGTTATAGGGATTGTTGGATATGGTTATCTCTTGATTGAGATTCTTGAACCCATTTGGTATTCTTCTGATGCAGAATACTATAGCGATGCTTTTGTCAATAGTCAAATAACAGCCTGACGTACCTTTGGAAATTATTTTATCTTTGAAATCCATTGCTTTAAATTTTTTTTTCTGTCTTAGATACTTTTCAATATAAAGGAGCACACTTGAAAGGCTGATAACCGAGGTACGTGATAATTACACATACGTTATTGTCTTTTGAAACAGCCCTGAAGATCCAATAAAAAAAACAAATAAAAAACAGACAATGTTAAATGTTTCTGGAATATATAACTTGTTTCACAAACTTATACTGACTTATTTCTTTGTTGATAATTGTTACCTGTCACAGACTTTTCCAATATAATGCTGTTACAATATATTATAGATATCATTCCTTTAATTTAATTTAATTTAATTTAGCGACCTGTGTTCTAATAAACCCTGTTATAACTTCAAAATCACGACGGTTTTAGAATCCGAATCCATTTATAACAGAATCAATAAGGACATGGGATTCATATATTTAATTAATTAAAATGTAACGATGCAAGGTAATGTTGAAAACTCGGATAATTCAGGATTCAGTCTGACAAAGCCCTGGCCTGTAATTGAAATTTACAATAATATTTCCTCATTATATTAATATATATATATATATATATATATATATATATATATATATTTATATATACAGTGGACCATATCATAATGCGGTCAAGCAGAAATAAAACCACCTGCGTTATAGGGGTACTCGCGCAATAATGGGGGTGAAGAAAAATCAGAAGAACTATAAACTAATGCACGTGATAAAAGATACTTTTTTAATGATATTTTATGGAAACAGTAGTAAGTCATAAAAACAGTGAAAAAAAAATCGTTTATGAATCCTATATGTGTAAGTATAATTTGCTAATTTGTATTATTCTTTATCAAAAAGATATTTTAAGTTGTTTCAAGCCCTTTTGCTTCGCGTTCAGAACTGCTCGTTTCCTTAGACGCCGGGGTGTTCAGATAACTAAGAGATGGGCAAGAGAAGAAATTTATTTCGAGAACTTTGAAGTTTTTATATGAAGAAAACTTCGTGTGCAACGAATAAAATTTCTACATATTAAACAAACATGTATGCATTAAAAAAAAAAAGATTAAAAAGATCATTTTCATAGGAAGAAATACAAATTAAATAAGAAAACATACTTAATTTCACAATCCAATAGATATTCGGGGCATTGTTTCGAAAAGGTATTACGGTATACTTTTCCGGAAGGAAATGTTTACATCTTTTTTTTTTTTCCACCCTTCCTGCCCTTTCGGCCATACGGGAATGTTGACATCTATCCTCCGACTATTTTTCCTTCAAACGACTGATAATTTTGACTTTAAATTCAATTTAGGAAGTGTATTTGATATTGTGAACTGTCCCTAAACAATAATTATCAAATATTGAATAAAAGTTTTACAAATTCAAATTATCTCATGTTTAGACAAAACTATGTATGTATAAGAGAGCAGAGTGAAAAATAAAGGTGTGGAAAAAAAACGAAATTACAAGTACGTCATCGATGTATTTAATTTCTTCAATTATTCTCCATTTTGTGGGGAAACAATACAAAACTATAATATTGTTATCTTATTTTAAGACTTATCAGAGATTTGGGCTAGGGCCTCACCCGCGTTCTTTCCGAATCCGCAGTATAATTAGCCGGGTCCACTGAATATCTACGTCGTTTTTTGAAAAAGGCGTAAGCGCCATTGAGCAAACTTTACAGGACAAACATGAAACGATTTTCTCAAAATAACAATATATTTTTTAAAAATTGTATTCTTCGTCCTGCACATTAGGGATTTATTAAGGTGGGATTTATTAAGGTGGGATTTATTAAGGTGGGATTTATTAAGGTGGGATTTATTAATATAAATAATTATATTTTTTATTGTCAAGGCATTTAGCACTGGTCGAGGACTGAGATTCGTCAGTATTTCTTGCTGACCTTATCAATCGTCAATTTTTAGATTTTTGTTTTTTTTTCTTCTCCATATATCGTGAGCGGGGATCGATAATACTTTCCATAATAGATCGAAACCTAAATTTCGAATTTTCGGCGCTTAAGCCTTTTTCAAAAAACGACCTCGATATATTGAAAAGATTTCAAGAAACATGTTTTTTGAAAGAATTGCCTAATGTTCAGCACACCAACTGACTGTAGAAAATAAGCGAAATAAATCTTAGGTATGATATTTTCCAAATATCGCTGTTTTCAATGAATTTATTAAAAAGAAAAATAATAATGATTATAATTAAAAAACATGCCCTGTTTTAATATTAGTATTTTCTTTAAATAGCATTTCTAGAATATGGTGCCATATTAGATAACTATGCTTAGACATGTTTTTCATGTTTAATTAAAATATAGTGTGCGTTACATGACTTGAAAATTGCTCAAAATGCCCGAAACATTATCAATACTTGAATTAGTGATAGACTAAGAAAACAAAAATTTAACCCCTCCTCCTCAAAATTTGAGATTTTACTTTCCAACGTAAGTAGAATCCAAAAATTGAATTTAAAAAAATAGCGGAAATAATACACAAAATGAAGTGTTATGAACCTTTTTCAGTTTTTTTCCGGTCCTTGAATAATTATAAAATAAAATCTTGTTAAAAAAATATATGTCTGAGTTCCTACAGGAAGGTTGCCAATCGAAAATTGTTCAATTCAAGCTTAAATTTTTTTTTCGTGTGCCTTTGATTTCATTGATAACAAATTGAAATTTTGTGGATATTTATCTCAAATATGGAAGAAAAGAAAATATCATGTGTGTGTATATATATGTATCATGCATTATATTAACTGCATTTTTGATGATTGTATTATGCGTATATTTATCTGTTTTTTCTTTCACAAATATTTTTTGAAAGCGAAATTGTGTGTTTGTGTATATGTATGTTACACTCCACAGGCCAATGCCAAGATAATGTAACAAGCAATACAATAAAATAATCACTCTCTCTCTAATATATAGAGATAATATATATATATATATATATATATATATATATATATATATATATATATATATATATATATATATATTATCTCTATATATTAGAGAGAGAGTGATTATTTTATTGTATTGCTTGTTACATTGTTGTTACATTGCATGTTACATACTGAACAAAAAAGTATTTTAAGGCTCAGTAGTTGACTGCTATGGGATAGAGTACATTACAACGAACCTACTAAATTCATAAACTCTCATAAATAATTCAAGGAAAAAAAGAGAGTCGTATTCACAGGAGCCGTGGTGAAATGAAATTAATAAACAAACACACTAAAAGATAAAATCCGATCTGAAGGGTAATAAAAAGAGCTATAAAAGGGAAATTAAATTTGGAATCGGTGCTCAGTTATCGCGCGTACACCATGCGCATTATAGTCACCGACAAATCTCGCCATCAAATTTATATCTCGAGTTTATTATCTTGCCTTTTACTGCTTGGATTTATTGGTTTTCGTTCCGTCTGTGCAATTACTCTGGAGATATTAGAGATCTTGATGGGTCCGATACCCACTTTGTCATCGGGGGAGGATTCTAACGACTTGGCAACATTGAACTGAACATTCATAGTAAGAGAACTTGTTTGTTAGAAATGTTCCACATAATATTTTAAATTAATTAATATAATAATTTTGTTGATTTAATTTTATGTTTAAACATTAAAATTTATTCAATTATTAGGATAAAGGCTCAATATATCTTATTAATAAAAAAACACACAAGAAAATTGGTAAAATGGACAAATAACAATTTCGCTGCTTTTCACGGGAAACGGCTGACCTGCTTTCGGCGAAGCTATTATCTGAGTAACCCAGTAACAAACAGGGTCAGGCCCATTTTTTTTACAAAATGAGTTAGACATTTTTTTCATGAGGAGGTTTCTTTCATCCTCCATGCAATAATAAAACTCTTTGGTGACCAAAATGGCAAGAAACGTGTTAAAAATGCATTTGAATACATAACTTCTTTATAAAAAAAAATACCAGCACCAAGCGCGGCCAAGTCCGCTTTAATTAATGCATTATTCATAAGTACTTAAAATTAAACATCTAGATTCTACTAAATGAATAATCAATAATTGACCGTAGAACTTTATGAAGGAATGAGATGGCTCGGGAGGCGGTCAAAAAAATGGATCACGAATAGTAAAAACTATTTATTAGGTATAAACTATTTATTTATTTATTAAACTATTTATTAGAAACATGAGAAACAGGTTAAAGTAAACAATAGCTACCCATATTAAATACAATGACAATAACCGTATGTTTTGAGGTTATTAACACACTAAAATACAAAATAACCTTAAAAATAATAATCTAGAAAACGTTTAATCTTATTATTTTGCAGAATTTTCTAGGAACAGGGTCACTACGACAATTAATTTGTCTTAATGAAAATTCATTTTAACAAGTTTCACGTTCTCAGACTATTTTACTTATTTTTTATTTCTTGGCCTTCGATTTTATTCACAACATAACATTTTCACCCGATAATGCCATACTTATTAAAAAGCTTTTGAAGTCAGCTTGCTTCTATAGACGGAAGTGAACGGAAGTTCGACACTTTTTCTCTCAGAAATTTACTAACCACTTTTTTAATAACATTTAAATGAATAATCGGTAGATTTTATTATGAATTTTATTTTATTATAAACCTTCTGGGGACCATGAAGATGATATACCTAAAATTTGGTAAATATTGGTTCAGTAATATTAGCGGTTAGCGGTTATGAACGAAAAACTGGCTCCTTTCTTATATATTTAACTAACTACTATTATATATTAAAATAACTAATATATTTTTATAAATAGTTGACACAGCAATGCTTGGCTATTGTTTGATTTGAGTATATATACAATACATACATAGTTAGTGTAAATATATAGCATTTTGCAATCAATTATAACCTTTTTCCAAATCAATTTTCACCTTTTCCATTTCAATTGTAACTTTTTCCATTCAAAATGTAATCTTTTCCGTTTCAATTGTAACTCTTATTTATTATTTATATTATTATTGAAAAATAATTATTTTAATTACATTAATGACTTTTAAAATAATTTCGACATATTCTTTCGACATTTTTTTCGTTTATTAGATAATTGATATTAAGTGCTATTTTCGATTAGTTTAAATTTTTGAAATAAAATTGTTGTTTATTTATTTTTAAATATTTATTATTTTTTGTTTATAAAATGGAGAGGAGGGTGGATTTCATCGTTTTCGTGATCGTTCATTAAGTTTTCGAAGTTGTTAATGTCAAATTTACTGCCGAAATTTTGTTCGTCCACGAGTATTTCTACTTAATTATTATTTTTCAAAATTCTTCGGTATGGGTATCCTTTACTAGGTTTTCAAGGGTGCTATTTCCGAATTCACTATCGGATTTCCGATCGCGCATGCGCATTTCGCTTTTCTGTTGCTATTGAAGATTTCTATGATAAAGGGGATCGTTTATAGTATGAAAAATGAAAAAGATGGCGTTTAAATATAAATACTGTATACCAATATCTCCATATCATGGGGTAATAAAGAATATTATTACATTATAAGAATTGGAATTTGACAAGGTTCAGTTTTACTGGGAAGTAGAGAGACCTGGATTCGAATTAAATATGTATTTTTATTTTATTTTTTTAATTAGTAGAAGAAAATAAAACAAATGAAGATTATGTTATGAAGATAACATTGAGGAAGCTCAATACAGTATACAGTTAGGTGAGAGCATTGAGAGGCAGTTTTGATGTCATGGCTAGTTGTCGCAAGCTACCGGCGAGAGTCGAACCGCCTACCAATTAGGATATTAGCTTTACAATGGGGAGGGGCCTTCCAGTGCAGCCTCATTAGCTAGCCGATTCTAAATGCGCGGTTTCGAGCCGATAGGCCCTTTCGCCACGGTCAACAATCAGCAGAAATTCCAAGAACAGGATATTTCTTATTCGCAGAGTCGTCATAGGAATATGAAAGTATGTTAATAGGCATTTCTCATGGATGGTGTAAAAGAAATTGCTATCGATAATATATGTTAAGTATCGATATTTGTTCAAAATTCTCAGATGTCGTCGCGTTCAAAGACTATCCGTTTTGATGGCTCATTGTACATTTATAATGAGTTAAATTTGAGACAACAAGAAAATTATTTGGTTATCTTCAGAGTGCTTCCACTCTGAAGATAACCAAATAATTTTCTTGATGTCTCAAATTTAACTCATTATAAATGTACAAGACTGAAGCAATAATTAAAACATTGGACGAATGGGGGGGAGGGAGGAAGTTAACGAACTTTCCAACTCTACAAACGGTTTTGAAATTTAGTTGAAAATACTTGTAACAAAATATTATTTCCTCATCAACACAACTCGATGAAGAGGTTTTGAGAAGTTTTGAAATCAATCCGCTGTAGTGTGGTGGAGAAAGCATACTGACACTTCCTTGACGATAGCTTGACGAACCGTGTGCGGACATGAAACGAGGAAGACAAGAATCATTTTTTTGCACGATTGACGCATCGCATGAGCAACGGCCCAGGTTGTATTACAATAAAGTCCAGTCATAATGTATTTACAAATCGAATTTGTAAAATTGAAGTTTTTGTTGAAAACATTTGAAAAAATTTCAATGTATCTCCATTTTTAAAAAAGAGTTTAACTTTGTAAAACAAATATAATAAAGAAGGGTTATTATTATAGCTTAAATATTCTAGCCCGAGCGTGAACGTCGAGATTTTTCGTTGGTTCGCTGCGAGTTACTGTTAAGCAGATCTTATACGATCAGTATTAATGTCATTACGCTATCGGAGTGACATTAGTAATGATCGTCTAAGGAGAACGAAACTGGAATGATGCCTGATAATAATGACAAGAATTCACCTATGTACAGTTGCCCCCAAAGTAAAAATTTTTAATTTTCTTTAGTGTTCCGATAGGCCCCAAGAGTTCTAGATTTCTCTATAATTTTTTTTAAATATTTCTGTAGTTTAATAAACCACAAAAAAATAGCAATTTAAATACGAGAGGCCAACTCACTCCTTGGAACTTTGAAGCCTTATAACTATTCGCCATCAACTTTAGGGATTAAGCCAATAAGGAGAATTTTGAAAACTATCAGGGAGACCAACAGAACTTTTAACAAAACATAATAACAGTTACCGACAATTATTTTTGCCAAAAACTTTGACTGAAAATATTTCAAGCCCAAAGGGGTGGACAGTTTTAAGGGTAATAGATTATTTTCTTTAGAGTTCTGATAGCCTCCCGAGGAGTTTTATCCATAATCCTTAACACATTTTTTTTCTAAGAAGCGGAACCAAAAAGTCTGGCGTGTCGAATCGTCAAAATAATTTTTGCAACTTTGTAGCCCTTTTACATTTTTACTATAAACTTTAGAGCTTAAGTTAAAACACCTCCCATTGACCCTCATTGGCCCTCTCATTGACTGGCCTAATTGCTGAATATTTGGATTTAAATAGCTCCAAATATGACTTAGTATAGTCATAACAAATACTCCCATCTAATAATTTTCCTTCCATGGATTTACTCCACTATTGACAACTAGTTAATCCCAGATTGCTTCTATTGATTCTGGAACGGGAACATAATCCTCATTAAATTGACAGGGATTGATAATTGCACATTCCTCATAAACAAGCGATGATTTGATTAGACTCAACGTGGGAGGTGGCTCATTTGATTACTGGCGAGATCAAATTGCAAAGTCTATTACCTACCGTCGGGTAATATGCCCTACATAATAATGCATTATGAAATATTTCAAATTCTGTTTCTATGCGTCAGAGAAGAAATTATGTTCATTAAACTGTTCTATATCTGTTTGTGGTGTATCTTTCAGGATTTTTTTTTTTTTTTTTTTAAATTTCCAAAACAGATGTATGCTAGCGTATATTACTTCATGTTTTTGAAAGTGACGATTTAATTCTTTTTAAATTTATTTTGTTTTCATTTCTACTCCAGAGTGCCATTAGCGTCTAAAAATTGTCTTTGACCTCTATTACAATTATTTGTTTTCTTCAGTAATGGAAACAGAGTGACGACTTTCTCTTTAATTTCTTGTAATATTTCTGTTCTACATTCTTTCGAATTGAGGGCACTCTTTCAACATGTGTATGTGTGTTTGAGTTGCATGATTATACTTTTGGAAAATGGCCACTTCGAGAATGTATCCATGTGTGAACTGACAATGCCCAATGAGCTTCCCCAGGCCACCGGAAGTCGACAGCGCTAATAATTTTAATAATTCCAAGAATACGAATTTTACAATTGAATGTAAAACAATTAGTTAGCACAAATGGCGCTAGTGCTGCTACCGCTACAGATTGCAACGTTGTACCATAATCAGTTATTTCCAGAGTTTTAGCAATCTGTTTACTGTGTAAAAGTTTTTTTTAGACTATTTCTCGAAGATAGTTGTGTAGTTTACTCGAATTAAAGGTCTTACAAATAACCAGTTACCAGTTGCTGTTATTTGTGACAACAACAAAATGTGTTTTGATGGGAATTTATTTAATTTAAAATAACTGGTTTCCCGTGCTTTTTTTTTCTTCCAAAAATCGGTTATTTATATCGGTTATAATTGAATCAGCAGTTTCAAGAAGGGAAAATCGAAATTAATTTTTTTGTGCCATTTGTTGGTTTTCATACAGACGCTTACTGTATGGTATAAAAAAGAAGCAAAAAACACTCTTATGCCTGTTTAAACGGGCCTACAGATATTCGGTCGTTTGAAGAAAGGAACATATCCTGGTTTTGTTTCCTTATTCAAACTGATACTGAGCTTGCTCACCATTAGCGCTGTAGTCAGTACCACAGCGCAAATGGTGAACAAGATACTGAGCTTGTTTGAATAAGAATATTATTGTTTACTTAATAATAGATTTTTATGAATAGCTTGTTATGAATTTGAAGAAGAGAACAAATCCACTGGTTTCAATATTTATTACTTCTATTATAACAATCCAACCGATCTATCCAAGATACCGGAATAAGGGTGTGATGTAAAGAAACTAACATTAAAGTTTGGTAAAGATTTAGTAAAATATAAGAAAAGTATAACGTTTATTCATTATTTCACGAAAAAGTAGTTTTTGGATCTGTTCCCTTCTTCAAACTGCTGGTTCAATTGAAGATAAAATAACCGGAACAATAATCGACACATCTAATATATGATGCATATAACTTCAGAGCGTTCACAATTTAATAATATAGATTTTAACTATTTTTTTTTTTTTTTTTGAAGATGTAATAATTCAATTTCCTTCTAATTATGAATTGAATAAAATAATCTTACGTTCCAAATAGTCTTTGTGAATCAACAAGTTACTGAAAATCGGAGATCTCTCGTAACAAAACAAAAAGTTTGTTCTACCTTTTATGATGGATATGACACTTCCATTTATTATATTAACTTTACAAATGAAACTACAATATAGACATGACATCAGTAATAGATAGGGGACAACTATGAGACATTGTATAGCGACAATAGAACTGATGAATAGTGAGAGTAGAGAGACGATCAACTGGGAAGATTAAACCAAACCTAGTGGGAACTATATCCTAGTGGGAAATATATCCCAGATAATCTAGTGCCCCAACCTGTGGGGCTATCTATCTTCTTCTCTGTGAAATATTAAGGCCTCAGTCTACATGTCATATACTGTCCTCTCTCTCCCCACCACTCTCACTCTCTCTTTCTCTCTCTCTCTTTCTCTCTCTCTCTCTCTCTCTCTCTCTCTCTCACTCTCACTCTCTCTCCCTCTCTCTCTAAATTAGAAAATAGGTTGAAACTAAAAAAATTTGGTAAACTAATAACTGACACTTTGGTTTATCTACGAGTTGGTTCGGAACCTCATCACCAGATCGGAGTAGTTTCTAGCAAGTATAGACTACTACTATACTACCCCAGTTTCCCCTATATGAACGTATACCCACATATATATAAGTTAAGCGTCAGCAACTCCAAACATCAAAAAAAAAGGGAAAAGGTTAAGTAATGACACGCACAATATCCGAAATAAGACTGTCTTTATTGAGGTTTTAATTCTCCTTATATACAATCTGGCTGTTGTTTACAGCCGTATATGGTATTAAGGCTAATACTGCTGCACTCCGGGCCTTAACTCCCCCCTACCAGTTTATGAACATTTCGTAAACTTTACAAAAGCATAAGCACGAAGTGCACAGGATTCAGCCGTTAATACCTCACATTCCAAACTTACTTACTAAACTCTGGCTATAATTACACTTTACTGTTCCCAGTAATCACTGCACTCATACCTTGAAACTATGTACATAAATGAAAAAGAAAGAAATAAAGAAAAGAAAGAAAAAAAACAACATCTAAAAAAAAATACATTTTACAAAATAGAAACTATACATCTGAAAACAAAAGACAAAACTGAAATATATCTCTTCTTAACTCCCACTTCGCCAATATACATATTCTTGTGTACAATAGTTCTGTGCGCTGAGACGGGGGCACTCCAGCTCGTTAAGGTTGCTCTGGCTCTATTATTGGCAGCTTTAACTGCTCGATATGAACCGTTCTCCTCTTTTTCGGTTCGCTGACACTCTCAATGGTGACAGTGTTATGTTCCCTAATTATAATCACCCTGAATGGCCCCTCGTATCGCAGCGGCTCCTTTCCCCTATTGGAAATTATCTTCCGATAAACGATGGACCCGATTCTTATGGCCCCCATCACGTCCTTTACCCGAAGATTTTCCCGCGCTGCCCTACTGCGCTTCTCCTTCTCAATTTTCGCTCGGACTTTCTCCCAACGTTTCCCTAGTTCGATTCTGTTGTTCACCAGATCTCCCGCAATTTCCTCGTTACCCGTCGTACCTCCGTAATCCCTACGCCGTTCCCTTAACCCGAAAATTATCTCGAACGGCGAGAATCCTGTTACCGTGTGGATGGAGTGGTTGTATGCCACTATCGCTTTCCTCATCGCCGTATCCGGTTCCAACCCTTGTTCTACCTGGTACACCCTCAAGTGGTCGCTCAGAGTGCTGTGTAGCCTTTCGATGTTCCCTCTACTTTTAGGGTGTCCTGGTGTATTAAGATGCCACACTACGTCGAGTTTTTTCATTTCTTCCCTGAGCTGAGCATTGTCGAACTCCCTCCCCCCATCCGACGATATTCGCTCTGGCACCCCGTAAAATTGGAACCACGTCTGGAGAGCTCTCAGTACCGCTTCCGCTGATCGTTCTTGGATCTCTTGCGCCATCGCCACTTTACTGAAGAGATCGATGATTGTCACCCACTTGTACCCTCTCCAGGTGAACGTATCCACCTGTAATTCCTCTAACGGCGCATCCGCTGTCGGCGTCTCCTCCTGCCTTCCTCTTGGGGGATGTCTGTCGTACTTGGTGGTTAGGCATACAGAACATGCACCGATGGTCTCTGTGATGGATTTCTTCATCCCCCACCAAAAATACTTTCGCCGCAGTGCCTGCAGAGTTTCGGTCACCCCGCGGTGGTTAGTCTTCCCTTGGTGGTATGCAAGGGTCAGCTCTTTCTGACGTTCCTCGTCTCTCACTGTCTCTACCATTAGTTTACAGCGGATGAAGGTCCGGTCCATACCGATTTGCTCTGACCGCCATAGTTTCTTGATCTTATCCCAGATCGTGGCGTTTCCCACGTAGAGATGGTATGTCACTCCTGGTTTCGACGCGTCCTTCAGCGCTCTGCAAATTTGGTCCTCTCTCGCTCCTGGTTGCGACCATATGGAATTAATCCTGCTGCGTCCATAACGGGAGTATTCCACCTTCATGAGGCCCGAAGTCCTGGTCTTCCAGATTATTTGCCGCCTTTTGTCATTTATCACTTCTTCTATTTCTTCCATCTCCGCCGGTCTTTCCTCGGTCGAGCTCGTCTCTCCTAGGGACTCTTCTTCTTCGTTTGGTTCTCTCGAGCCTTGGTCTCCTTCTCTTTCGGGTGTCCATTCTGTCAGAAATTGACGCACGTCTCTCGATGGTCCCCCGATCTCCTCCTCTATGGCATTTACCATGATAGCCCTAGACAACCAGTCAGCGACCACATTTTCCTTACCGGGCTTGTACACTATTTCCATATTGTACTGGGCCAGGAGCTCTTTCCAACGCGTAACCCTCGCTGAGGATTCCTTCAGCGTCCCCACCCATTGCAGCGGTCTGTGATCTGTGTGTACACGGAATCGCCGCCCGAATACATAGGGTCTAAAGTGGTCAACGGCCCACACAATTCCTAACAACTCCCGTTCCAGGGCGCTGTATCTCGTCTCTGCGTCCGTAAGGCGTCTGCTGGCGTATGCTACCGGACGTTCGCCGCCGTCTGCTTCCTGGGATAACACCGCCCCTAACGCATATTCGCTAGCATCTGTGGTGACATTGAAGATTTTGTTAAAGTCCGGATATGCCAATACCGGCTCCTCTTGTAGCCGCTGCATACATTTACGGATATTACTCTCCATGAGCGGCGTCACTATGATTTTCGCTCCCTTTTTTAGTACTCTATTAAGAGGGACAAGGTACTCTGCCATTTCTGGCACAAACCTTCTGTAATAATTAAGAGTCCCCAATAGCCTACGGATTCCCTTCACGTCTCGCGGAACTGCCATCTTCCGAATGGCCTCTACCTTATCGTTGTCGGGTTTGACTCCTTCTTTCGTGATGGTATGGCCTAAAAATTTGATTTGGTCCTGCCCTAAGAGTGATTTCTCGCTCGATAACTTTAGACCGAACTGGCGGACTCGTTCGAATACGCTACGCAGGTGCCTCGCGTGCTCGGCTTCCGTTTTACTAAACACTAAAAGGTCGTCCATGTACACCTGACAAATTGTTTCATCGATTCCCCTTAGAAATTCATCCATAAGGCGTTGAAACGTTATTGGGGCGTTTTTCAATCCGAAGGGCATCCGCGTAAATTCGTAGTGCCCCCTCTCAAAAGTGAACGCCGTTTTATGTTGGTCCTTGGGGTGCATTCGGATTTGGTGGTATCCCGCCTTTAAGTCCAGAGTACTAAATACTGTCGCCCCACTCAGTCTGTCCAAAATGTCCTCAAACCTGGGGATCGGGTATTTTTCATCCACCGTATTTTCGTTTAATTTACGGTAGTCTATCACCACCCTGTATTTTTCACCCTCTGCTCCCGGTGCACTCTTTTTCTTCACTGCCCATAAGGGGCTATTATACGGTGACGTACTGTCCACAATTATTCCCTGTCTCTTTAGACTAGCTAATTCTTCCCGAATATGTTGCCGTAGCGCTTGTGGGTACCGTCTTTCTTTTATATAGGTCACCATCTCCTTTTTCAGCGGGATCTCGTGTATCGTTCTTCCCGTTATCCCGAGTGTATCTCCCTCCCTAAAGAAGATGTCCCTGAACTCCCTCCTGATCGCCTGCCTCCAGTCCTCCGTGTGACTAAGTGCACCTATCTGCGCCCTGCCGTCTTCTATAAGCTTCTGGCACTCGTACCTTCTCGTCCCTATTCTTAGATACCACCTTCCCTTGCGGATCCTAGCGCGCGCGCCCACTCTTCCCAACAGGTCGCATCCGATAATTCCCTGGTATTCCCTAGGCATGCTCCCTACTATATGCACCGCTAATGTGCCGCTCTCGACTCCCCACCTATTCAATGCTATCTCCGCTTCCCCCTCTACTCTACATGGGCCACCCAGAGTGATTAGTTTGCAAGTACATACCTGAATCTGGGGTGCCCTCTCTCCGCCACACAGCTTCTCCAGCGCTCTCCAGGTCATGATGGTGTTGGAGATTCCTGTGTCCACCAGGCACCTCACTCCTCCGACTACTCGTATGATAGGCAACCAGCAAGCCTCCTTTGCGATGTTATGGCTCACTAAAGTACGGTCACCTCTCTGCTGACACTCCCCTCAGATCGCCTCCTCTGCTCTCCAACGTCTGCTTCCTCCGCTCTTCCAGCCGCCTCTGTTTCCTTCGCTTCTTCGGACTACTGGTCCGCCACATTCTTCTTCTGATTCGGATGAACACGATACCTCAGAAGGTTCTCGTGATGACCCGCTCCTTCTTGGCGAGTCTTCTCTCTTCCTTACTCTCTGAGCGTTCACTTCCATAGGTTCCGCTCTCGGTGGTTCCTTTCTTTGGTAAAGGTATGGACAATGTCTTGCGATGTGTCCCTCCGTCCCGCACTCGAAGCACCTGGTGCGTGGGCACTGCGCTACCAAATGTCCGTTCTTCCCACATCCGTGACATTTCCTATTATCTCCTCCTCTCGTCCTGGCCTGGGGCCTGGCTTGACCTGGCCTTTTTCCTGACACCGCTACTCTCTCTTGGTTACCGTAGATCTGACCCTTTTTCCTCCAGGTCGACGGCGTGTTTCCAGGGCGCCCGTAGGTTACTTTGCTCCACCCAGCCTCTTCTATTTCCATTCGGGTCTCCTCCTCTCTTGCGCTACTGTCCACCATTTCTTGCGCGCATTCCATGAATGAGCGCTCACCTGGAAGGCCTCCTTTAGTTCCAGTTTCCTTGGCTAATTGGACCTTTAGGATCGTGGAAACAAATGCCATCCTTCCTGCTGTCTCGGCCGCACTCACCGTTTCTCTCATCTTTTCGGTGATTTGATTAAATTTAGCCAACAGGGCTCCGGCGTACTGCCCCTTCGACTGCTGTGGCGATTTAACTTTCCTGAATAGCTGGAAGATATCTTCCTCTGGGGTCCATCTGCCGCCGCCATAGGCCTTCTTCAACCTCTCCTTCACCACTGGCCACGGTGTCTCCTCGTCTGCTTGTATCTGGTTCAGGATACTGCGCTTAACTCTACACACCAGGGCCGCTTTCAATGCTTCCGCGTCTCCGGGGTTCACTAGATCTTCCCCTAGTTTGGCTTCTATTCGCGCAATTAGGCGGTCACCTCCTTTTATAAAATGGTTTAACTCACCTACATCCCCCGAGAAGCGCTCCAGATCTGATACGGCATTTCTCAGGTCCCGCGACGTAGCCACTCTAATTTTCATCCATTCCAACGCATTCGCATGCGCTGCTGCTAGCGTGTCTTGGGGCAATGGCGGAAGGTTCTGTACGTTGAGGACCGCTGGTTTCAGTACTCCTTCGCTGGTCATTACTTAATTCTTTTTCCGTGACGTCTTTTAAAAATCAAAAAAAAATCTTATACGAACACTTCGTCCCGGGTTTCGGCACCAGTTAAGCGTCAGCAACTCCAAACATCAAAAAAAAAGGGAAAAGGTTAATTAATGACACGCACAATATCCGAAATAAGACTGTCTTTATTGAGGTTTTAATTCTCCTTATATACAATCTGGCTGTTGTTTACAGCCGTATATGGTATTAAGGCTAATACTGCTGCACTCCGGGCCTTAACTTATATATATATATATATATATATATATATATATATATATATATATATAAAATATAAAACCGGTCTATATATATATATCTATTTTGTAATCTGTAACTTTAGAGGTGGGAAGTACTATCTCAGATCGACCTTGACTTGATCGGTTTTCTTATTAATTTCACTACAACAATTAAAGCATATTATCGATTTTAAAGTGAATGAATGTGACCATTTTCCTGTACGACTTCAAGATTGATCTTATTCAACCTCCGAGACTTAGAAATCGAAGTCCTTCAGTAACTAAGAGCGCTCCATATATTTAAAAAAAAAAATCTATTGTTTAAAACCGGTGATAATATGCAAAATTACTTCCTCGAATTTCTTCCTTTTGAGTCTTTGAGCTTTATTAATTAAGAATTAATTAAAAACTTGTACATTCCGAGAATCGTATAGAAGGGCCAGAAGTATATTCTGAATTGTTAATAAAGTGCGACTAGATCTACTCATTCTATTGTTCTCTTCAAAATTAAGATTGCATGTGATATATCAGACTTTATTTAATACTTTATTTAGTTAAATAAATAAACTTTATTTAAATATCTAAGCTTCCATATAAATTTGAAATGTTTGCTGTGAAGTATATTCAAGGTTTTGTCTATTTAATGTATAGAACTTAAACACAAATCAAGCAAACAAATGGACATATAATATATAAAAATTATTGATTGAAACTTGTTTAAATGAATATTATTAAATTATCTAAAATTACATGAATTATTCAAATTGTTAAACAAAAATTGCTTTTTAAAAAGAAAAGGAAGAAGGTGTATTTCTAAAATATTTACAAACATAATCTGTGAAACAATCTGCTGATAACTGCACTAAAAGTTGTAGTCTATAGCTGCACCCCAATGGGAGACAAATCACAGATTACATGAAAGAAAAAATTAAACGTAGTTAGGCGTGTGGGGTACAAACATATTCAAACCAGAGAGCTCTTAGAGAAATAAGCAACCTGTAGGTGACTGGTGGAACTGAAGTGAAAATTAGCAATATCCAATCCTAGATGGGGTTATAGGAAAGAGCTACTTGGAATTTTAGATCCCCAATGAAAAAACACGACCAGATATTTCCCCTCCTAAAAAGGTACACCCTGTTTCTTAGTGGTGGGGGAAAGGGGAAGGAAAAGGGATAAGAAAAACCCAAACAGTCAGTGATATTTTCGTATTAACTATGCAAAAATTCGCTTATTGATTACATACAATATACATTTTCATGTTTCATATTTATAATAATAAATTTTATTTTTCTAAAAACCTCAAATACAATAAGCATCAAAAGAAAAACTAAAAACGGTCATGAAATATTTGTCTGCCAGAGTTCGGTTTGACATAGTATATAATAATTAGGTACGATGCTTAAAGAATACAAGAGAGAATTTATACTTCTTAAATAAGAATTTATACTTAAGAAAAATATCTACTATAACAAGCTACTATAACTAAAAAATAATTTGGATACCATGAATTTAAAATGACCCAAATAATAATTCTAAATAAACGCCCACACAACTTTATGATGTATACATATAACAATGAAAATAAAAATGGTACAAAAATGAATTTAATTAAATTTATGCAATTTAAGCGAAATAAACAGACAAAAAACTGCAAAAGTAAAAATAATGTATGAATGAATATATACATAAGACAAAAATTTACTAGAAAAACAGTAAATTGGGGGGCGGATAATTGAGGATCCACTGAACCATTCAAAGCCGGAAATTTACGCGTCCCACGTCAAATCCTGAGGAAACCGGGATAAATTGCCTAAAAACAGGACTTCTGGTCACATTATGTATACTGCATTCCAGGGGGGCACCTGTACCCCACATGCCTACTCCAGGGTTAAGAAATAAACTGTCTTTATTGTAACAGATTATCTATTTCATTTTGGACAAAAATTAATAGTGATGGAAGAGAAATCTACTTCATAGTTACAGAACATGTAAATCAAATTAACAATAGAAAAATAATAATTTAAACCTAAAGGTTAATAAAGTAAAATTAACATCCTCAACAAAGGCATATTTACGTAATTGAGTGAGATCTTGATAAAAGATTTTCGAGCTATATGGTTTTATATATATATATATATATATATATATATATATATATATATATATATATATATATAAGTTATAGTCTGGAGCATAGCATTATTGTACTTAATACTCAAATCTCTTATGTAAACAATGATAAATGTATATAAGGAGGATTACTAAGAGGAATAAAGCAGTATTGATTCAGCCTTAGTGCGTATTCTTTCTCTAACCTTTTCCTTTTTTTTATCAGTTTTAACTCGCTATCACGTAACTGGTGCCGAAACCCGGGAGTAAGTACGTTAGGAGCTTAACCATTCCGAAACCCATTCTATTTTTTTTTGAGCTCTCGGTTTCGTGACGTGACGGCGTGATCAGGAAAGAATAGAGAGATGGCAACCAATGAAATACTGAGACCGCCAGTGTTAAACATACAGACGAATGTTCCACCGATGGCGGAAATCCCACCTCTACCGGAGACCACCTTGGCGGCAGCGCACGCGAACGCATTAGAGTGGCTAAAAATCAAAACAGCAACTTCACAGGACCTGAGGAAGGCGGTATCGGACCTAGAGAGATTCACAGGAGAAACAGGTGAGCTGAATCATTTTTTAAAAGGAGGCGACCGCCTAATAACAAGAATAGAGGCGAAGGCATCAGAAAACCTGTTAGGCCGAGAAGATGCGGAGGCATTGAAGGCGGCTCTAATATGCAGAATTAAAAGAAGCATATTGAATCAGATTCAAGCAGACGAGGAAACGCCGTGGGTAGTAGTAAAGGAGAGATTAAAGAAGGCGTTCGGAGGAGGCAGATGGACCCCGGAAGAGGATATCTTTCAGATGTTCCGGGAAGTCAGGCAGCCACGACAGTCGAGCGGGCAATACGCAGGGACGCTTCTAGCCCGGTACAATCGAATCACGGAGAAAATGAGGGAGACATGGAGCGTGGAAGAAGTAGAAACCAGGATGGTCTTCCTGTCAACAATACTTAAGGTACAGCTGGCTAAGGAGACAGGAAAGAAAGAAGGCCTGCCTAGAGAGCGGACCTTCGTTGAATGCGCGCAGGAAATGGTGGACGTGAGCGCGAGAGATGAGGAAGCCCGAATGGAAGTCGAAGAGACCGGGTGGACTAGAATGATATATAGACGCCCCAGGACTATACAGACTACCTGGAAGAAGAGAGAGTTTGGAGATAACAGAAGAGAGAGGGGCGCACTGGGAGAGAGAAGACCAGGACTACCAAAGCCAAGGAACAGCGGTAGGAAAGAAGACCGTAAGTGTCACGGTTGCGGGAGAACTGGGCATTTAGTAGCCCAATGCCCACGAACCAGATGTTTCGAGTGCGGGACGGAAGGGCATATCGCAAGGCAGTGCCCTTACATCTACAGAAGAAAGGAGTCGGCCCAGCAGGAACCAATGGAGGTAAATGCCCAAAGGGTCCGAAGAAGGAACAGCTCACGGAGACTGAGCGGATCATCAGGCGAGTCAACGCAGACATCCGGGAATTCGGAATCAGAGGAGGAAGTAGACGGCCCAGGCAATGAAAACGGTGAGAGGAGCGGAAGGAACAATTGGAGGCGAGTATCGGGAGGAAAGAAGTACCGAGAGGAAGTCTGAGGAGAGTGGCGGCAGAGAGGCGACCGCAGGCTAGTAAACTATAACGTGAGAGGGAAACACGGCGGTCTGCCTATAATCAAAGCAGAAGGCGGAGTGAGATGTCTGGTTGACACCGGGAGTTCCAACACCATCATGTGTCGGGAAGCGCTGGAAAAGCTGAATGGCGGAGAGAGGACACTCCAGATCCAGGTATGTTGTTGCAAATTAATCACCCTGGGTGGCCCATGTGAAGTAGAGGGAGAGGCAGAGATAGGCCTAGGTAGATGGGGAGCTAGGGGGTCCAACCTAAAAGTACATATCGTAGGGGATATGCCACGGGATTACCAGGTTATTATAGGGTGCGATCTCCTAGGAAAGGTAGGCGCGAGGATTAAGAATAGCAATGGGAAATGGAACATTAGGATAGGGGGAGAGAAGTTTAAATGTCAAACTCTCGTAAGGGACCAGGGAGCGCGAGTAGGCGCGATCAATACGGAAGACTGGAGACAGGCGTTAAGAACAGAATACGGGGATGTCTTCTTCAAAGAAGGCGACGTACTGGGAGCAACGGGAAAGACGGTACATGAAATCCCGCTAAAACAAGAGAGAGTGACTTATGTCAAAGAAAGGAGGTACCCGCAAGCATTACGTCACCACATCCGGGAAGAAATAGAGAACTTAAAGAAACAGGGGATAATTATAGATAGTACATCCCCCTACAACAGTCCTTTGTGGGCAGTGAGGAAAAAGAGCGCGTCGGGCGAGGAAAAATACAGGGTAGTGATAGATTACCGAAAGCTGAACGAAAATACGATCGATGAGAGATATCCGATTCCCCGATTCGAAGATATTTTGGACAGGTTGAGCGGGGCAACGATATTTAGCACGCTGGACTTGAAAGCAGGGTATCATCAGATAAAAATGCATTCGAACGACCAACCCAAGACGGCTTTCACGTTTGAAAGAGGGCACTATGAATTCACGAGGATGCCCTTTGGATTAAAAAACGCTCCCATTACGTTCCAGCGCCTCATGGACGAGTTCTTACGGGGTATAGATGAATCAGTGTGCCAAATCTATATGGATGACCTGGTAGTTTTTAGTAAAACCGAAAGTGATCACGTGGAGCATTTAAAAAGCGTACTTAACAGGATGCGACAATTTAGATTAAAACTATCCAAGGACAAGTCAATATTGGGCCAGGGACAAATAAATTTTCTAGGACACACCATATCGAAAGAAGGAGTTAGACCCGATGCGAATAAAGTTGAGGCCATACGGAAGATGGCGGTACCCAGGGATGTAAAAGGCATTAGGAGGTTATTGGGGACGCTGAATTATTACAGGCGGTTCGTGCCGGAAATGGCAGAGTATTTAGTACCCCTCAATAACCTATTGAAGAAAGGGCGGAAAATAATAGTCACTGCAGTTGTGGAAGACAACATCCGGAAATGTATGGAGAGATTACAGATGGAGCCGGTACTCGCGTTCCCCGACTTCGAAAAACTATTCACTATTGCGACGGATGCGAGCGAGTACGCGCTGGGGGCGGTATTATCTCAAGACGGAAATGGGGGGGAACGTCCCGTAGCATACGCCAGCAGGCGCCTAACGGAAACAGAAACCAGATACAGCGCCCTCGAAAGGGAACTATTGGGGATTGTGTGGGCCATTGACCACTTCAGGCCCTACGTGTTCGGGAGAAAATTCCGAGTACATACGGATCATAGACCTCTGCAATGGGTTGGGAAGCTAAAAGAATCCTCCGCAAGGGTTACCCGGTGGAAGGAATTCCTAAGCCAGTATAACATGGACATTGTGTACAAACCGGGCAAAGAGAATATAGTAGCGGATTGGCTGTCCCGAGCAATAACGGTAAATGCGATAGAGGAAGACGAAGGGGAAACATCCAGGACCGTGAGACAATTTCTAAGGGAGTGGACACCAGAAGGGGAGGGAGAACATGAAACAACAGACGAAAGACAGGAACTATCGGAAGAAGAGAACCCGAACGACGAAAGACCGACGGATATGGAAGAGGTAGAGGAGATGGTCAACGACAAACGTCGACAAATTATCTGGAAAACCAGAACCTCGGGATTGATGAAAATCGAGTATACGCGGTACGGAAAGAGTCAGATCACGATCATCTGGTCGCAGCCAGGAGCAAGGGATGATCAAATCTGTAGAGCTCTGAAGGATGCATCCAAACCTGGAAGAATACATCATCTATATGTCGGGAACACCACCATTTGGGAGAAAATAAAAAGAATATGGCGATCCGAGCGAATCGGGGTAGATAGGACATTTGTTCGATGTAAAGTGATGGTCCAAACACTTAGAGATGCCGAGCAACAGAGAGAGGTGACGCTCGCCTACCACCAGGGCAAAACGAACCACCGTGGGGTGCACGAAACATTGCAAGCATTGCGGAGAAGGTACTTTTGGTGGGGGATGAAGAAAACAATTGATGAAACCATAAGGGGTTGTGAAGTCTGTCTTAGCACGAAATATGATAGAAACCCACCAAGGGGGAGACAAGAGGAGACACCCACTGCCAATACACCGCTGAGTGATCTCCAGATTGATACCTTCACGTGGAGGGGATATAAATGGGTCACCATGATTGATCTTTTCAGTAAAACGGCCATGGCATATCAGATTCAGGAACGATCGTCAGAGGCAGCGTTAGAGGCCCTAAATACGTGGTTCAAGTTCTATGGAGTTCCCGATCGAATCTCGTCCGATGGAGGAAGGGAGTTTGATAACGCCAGTATCAGAGCGGAGATGAAACTTTTGGACGTGGTGTGGCATCTCAACACCCCCGGTCATCCCAAGAGCAGGGGAAGTATTGAACGGTTGCACAGTACATTGAGCGACCACCTGAGGGTATACCAAACCGATAAAGGGCTGGAACCAGACGTGGCAATGGCAAAGGCTATCGTGGCATACAACCATTCCATTCACACGACAACGGGTTTTTCGCCATTCGAAATACTTTTCGGACTCCGCGGTCATAGGCGGGACTATCGAGGCACGACAGCGGACGAGGAGGAGTTAGTCAATAATATCGTTGAAAGGAATAAACTGTGGCTAAAAGTTCGGGAGAAGATAGAGAGAGAAAAAAGCAAAAGGGTCGCTAGAGACAATCTCAACCTCAGGGATATGATGGGAGAGGTAAAGATAGGGACGATTGTGTACAGAAAGTTAGGCACTAATCGAGGTAAAGAGCTACTGCGTTATGAGGGGCCATTCAGGGTGGTGGTAATTAGAGAGCACAATATAGTTACCATTGAGAGTGTTAAGAAACCCACAAAACGTAGGACAGTTCATATCGAGCAATTAAAGCTCCCAGCGATAGCAACACCTTAGTAAGCTGGAGTATCCTCGTCCCAGCACACCAACAAACTTTGTACATGAGAAATTTTGTATTTAAATTTAGTTTTAATGTGTTTTGTGATAACAAGTGCGCGAGAGTGCAGAATAAGCGTGTTAATAGGCTACATAGCCACAAAGGTTTTGTTTATGTTTGTTTTAGGTGGATAGATATAAGAAGGTTTTTTCTGTGTGTTCAATATTTTTTTTTAGTAGTAACTCACATCTTATCACATCTTGTTCAGTTTAGACTAGGAAAACCTGTGATTTGATTTTTATATTTTTTTTAGATATGTAAGGTGTATTTTATTGAATGTGTATTTTCTTTTTACAAACAGAATTTTTTTTTATTTTATGTGTGAAGTTTACGAAGAATGTACGTAAACTGGCGGGGGGGAGTTATAGTCTGGAGCATAGCATTATTGTACTTAATACTCAAATCTCTTATGTAAACAATGATAAATGTATATAAGGAGGATTACTAAGAGGAATAAAGCAGTATTGATTCAGCCTTAGTGCGTATTCTTTCTCTAACCTTTTCCTTTTTTTTATCAGTTTTAACTCGCTATCACGTAACTTATATATATATATATATATATATATATATATATATATATATATATATATATATATATATATATCTATATATATATATATATATATATATATATATCATACATCCACAATGCTCAAATAAATGTTGAAATATTCATTCTCTATTCATTCTATATATTTTAGTGAAGAAAAAATGAATTAATGTTTAATTAAGCTGTATATAAGGATTGGACTCCAATGTCTTCAACTATCAATGGTCGAAGTAACCATACTTCGTATATATATATATATATATATATATATATATATATATATATATATATATATTTATATACGAAGTATGGTTACTTCGACCATTGATAGTTGAAGAAATTGGAGTCCAATCCTTATAGAATGAATAGAGAATGAATATTTCAACATTTATTTGAACATTGTGGATGTATGATATATAAGGATTTTCCGTTCAGTTTAAGAGGAAAATATCAATTCGCCCTCGACGATGGATTCAGTTTGTATAACCTCATTTCTGTAATATGGGATAGAGTTTAACCGCTTCTTCCCCTCCCACTCCTCTCCCGACTGAGGTAATGTCGTCATAATAAGATGGGCGGGAGCGAGACCCCGATATAGTGCTAACTGATTGGCAATGGACTGTCTACTGCCTGAGCTCTAACTCTTTGGAATATTGATCATTTCGGTCCTGAAACCTTTATCTAACATCTCTCCTCTGTATCATCACCATTTTTCAAAACATATAATTTACATTCAATATAAATAACCATCGGATTTTTATGTTATAGCATATTTAGTTTACGTCCATATACGGGAAAGCTGGATTTTACATATGTGACAGATCCTTACCAGACATGATTCTTCTCAAAAGAATTTCTCCGCCTTGGCAGTTTTCCCCCACCCCAATCAAAGTTCGAAAATGCTGGTCATCGCTATATATAAGTCCGGAAATAGCTGTCCTAGTGAGTTAAACTTTGTTAGGGATTTTTCCTAATAAGTTATTTCATAAATTTTATTTTAAAGTATTTTCAGTTAAAATTGTAATTAAGGCATTATAAAATCACTAACTTGTAAACATTGCATGATTTTTTTTTGATTTTTTTTTTAGTCCTATTTTCCCCGAAAAAAATAGACTGTTGCAGTGGGTCGAAGTCGGCAGTGAGCTGTGGGACCGTTCTAACCGTTTCATTACCCCTAGAGCACGATTATGGAAGTTTTGGAGATGTCTAATATATTGTTACCATATGTATTGAGGATACTGGGATTGAAGGAAATAATTAAGATTCATAGCAGTAATTAAATAAGAAATAAATTAAAGAGATGCCACGCGGTTCAGCAATATCAATATTAACCAGTTTTTTTTCGGACAAAGAAATATTTACAAAATCTGGCTCTATACCTGGAAGGCGAGGGGGAGGGGGATGCAGTTCAAGACCACCAATAGGCCGCTTAAGATAAGCGAAAGTAAGAGCACCATAAAACTAGAGATAGGCCAGGTCGACAATGTGTAATAAAATCTGCCGCCCAAGGTTACAGAAAATAAGTACAAACATTTCCAAAAAATGTTATAACGTCAACCAATGAGATGGCCCAAAAGGAGAGTGGGGACAAAATTCATCTTTTCAAGAAGGAGTAGAGGAAAATAGTATAAGAGCCAGAGAATGGGGTAGAAAGAGAAAAAAAGGGTAGTTCTGGGGAGAATGTAGAAGAGTATAGTTATTGAGCTAGAAGAGAGAAGACGGAGGTTCGCAGAGGGAAGAGTTGAGCAGCCCATCGAGAGACGAAGTTTGAGCCAGAAGGAGAATAGGAGGCCGTTACAGGAGAGAGAATTCTAGACCGTCGAACAACGAATTTAGAAGGCAACAATAAGATAGGTCCTAGTCCCTTCATTCATTGTGTACTTCAATGTCTAATATTATGTGGCATCCGAGAGATATTTTAAATAAGCAAGAGTTCTCTCAGTATTCTCAAATACATATGTTACAGTCCATAGATTCTTACAATGAGAATAATTTAGATTAGAAATTAGTAAATCAATAGTTTAATTAATAACGTAACATCAATAAAGTAAGATCTGTAACAAAATCTACCATTCTATTTACCCTGCACGCCATCATCTAGTCAATTACGTGAAACGGTGAACACGACACCCTTGGAAAGGTTCTTCAATGGTATTTATAATATCCCAAGCTATTGACCATAGCAGGGGGGAGGGGTCTGCGGTCTCTAGCCTTTTATGTTAAAATATAGTTTGATTGATCGGCTCCCTTCTGGAACCAATGCAAATAGATGATAAATTAGAGAATTAAATTGAGTAAATGTGCTATCTGGAATCCCAACCTGCCTTAGAAAAGCAGTTCGCCATAAACATAGCAATATATATATATATATATATATATATATATATATATATATATATATATATAATCCCCCTCACCTCCAACTCAGTATTTGACCCTCTGGGTTAAATGAACTGAAACTCGATATGAAGGACTTTCTTCCAGACAGAACGATGCCACTAAAGAATGGGTAAGTTCCAGTCAAAATTCGGTATGTTTACCTGATATATATATATATATATATATATATATATATATATATATATATATATATATATATTGTGATATATCCATTTAACGTAGTTGGGTATGATAATATTAAAACCGTTATAGATGTTAGTGTTACATCGGAATGGATACAGGAGGAATGGACGGTTTGCAAGGTTCTCTATTCAGCTATGACCTGTAGGGATCAGCTATATTCCACAGAGTATGAGGTCACAGGTCATGGATATATTTAATGTGCTGTATAAGAGCACATAGTTATGAAGGTGAGTTATATTTTTATAAGGCACAAGCTCTCAGGGCTAATGATGGATGCTATAAACCCGCCTGAGGAGGATTTCTTGTCGCCTGTTACCCCACACCGTCCCATATTCCCCTCATATAGCCTTTTAGTTAGTCTTTCAGTTTAGTTAGTCCTCTAATGAAGTAGTCTCAAAGGTAATATCTCTTTTATGTTATGGTGCATCATGTGCCTCCTTACTTTAAGAACGCTTTAGTAAATATAGCAAGATTTTATATGTACTGTAAAGATAAAATTAATGTATATTAAAATTTAAAAGTTGCACTTTAAAGTGGAAATGGGTCTAGTTGGCTATATTAATGGAAATGTGATTGAAACATTCCTTATGATTTGAATAAGAAGATATTTATATTTTGTTTGTGAGTACTTTCACATATAATATTGTGTATATGAATTTACTTCGAAGACATTTTTTATGTTGTTTGTTTAAGAGACAAACAGAGTCAAACAAGCAGTAACTTGCATAATCAAACTGTGTATAGTGTCGAAAGTTATACAAAAGAGGACTACATTTTGTATATACTAATTTAAAATTCATAAATAAATGCCAATTCCAGCATACATAAATTTTTTTCGGATTTTACCTGCGTGAATAAATAAAAAAAACTGATGGTGTGAGAAAGTGATAAAGAATAGCGGAATACTTTTCCGTAATAAACGGTCAAATCAGCGTACTTACGATAAGAAACCATACAGTCTTAATTAGCGAGTCGTCGAGAACAGACGTCTTCAGACTCTCCGACGTCGAATCTGAAGATGCCAGCTCTTAACTGGTTGCACCGCCATTTGTTTCAAATATCATCGTTTGTTCCATGATTTTCTTCAAGGTAATAAAGAATTGCAGGAAATACAGGAAAGATTTTTATAAATCAATAATGAGGATAATTATTAATTTTTAGACTATCTAATTAAATTTTCATATTCAACATTTTTCTGCTTTTGAAATTTTCTTTCATATCATTTTACTAAATGTATATACTTTTAAAGAGTAAAAATGTTCTGATGTGATTTAGTGGCATAGGGGAACAATTTAATTATTCTGAGATGCTGTCTACATGTATTAGGTTCATTAAAAAAAAGTTGTCTGTATCCATCAAAAATCAAAAAAATACAATATAATTTCAATAATTATTACAATAAAAATCGAAACCTATATTAAAATTTAAAACAATATTAAAGGATTATTATTTTCAGTCTGACTGGTTAATTAATTACTTATATTTGAGAGACATGTGGCTTTGTTTTGGAATCATCTTATTAATATCCTTTGAATAATGTTTGTATCTTTTTTTGAGTTTTTGCTTTCGTTAATTAATAAATTTTAAATTAAAGCGGTATACATGCGAAAGAAGCATGGGAATGTATAGACAAAATAAAAACCAAACTTGTTGGAATGATTATTAAGAGGAATGTTGTCAAACAAGTAGTCAAAGAAGCTAAGGCTTTGTGATTCAGTTTAATTTTGAAGAAAATCAGAGGAAATTCTGGTAAATGGACTAAGAGGAAAGAAAAGGAAACGTATAACTACTATGAAGAAATATTTTCCCTCCAGTGGTACAGACAATATCCGCTATATGTTCGATCTAGAAGACCGAGAGAACCTGGTCGAGAATATCAAATGATGTAATAGAAGAAGACGAGGTTATATTGCCAATGGAGATAATACAGATTGGTAAAGCTCAATATCAATATTGGCAAGCAAAGATAATATCATGTATGAGTTCTTAAAGTTTGTGGAAGGAGAAAAAGTGGTTGTCTCCGAAACCTCTTTCGATAGACCTGGATGGAAAATAGTATGATCCCCATCTTTAAGAAAGGGGATCATAATTTTCAGACAAGGTGTGAAAATTATAGATATTGGTCTATCATCTGTTGTACACAAATAATACAATACAATACTGGAGACTGGCTTTGGATCAGGGAATTAAACCCAATATCATGTATTCTCATTGACTATGGTAGTTGAGAAACCAAGGGATAGAGGAAGAAAGCTATTTTTGGCATTCCTTAATTTGGAAGCTGCATTCGATTCCATTCCTAGGCAAGAGATTAGGAATTCTTTACAGTAGAAACAGGTGCCTTCCAATCCCATAAGTGCAATTTAATCGGTGTACCAGGATCCCAAGGGGACTATACGGCTCAGCGAATGTGAATCAGAGCCATTTAGGTTTTATAAAGGTGTCAAACAAGGCCGAAAAAAAGTCTGAACACCAACGGCCAACCAAGCAGTTAAGTTTAAGATGTTCCAGAACTAATAATAGCCAATTCAAACCAGTTCCTCGTTTCAAGAACACATAAATGAACAACTTAATCAGGATTAGGATTTTAGACCAATTCAGTCATAACAATTTGACTCATGGAAACTATTTTAATCATTTACAAAATTCACACTTGAACTCTTCGTCCACCACTTCACAACCAACACAAAATTCATGTGCCCATCGTTTACAGCTCCAACAACTAAACCAACCTTCGTTTTCTTCAAAATACAATTTAAGCAGCGATTGGAGGCACTTGCACTGCCCTTTCCATCAAATCACAACTACGTTCAAGAATGATCATTCTAATTCACCTTATGCTATATTATCAAAAAGTTGATTAGACACAGTTTTCAGCTATCCCAATTTAAAAATTTTATTAACAATTTATTAAGAAATGAATGACAAAGTAATGAGAATACAACTAAATATTTTCCTAATATCAATATTGGAAAACTTAGAAAATCTGTTGTAACTCAAACAATTTGGTAAACTGATCACTGACACTTTGATAGAACACTAATGGCTTATCTGCAAGTTAGTTTGGAACCTCTCCACAAAATTGGATTAGTTTCCAAGGAGTACTTGCCAATAGCTTTTTACCCATAGTGGCCAATTTCCTCCCCTCCTCCCCCCCGTCTCTTACGTCACCGATATATATCTATATATAGATAATCGTTGACGCGTTTGATTGTGACCGTGTAACTTCTGAACGACTTGAGCGATTAACACAAAATTTACAAAATATATTCGTATATTCGAGACGAAGGTTCTTAGCTATACTAGGATCCGATAGGTAGCGCTGTAGTCAAGCTATAAACAAATTCTATATTTATAAGATGGCGCTGTAGTCGAGTTATTAATCCGGTACTGTAAACTTCTTTTCCGCCTCTCAGGTGGATTTTGACAGACGAGTTGTCAAAAGAAAGGAAATTTCATAAAGAAGAGACGAATCCCGATTTCGATTCTAAAATAAAACCGATTTCATGTAATATGTAGCAGTAAAAGTGATTGAAAAATATAGATGGTAACTTCCGACGGTAATAAGATGGCGAATCGAGACGGAACACTTCGGGTTTTAAAGATCTCGACGCGGACATCTAGACTCGGCTCGGGAAGTGTGGATAAGTGAAACATATTTAAATAAATCTTTATCGCCTTTTATAAAAACTTATTGTCGTTTTGACTGTTTCTTGAAATTGTCTGCAAGAAATGAGACTGAATAACATATTATCGGTTACCTATTCTTCCAATTTCAATTTATTTTGTTTATTTATTATATATATATATATATATATATATATATATATATATATATATATATATATATACATATATTGTGTGCCTAATTTAATAGGCATGGAGCATGTAACACAGTAATCAATAAATTCTCCTTCTTTAAGAATTGGTGCACACACACATTTATTACATTTTTTTCAATATTATAGTTCATTTAGTGATCCATTGAAATATTAAATTTAAACTGTTTATTCCAGAATATATTGTACTAATATATTGTACCAGAACTATTGCAACTTGAGCAAAACTATTATTGCCGAAATAGAACAATGTACGAAGCAGAGCGAGGTCTAAGGAAGCAATTGACCCATTTTAGACGAGGACCGTGCTCATCCATCACTTGAGTGTGGCTGGCCATTCTGTAGGCAGGGACAGGTCACCTTTTGAATTACAGATGGCGCTCTACGGTGTCCTGTCGTATTTGTTCTATCGATATATTAATAGCTGATAACCATCGATAGCTTGTTATCATGGAGAATAGAATATAGATTCGATTCTTGATCATGAAATATAAAAACAATTTAAGCTGTTGTCTGATTATTAACTATGAAACTGATTTTTCTATTACATATTCATTATTAAAAACAAAACATTGTTCTATAATTCTTTTTATCATTAAATAAGATCAATTACAGGTTCACTATTTTGTTAACAAATGTATCCATAAGCCTCGCAAAACATTGACAATATGTATATAAAATTGGAAGATTCCAAAACATAAAGCCTCAAGTCGCTAAAATGCCGGCAACCAATTAACTCAATGTTTCGCCAATTCAGGCATCATCAGGACATACACCAAAAATCACATCTGTGAAGAACAAACGCAGCACATCTCACGTCAACCATACAGAAAGACGCATCAAACAGAGGACAGCACATCACTCCAAGACATCCAATCACATTCTGAAGGCAAAGGCAGGTAACATAACAACAGCTGAGAAGGTTATATTCACACAGCTGATCAACAGAAAACAGCAAATACACATAGAAAACAACTAAATAAGGCTAGAACAAAAATATATATACAAATAATTTTTAAAAATTAAAGACAAATTTACATACATATATATATATATATATATATATATATATATATATATATATATATATATATATATATATATATTTGTTTTTCTTACTATTTGTTACTACTAATGGTTTTACTTTGGCACTATAAACCGTGGAGATCTTTGGCCGAGCGATGTGGTAATCATACATGCGATTCTCAATTTAGGTACACGGGGTAGGGTCATCACTCCTACGCGCGGCCAATGTGAGTAGCATCCAGTAGCCTGACGGGTCTCACAATACCCGGGGAGAGAGGTGATAAATTGCTCGAATTATTAATTTAATTATATTAAATTAATGCCGGCACCGGGATTCGAACTCACTATCTTTGGGCTTGTGAGTAGATGCGTTAACCCGCTCGCCTACCCCGACCCCCTTATTTATTTGTATATATATATATATATATATATATATATATATATATATATATATATATATATATACAGCTGATCAGCCATGTGAAAATAACCTTATCAGGTGTTGTTGGATGTTATCTCCCTTTGCCTTAAGAATGTGATTGGATGTCTTGGAGTGATGTGCTGTCTTTGATCTTGATAGATGTGATTTTTGGTGTATGTCCTGAATTGGCGAAACGTTGACCGGTTAGTTGGTTGCCGGTATTTTAGAGACTTGAGGCTTTGTGTTTTGTAATCTTCCAATTGCTTATAGTAATTAATTTATGTCTCTTATTGAGTTTTTGCTCTTTTATATTTATATTGACAATAATTATAATTTCAAAATTATTTTCTCTGGCCGGAAATTTGGCGAACTTATTATTCCTAAATATAGTGATCTGAGTGGAATGTCACAAATATTTCTATTTTCTATTAAGTATTGTTTTAAAATTTTTACTTTTCTACTTTGCAACGCTACTAGGTAAGGAAAGTATTGTAATCCGGTCAAATTTTCGATGTGCACTTTTCAAAGGATCTTTGCTTTTTAGAGCCCAAAAACGCATTTTCGGCCATTACTCTGTATGTTTTTTTCTCTCGATGTCTGTGAATCAAATCGGGCAAACTTTGCCCAATAGCCGAAAAAAAAGGTATTCTCCTTTAAGACCATTAACTTTTCATACACAGTATGTTCTCAAGAAAAAGCAGGAAAAAAGAGTTATGAGGAAGAGTAAATTTTTTGGGGCATAACTAAAAAACAAATAAAGTAATAAATCTAATTAATCACTTGAAAGGTACCTCATTAAAATTAATACAAAATATTATTACAAAAAAAATCATCTACATCTTGCCAGCATTAGCAAA
Organism: Rhaphigaster nebulosa; assembly: GCA_948150685.1. NCBI lineage: Eukaryota > Metazoa > Arthropoda > Insecta > Hemiptera > Pentatomidae > Rhaphigaster > Rhaphigaster nebulosa. The sequence goes on from OX411309.1 coordinate 16,947,341, forward strand.
GATATGGGCTATTGGATTTTTTACTAATGTATATTTTTAAACGCATGGTATTCTATGCAATTTCATATAGATATCATTTTTTTTTTTTTCCGAAAACCATTTAGCTATCAGAACATTCCTGATAGTCATTTGAATGAAAAAAAAATATTAATTGAACTGATATTGCAAAGATACAGGAAGCAATTTTTCTATTGTTTGTTGAATATGACCCCGAAATGGTAAAGAAGGTCGTGTGGATAACCAATTATTTAATCATATAGCGTAGTTATATGTCTCTTGTTGAGTTTTTGTTCTTTTATATTTATATTGTAATTTTTAATTTAAAAAAAATATTTATTTCTAAATATTCTATTATTATTATATAAATAAAAAATGAAAATTATCCTTCAAAATGCAACTTTTGCGGGGTACCACCATTGACAGTGGTTCACATCCAGTGGGAATTTTGAGGTTTTCATTGAATTTTTTTTTTGAGAGAGAGATTATTTTAAACTAAAATTATTTGAAAAAATAACTGTTTTTTAAGATGACAATTTGATCAAACAAAACAACCAAGTATCAGTGAAAATATTTTTTCCATTACAGAGAAAATATTCCTTTATTCATGTTTTTACATTTCTCTAATTCACCCTCCCCCCCTATATCATATAATCTATCGATTATCAGAAAGATTGAATATCGATGACGGATCGAGGCTTGTTCATATCGACACTGAAATAGATTTGCATCATTTAGAAACATTTTTTTTTCTTGTCCTCCGTTTATTTAAAATCTCTTTCACATACATAAATGAACAATATGTATACAATGCTATATCTCCTTACATTACTCGAAGATATTCCAAGGCAAAGCTATTTAAATGCCCGCTGCGTGCAGGGGTTTCACATTCTGGCATTGGCCCTCACTAATTTTCAGAGAATGGGGAGGAACCATTCTGCTGGTTAAGGAATGAGATAAAATGGGTTTAGACTGCAGAGTCCAGACCCTTCTCTCGGCATACAATACAATACAATACAATACTTATGGTGGGAACAGGCAGAGGATTTGAACTGAAGAAGATATTTATCAATAAAAAATATTAAAAAGCATAGTGAAAGAAGGCCTTTATAACGGTTCATGTAGTTGGTTGAATTTTATTCATATTCATTAAAAACAAATCATATTTTAACAACAGAACCTCGACAAATAGCAATCCTGAAATCATAAGGAAAATATGTACTTCCAGGACAGAAGTGATATTAAATTCATTAGAAAGGAATTCAAGACAGGTCACTCTTGTCTTTTATATTATATCTTTTATATCCCTAAACAGAGAATCAACAAAGGGAACAATTGCTCCTTGAACCATTTCGAATAATGCAGACAATCTTTTCACATATTTACGAGTATCTCACCGATACTAATTGAATTACCGATAAATTTAATGTCTTTGTTAAGCTCATTGGAGGGGAAAGATCAGCTATTCTAATTGGGTTAGTTTAACATTTATGAGACTCTTCAATTGCAATTACAACTCTTATCTCAGTTCCATTTTACGTCCTCAGATACTACTATTGATAGAGGGCTTATGGTAATTGTTCGAAAATTTATGTCCATGGCATGTTAAATTTATGTTTTAGTGTCGCTTCTGTGCATCAAAGTATTTTTTTAAAATAAATAATTAACTAATTTACTTGAAAAGCAATCCCCACTTAACGTATAAAACAAAAAAATAGTATACTAGCGATCTCCACTTAAAATTACAGAATATTATACTTGTTCACAAACGATCAATTGGTTCATTTTCAAGTTCCAATCATAATTTTTCAGTCTCATAGCATCTTTATTGGGTATCTGTAGGATAATATGCACCTCTTGTGGAACTTTAACAATATAATGTAATATTATGAAAAATTCAATTATGTACCAATTATATTATATAAAATGGTTTGTTGAAATATAAATTAATGATAAAAAATCTATAATTTGGATATGTTTTAATGATTTTAGGACTCAAAAATTATGACTGGAACTTAAAAATGGACCAATGGGTCTGAAATGTAGTTCACATGTGCTAATAAACATTTAAGTTCGAAGGGTCTATTATACTTCCTTGATTTTTAAATACTATAAAAAGTTAAGAGTACCCTTAGAAACACAATTCGTAACACTTGGAAGCAGCATGAATCCTTTATAATAATCATCTTAAGGATCTGCTGATAACCGTACTTTAATCTGTTTGTTTTTTACATATTTCATTGCATAACTTATTAATATCTGTTTCATTTGTTAACCGCATTAAACAACAAAAGTATTGATAGCCAAGGTGAATACCTACATTTGGACACATGGATTATGAAACCTGAAGAGCAGTTTACATATCTAGGAAGCTGGATAAATGCTTCAATGACATGGGCATTGAAAGGAGCATAAGCAACGGGAAGATCATTATTAGAAAATGAAATTCGGTACTATGGAGTAAAACTGTGTCCTTAAAAAAAAAAATAGATTATATGTAAATAATTCCTGGAAAGTGTTACTCTCTACGTAGTGGAAGCGTTAGCAATTAAAGATAGTAAATCACAAGGATTAATAGCCCTAGAAATGGATTACTGGAGGCGATCATGTGGTATCTCACCGCTTCAAAAAGTTCCAAATAGTGAAATAAGACGGCAAGTTCACATTGACACAATGAGGCTGAAATGGTACGGGCATGTGATGAGGATGGAAGAGGGGCGATGGCCTAAAAGAATTTTGGCATGGAGACCATAGAGAAAACGGAAGAGGGGTCGCCCGAGGTGAAGCTGGTTTGAGGGCGTCAAAGGAGGAATGGTGAACAGGGGAATGCGTGAAGGAGACTGGCAAGACAGATGAAGATGAAAAAACTTATATTTGGTGACGATATATGACCAAAGTTGTAAAAGTCATTAAATAAAAAAAAAAAAAAAAAAAAAAGATCCTCTTTAAACGTATAAAATAGAAAATTGTTATACAAATCGTTATTGATAATACGAACAAATTGAGGGTTTTGCGAAATTTCTTCATATACTTGAAAATCTAAAATACTCCCATTTCTACAACTGAGGAACTATCTCGATTTCTAACTGTTATTTCGAAATTTATATTTCAATAATGAAGCATGTAGGGTGGAGAAAAGAGAGAAATAGAGATGACAAAACTATTTATATCAAAGGAAGTGTAAGGAAAAGGTAAATGGGATAAAGAAAGGATGAGGATATAGGAAGCAGTGATTGAATCCAAAGTCATCAGCCACCAGATAGCGTTTCAAGATTTTCATAAGCTGTCCACAACCGGCCTGCCTCGCTGAATAAATACATTTGGACTTTATGACACCGTGCCTAGGCCAGGATTTTAGTGGCTATCTTTCTCTCTCCTTCCATTCTTTGTTATTATACAATATATTCTATAAGTTACTTGCTATGCTTTTACCACCCGTATCAGCCCCTGGGTATCAATTGTACATATTTTGACTTGCAAATAACTCTAGAAAAAATAAAAAGTCTTTGTTTGGGAGATAATTTACGTTTTATGATTTTTATACTTTCCACTACCTGCTTTTTGTTTATTCTTTCCTTCTCTCCCAGAGTAACCAAGTGAGAGAGGCGTTGATGAGTCAACATTTATGCTCATGCTCTATGAGCGTAGGGCCTTATTATTGTATTATTAATTACTGTCGTTGTTAAAATATTTTTGATAAATAACTAAATTAATATTTATATAAAAAATAAAAGGCTAAAGTTGGACACTATGAGAAGGTTGTAAAACCTGTAGTATTGTATGGAACGGAGACAGCTGGTTTTACCGGCACAGAGAGTCTGCTGAGAATAGAGAGAAAGATATTGAGGTGTATCCGTGGGCCAAGGAAAGTGTGAGAAGAGTACTGGCCAAAATAAGAACAAAGAGCTGTACGAAAGCATTGAAGAACTAGAGATCTCAATGAGGAAAAGGAGATTGAAATTTTATAGCCCTATGAAGAGGATGGACGAGGATAGAGTGAACAAGCAGATCTTTGACAGGGTGATGAAACTTAAAAACATCCAAGGATACTCCGAGCAGATAAAGGAAGAAATAGAAAAACGGGGTCAGAGAAAAGGACCACCAGGACAGAGAGAAATTTAGAAGGATGATAGATGGAAAGAAAGTCCTTGCGGTGGAGAAGATGAAAAGAGGAGAAGAAAGAAGGTGGTCAGAAGACCGTAGAAGGGAAATGGGGAAAAAGATGAAGAGGGTGTTGGCTGGATCCTTATTGCGATAAATAAATAAAAAAATAAAAAATATACACTAAAAAAAAAGTCTACCAAGTCGGTCATTAAAGCTTCCACACCGATTCTATTGGGTACATAAGAAAAGACTAACAAAAATAAAAAATGTGTGAAGAAAACATTTAATATTTTAATTATCTATTTCGGGATGCTTCGTGTGATTCCTATATACATTAATAGGGATTTTAATACTATTTAATGCAAAATGGTACCCAACTTTCCTCTTTGGGCCGGAGGTCTACGGGCTGGTTTTGAAATCTAGACAAAGGAAAATACTTATGCGCCTGCAAAACTGAAAGTGTTGGATGTAATTTCGCAAAATTGGTGTGAAATCATCTTAGTACCCACCCGTACAATCTTCATAAAATTCATCAAAATTGATTTAACTTATGTAGGTGCCATGCCCATCATATGGATCTGATTAAAGGCATACCACGGATACAAAATTAGTTCCATGATGTCAAAAATCTAAAAGTCGAATGAAAATTTTCGATTCCGAGGACATATATATAAATTATGAATTATGTACATACATGAAATTCCTTCATAAAAGCATGTTCTACAATCTTATTGTATAAAAACGTAAATAATTTCAGATATACCCAGTCAACGAATCTTCTTTTCATTTTTCTTTTCCATTCCTTCTGTATCCTTGGCAGTAACTTCCTAAATTAGTTCTATGAAGATCATGCTACCTGCTGCTAATTATGTCATATAAGTCATATTTTCCTAGTTAGAGATTTTCCTTAATTCAGATATACGAATGATCCATGCTCTTTGATTCAGAAATTGTTTATTAAACAACAACCGATCTGGTTTAAAATGAGTATTTTTACTTTTAAAGTAGAGTCAATAGGATTATAAAAAGTTATTTTCGAAAAATATTTATTACATGTTTAACTTCTTTCTACAGGATCAGAGGACCATTTAAATTGAAATTCTTGATATAAAGGACATGGAGTATTTCCAGCAGAGGAATAAAAGAGTCATAATAGGAGCATATAGCCATTGCCTTCCTGTATTTCATATAACGGCTGCCAATATTGGAACTGATGTTATATCGCATTTTTGAATAGACTCCTATAGAATAGAGAAGTCCTTTATAAAAGAAACCTGCGATTGGATGTCCTTCAAACCGGCTATCCTTTCTCTTTCCGGGAAGCATCTCGAGGCTCTTAAGGAACATATATTAAAAGGCGTATCTCCTTCCGTTTGGACAGAATAATATTAAATTATAATATGAACCTATTTAAAGTTATTATATATATATATATATATATATATATATATATATATTATATTTTATTTTATATCAATCAGTTTTCGAAATATGATTTTTAAATGTTTTTTAACAACAAAAATTTTACTTTTTATTTATGTTTTAAGTTCTTTTTTTAAGGGGCTATGTTGGGTATCACAAAATGAATTGGAATCAAATACTACAACGGCTCTCCATTGTGATAACCACCTCCACCCCTTAATTATTATTATTATTAAATTATTGATCGAGTATTGTTTAATATTACATTGTTAAGCTCACCTTAGTTATGCCTATTGCCTATCGAAAGTGCGCACCCCTCCTTCTTAGAGATAACTTAAACTCAAATTACTTTCTAAAAAATATTTTTACACCTGCAGTTGTGTTGATTAAATCGAAAAATTCTTTTTCGTTAGATAGATCGCATTGAGGAAGGCTTTAATAACATCAGGCTGTGACCATAGGAACAGAGTAGTAGCCTTAAATAAATACTAAGAGAATAAGTTTCCTGCTTGCGTACGTTTCGTTGCCATGACTTCATACCGATGGAACCAAGTTGACTACACAAGCATTTCAATAAGTGTGAAATTACTGTTTGAAAGTGTTATTTTGTAAATAAATAAATTCGCACTTTATTGCTCTTTATAAAAAATTATTGTCTTGGCCCTGTTTCATGAAAATGTCTGCAACGATTGAAAGCCAACAGCTTATTATAGGTTAGTATTTTAAAGGTTGTTTTTGTATTTTTGGGATCAATCTTAATTTTAAGCGGGTAATACCGTGGGGCGCAGTTACTTTGTTGATAAAACTAATTCAAAAAAATATTCTAAGGTATAATTACATATTTTGATGCTTATTTATTTTCCTGTCAGTAAAAATTTTCAATTGTATTTTAGTTTACTTATTAGCATCTTTACCATGAATTATGCAGAATGTATCCAATACTTTTATTCATCGAACAAAAATTAGTTATTGCGACGAAGCAAAAGCAATAAAATAAAATTGCCGATAAAATCATCTATTCCTCCTGAAGTCAATGGCGAGAAATTACTGAATTATCGATACCATCGACAGTGGCCAACTATCGATTATCACTAATCATACTGAGAGGTTGTAGGAGCGGGGGAGAGCTGGAACAATGGAGATGCCCTACCCTCGAAGAGAGTCCGTTCACGGCATCCCCTTCCGCCTGCATCTGGCAACACCGCGCCAAATAACTCCTTCATCCCAATTATCTAATTCTGTGAACCCAACTATTGGCACTCGTATCTTTGTTGGTATTTCTCTACTTCAATATCTTTTTTAAATTATACTAGCTTCGCAAAGTGGGGCAAATCTTTAGAAACCTAACGAAATGAAGCAAATTTTTAAATTCTCGAAGGTCGAAGCTGGAAAATTCATTCCGTGAGATAGAACCGAGCATTTCTACATATTACTCGTTTTTACTTGTTTATATTTCTTTGGATAGTATTATTGCCTGACGAAGTAATTTTTCTATACTAATTGGATTTCTATCTTATAGGAAATTAATTATAGATTTAAAAAATGATGAGAAATGTTCAGTTACGGGAGAGAAATTTGGAATTGTATATTACTTTTTAAAAAAAAGTTCATTTTCATTGAAAACCACTTAAAAATATGATATGGGAAAACAGATTGAGATAAGAAGGTCCGGTTTGTGGCACTGAACTAAATTTTTGATAGACTATCCCTCCCTAAATAGAAAAAGTGATGCATATGTGTCGTCGTGAAAACTTCATACTGATGGAAGCAACTTGAATACACAAACTTTTTAATAAATCTGAAATTTGTGGGTGTAAAATTAATAATGAAGAACTCTACATCACGTTAGAATGAAAATTTTCAAATAAAGGAACAAGTAATATTATTTGAACGTCCCAATACTTAAAGTTGAATATAACAATAATTGTATTTAATTAAGTTATTATTATAGAAAATTAAATTATTTATTTATTTTATGGATTTGAATTATAAATTTAACTTATTTTTACAGAAAATTAAATTATTCATTTTATGGATTTTAATTATGAATTTAACTTATTCATACACAATTAAATAATGATTATTAATATTTGCTTGTGTAAAAATAAGTATTGGAACAGAAGTCGGCAGCGCCTTAAAACTTCAAGCCCGCAGGACTGATAGGCTTTGCACAAGTGTTGGCTCAGCAATTGAAGGCGCTCAGCCAATCATTGAGTCCTAGAATAGGGCTTGTTTCTTTTTTGTGGCAATGAATTCATAACAAAATTGCTAAAGTGCATAAATATAGTTCACTTGGAAAATGAGTGCCACAATACGAATTTTTTGTTTGCTTGGAATGCTTCTAGTAATGTGCTCTTCTTTGAGGATAAAATGTCAGATTTTTTGTTTCAATATTTAGCACAATAAAAAATTATCGTTACTTCAGCTATTATAAGTTTACTAATCAAACATAATGACTTCCTTCTAAGTGTGATTATAGAGTAACTTTATAAAGATTATATTGATAAAGAAAATAATAAATTATTTTTAATGTTTTAATATTATTCTTAATCCATTTAGGGAGCCAAAAAGTATCAATATTTGGCTTATGTATGAGTAATTGAAAACATCATTATTTATGTCAAAAATATTATTTTGTACTGTAACACATGCAATGAAATAAGTTGATTTTTTTTCTATGGAACTCAATTTATTATTTAGAATTTTTTTTTCAAATATGTTTCTTTATTATACATAAACTCTAAAGGAGCTTCTAATAATTTGTTTACTCTTTTTTTGGGAGGGGGAGGGAAGTTTTTGATTTTATCTCTTAATAGTCAAACTTCGAATTCTTCTTTAAAATTCCACTTTTTTGTATTGTGCCACTTTTATTCCAAACGAACGATACATTACATTTATAACGATACTTCAAATGATTTCTGAAACATAAGCTTAAAAAAAAAGATGTGTCCCATAAGTAAGTGAAAATTTATATGTGCGAACTTAAATTTTAAATGTTCTAGGTAGGAACTTCTATTACCAGAAATTTTATAAAATGTTTTGACGAGAACAACATATATATTTATTAACAGAACATTTATTAAGAAGTTCTAAGTGCTCAAGAAAATTTCTATTAAAAGGTTCTTTAGATAAAAGTTCTAGTCAAACTTTTATGTTAAAACTTTAACTGGAAAAGTTCTTGTAAAATAGTTAAACTGAAATTTTTAAAAAAAGTTCAATAAATGTTTCGTTCTATGATGCAATAATCAATTAATTTTCAGCATTAAATCATTAACAACTTAAAGGGTAAAAAATATTTTTACTAAACATTATAGAGAAAGAGAAGATTAACAGATTTCGTGTCGCTTGTGTATTTTCGACAAGTGAGTATCGATTGGGATAGCACCGGTTCCAGGAACTCAATCACTGTAGCAGCGATGTTGTCATCTGCATTAGGCCGATTGCATTCACCTAGTCCAGGTATTATCGAATAGGGATGGAGGAATCTATATTTGCTGGTATGATGCATAAATCTGTGTACGTTATGTATATGTGGGGCGGTCGAAGGTATCTCGCAATTGTGGTATTGACTATAGGAATATCTAGAGCTTGAACTGCTAGTAACAAAATTAAGGATCTAGTTCAGGAAACAACCATCAATTTTGGTATGTTTCAAAACAGATTGAAAAGTGAAAAATAAATATGAATGAGAGGAAATAATAGAGATGTAATATGCCCTTGAACCTCTAACGGAGACGAATTAATTGCAAGATAATTTTTTTTTTTTATTTCACAGTCTTTTATTTTTATTTTTAATACGATCTTTTTTTCTTTCTTCAACAGAAATGTGGATACAAACCATCTCCTTTAAAAGAATATATTTCGACAGTAGATCTTGACTTTCTTGAAAAAAATAGGAAAAAACTCCGGAGTTTAGACGAAGATTCGCATTTTTAGAAGAAAATCTTTCAGATGTAGAATAATATGAAATATTTAGTGATCATGATACTCTTAAGATATTTTACTAACATTTTATTCATATTAAATTGATGAGTGAAAGAAGGTGAGTTCATGTTGTTGGCCCTAAGATTAAATTTCAATCAAAAATATGGATATTATGGTGCTTTGGATGAATGGAGTGGAACCATTGAATTGAAGAGCCGCTCGATATGATCCAGGACAGCAGGCCACATATAATTACCACATCCAATATGGCACACCCTCACCTAGGTCACCTCTCTACCCTCCTCGCAGTACCAAATCGATCTGTCTGCATAATTTATCATTATAAAACTTTTCACAAGTATATAAGTTACCTGTGAAAAGTATATATATGCATATATATATATATATATATATATATATATATATATATATATATATATATATCAGAAATCTCCAAAAATTCCATATTCGTGCTCTAGGAGTTATGAAACGGATAGAAAACGCAGTCCCGCCGCTCACCGCCGACCTTCGACCCACTGCAATAGTCTATTTTTGCATTAGGGAAAATACCACTAAAAAGGCATTGAAACTGTTGAAATAGATATATTTTTGCTAATACTGGTCCGATTTCGATAAAACTTCTTTTATTTTTTAGGTATTTTAAATTTCCTTTCATCTTCGTTTTATAAGTAATAACAAATCGTCAGCGTATGCTAATAATGTAGTATTTTTTTGTAAGTCCAAAACTGTATTTATTAAAATGTTGCATAGTAACGGTGATAATGCTGCCCCTTGAGGAGTTCCCAAAGTCAGTCTCTTACCAGTGTATTAAAAATTTGTCTGAATGGCAAGTTTTCTATCAGTTAAATAATATATAGTATAGTCAGCTTATTAGGTACAGTCTGCTTAATTTATCATTATAAAACTTTTCACAAGTATATATATAAACAATTCACAAGTATAAGTTACATGCGAAAAGTATATATATACATATATATATATATATATATATATATATATATATATATATATATATATATATATATATATATATATATAAACGGACCATTTTCATAATTTATGTATCATGGCAGTCCATAGGTTTAACTTTTTCTAAGTCCCTTTAGAAATGTTTTCAAATTCTACAGATAGAGGAAAAGTAATTATAACAAATTTTCATTTAATATCTAAATTTTAACATTCAAGATAAACAGTAAAAAATAAACAAAGTGTAGAAGATGTATTTTTTTACTGCCGTTTACTAGACTGTAACATCTTTAATAACTTCTATATAAATAAATGAATTTAATTAAAGGCTGTTTTTGTAATAACATGATATTAGGTGAACTAGTTGGTAAAATAGGATAATGCAAGTACATATATACATGCATACATCCTTGGCGCTATCCATGCGGGCCTTCACCTCCCGTAAAACATTTGCCCATTCGTCTCTGTTCAGCGCCATGGTCTACCAGCTCGTTGCACCTAATCGTCGCGCCTCTCTGCCAATCTGGTCCATCCAGCGGGCTTTCGGTCTTCCAATCTTCCTCTTTTCCATTGGTATGTAGTTAGCGACTCTAATACCATTTCATCATACGCTACGTATGATAATAATACGCTAAACGATCTTGCTTAATTGTTCTTAAATGCCATGCCCAGCGAAGTCTGTTAATATTGACAAAATCCACCACAGGTATGGTCCGTCCTAAGAGACAGAATATACTTGCATATTTACTTAAGCGCATTGGTCGATTGTTAGTGAAGTTGATACCCATGAGTATTGAACTTCGGTGTAGTAGTCGGTTTCCTTCCACTACACATTACGGTCCCTTGCAAGTGCATCCGTCCCATTCATCAGTGCATATCAAAATACAGAAAGCTCGCATCTGTGTATGTAAACATGCAGAAACAAAATTAATTTATTTGAGTAAAGAAGTCTTCTTTTTCTTTTGGGGGTGAAAGACACCAAATCTCATGAGCGTCAATCTCACAAGCAACCCACCATTGCGTATATTTATGCATGCAATTACACCCTGTCCCTTAGGACGAATAGATTATAACATATATAAGTTATTTCCGTAGTCGGAGTTTTTATTAAGTTATTTTTTTTTCTTTACTATAATTTAGTATTGATATAGTACATTATGCCTCCTCTCAATAACGGGCGTTGTTGTTGTCCCCTACAACAAGGGTGCCATGTGTCCCGTTTTGAACGTGAAAGGCAATTATTTAAGGCAATTTAAGGTGGCCCGTCGGTTTCCAAAAATGTTCTGTTTTTTTTCCGATAAAAAAAGAACTTCAAAGTTTTTTTAAGCAATGTGTCTCTCGGGTACAATTGAAACAGTAGAAAAAGTATTTTCAAACAGAATCACTTCGTTCAATGTTTATGATTCATACACTATACTTATCAAGCGTTTTATGAAATGATTCTGATTTTGAAAATGATATGAAGTTCACAATAATATTTTTAGATGAAAGAAATTCGAGGACCCTCATGCAAAAGAAGTTAGCTGAACTTTTCGCACACAAACTGGATTGAAATGTAAGCTTAAAAAGTTTAATCTTTTATTTAATTCTTAAATTAGTGGTAATGCATATACAAATAATATGATATTTGATTTAATTTTATGTTCTGATTTTCAGATTTTTTTTTAAAGTTTAGTTCCATAGTAAATCAATATTAGACATTCTAAATTTATCTAATACACGTTATTTCCCGGAAATTCGACTGTCTCGTTTTGAATCAAAACTTTTATGGCCACCCTATCTATAACAAGAAACATATTGCGCGCGTTGTGCAATATTGTAATAAACTGTATTTAATAAATGAATAATACATTTTTATGATAGCCACAAACATCGTAACTCTAAGAAACTACGCTATTTACTTGGGTAAAAATGTTGATAATATTCAAGTAAAGCGTATATAGTCAGGGGGGGGGGGGAGGGAAAGGGATAACGTGGAGCAGGTGGGGTTTATCGGAGCTAGTTCCTCCAGTTCCTGGAGCTCCCTCTCTCCTCCCTCCCTCCTCCACCCAAGTTATGGTCCAGTTCAGGATACAGTCAGAGAGGAACTTTATTTATTTATGTATGCGCTCGGATGCTCCTATCTACTCTGTCGGATAGATAATATATAATACAGTCATGGCTCTAACCTCTAAGTGAGAGGGCATATTTAAATAAGTAGCCATAGAAGAATTTCCTGAATTAAAAATGGTTTAGAACTTGAAAAAGGACTATTTTTTATCCTTTGCGATAAAGATGACATTTTAGGGTCGTTATTATATTTAAAAAAAAGTCACCTTTTAAATTTTTAAGTTAAAGCTATTCTCTAATCTAATTATTTTTCCACAATTAATTTTTTGACTTAGACTGACTTTGCGCGATCATTTCCCTTGATCTTCTCATAGATCCGAAAACATGCAAATGATATGTTTTTTTTACTATCACTTATTTATATATGAAATATACTCGTATAGTTAAGGGAAGTATTTCGATCATGAAAAATCTCGAATAAGATTTTTCAACGTAAATACACGTTTTGACCTTAACGTCGGAATACCGGTCTAATAAGAACGCCGATAAGGCCGATCCAGGTAGTGCAAGGATACTCTTCATCTTCGGGAACATTTTAGCTCCTGGAGGTCTTCGTCCCGCCCTTCGTCATGCAGTTTTCAGCTAATTTTTTTTATCACAAGTGGTTTGGACGTGCTGATTTTTGTAACCGTCTGGTAGACCGATTTCCCAATCTGGAGTATATTTTGATGCCGGTCTCTCAGGCCTGCGTTCCTGGAAGTGTTGAAATTAGTACTTTCAAGACTTTGAAGAATACCGATCTGAGAGAATCACGTTTGTCAAATTGTTGAAAAACTAAATCGATGGTATATGCTAGGTTATTTATCAACTATTCAGGATATGTGTAATAACTCCTAAAATTTCCAAGAAGGAAATTTAAGTCCAACTGTGAATAATTTTGTTTTACTGTGATGTTTAAAGTTTTTTTCTTGTCTTTTGTTAGTTCCTTTTATTCATTCTATGTTCATTTGTCCATACATATGAAAAAAAAAAAATCCTTGGTTTTGTAGTTCATTAGTTCTTGTGTCCAATTGTATGACTTTTTTTTTTACGGAAAATTCTGTATTTTATAATCATTTGGCGAAAAATCCTTGGAGTGTAAGCTAGACCAAAGAAATCTTGGTATCTTATGGAAAGACGTTCGACAACCATAAATGTGCACTTATAATATGATAACCCAAATAATTATTGTTTATTTAGCCTATTTTTAGAATTGTAATAATTTGTAATGCTTGATATTTTTTCTGTATCTAATAACGATATTGGTATTTATAAGCTTTTGGTTTATTTCTTTCCTGGTTTATTAAATTAAGATTACGAAATATTAAACATCTGTTCAAGAGACTGTATACATTCTGCTATTGAATTTTCTCGCAATATAGTCTGAGTGTGAGTTTATGTGACAAGCAGTAATGAAAGAATTTATCTTTTCACAATTTAAGTTTCTATTTAAACTTAAAACTCGTATATTTAGTGGAGTATTGACAAGGTAGTACATAGTGGACTGAGAGGAGAAACCGTTGTTGCATATTTAACATACCGCGAACATTGCCGACAGCTCAGCCGTACCAGTGCAATGGCAGCTGTTAGCAGTGCAATGGGAGCTGTTAGCACTGCAATAAAAATGTGAATTGCAGATTGGAAAAGATGAAGCTTTGACTCGACATTTATCTGCAATGGACTAGATTTTATGCATTTATTCAAAACTTAGCTTTTACCCTCCAACGTCACTTGCATAAAATAGTGGCTTGCACCTTGACCGGATTACAGAGGAGCGAAAGCATCGTTTTGCGAACAAAATTCCGTAAATGACAAATTATATAAGGTAAGTAACAATTAGTGATTGATCATCTGAATCAAATGATAGGCGAGTCATGTTCATTCTGAGAATTTGCGTGTAATTTAAAAAAAAAAAACAAAAAAAAAACTGGCAATAGAACTAATTTTCATGATAGTGAGTGTACGATTGAGCGTAATATACGTAGCGTAATGTATCTTGGCTGGGGTCCGGTCAATAAATAAACACACAAATAAGAGGTTACACACGCACATTATAATGATTTTTTTAAAATTATTATCAGGCACACATTATAATAAGTTTTTTTTTATTTGTGTGTATATTTATTGACCGCATCTCCAACCAAGATTCTCTTACGAACTAATTTTCATTTGAAGCACAAATAACTGATCTTCATTTATCTGAAATTTATTTTTTGCATGTTTGGATACACTTGGTAATGCTAAGGGTTGGTGTCCGGAGTAGGCCACACAATCCGCAGCACAATCATAAATGAGATGAAAAATATTATATTTTTATAAAAATAAAAAAATAATAATAAAATAAAATAAATCTAATTGACAAACTGTTGATGTGTGCTGTATGCTTATATTGCAAAAACATTCAGCCTTTTACCTCGATTAAATTTATTAAAATGTGAGCTGTTGGAGATAAGTATGATTTGGCCGAAAGAAAAGCTTGTTGGCTGTCTTTTTTGAAAGGATGAGCCAAACTTAGAATAATAGCTCAAGCAGCGACCGGAATCAAATAATTCCTTAGTTTCTTTAGGAAGCCTTTTTAAAAGCGCAGAAATTCAATTAGCCAAGGGGCTATCGTTTAGGTAAAAAATTTACTTAAGATTATCGTTACCAGCTGATGTTATACGTTTTTGCCGACGTAAAACTTTTGATTTTGATTTTATTAAAATCAACACTATTTTATCTCCTATGTGCTGGTAAAAAGCTCTCATGTGTTAAAAAGCAGTAACATGATTTAAATTGATCAAAAAGAATCCTCCAATTGTTAGTGTTTATCGCATTCGCAACATTTACATAGAAATCATTCATGAGACAGTCTTAACATAAGGTTGTTTCACGGTAACCTGTAATATCACGTGCTTGGCACATAGGAGGTTTCGCGGCGGCAACGAAGTTATGTATTTCTGTGTATGTATGTATTAATACACAAGCATTTTTTTTTTAATTTCATTGCCTGACACCTACAGAGAATAATTACATGAGAAAGGATAGTACCCGGCTGCACCTCTTTTCTGGCTTCATTCAGTTACCTTGGTTAGTTAAGGAAGGAGATCTCTCATCCAACGCCTTTTAGTCTCCTCCTTATATTCATGTCAGATGTAGCTGTATCTCATAGCAGTCTGTTGATATGTCCCACAGTGGAGACCAAAATGCTGAACTTACCATTCTTATGTTTTTTGAGATGCTGAATCCGAAATATGTATTTCAAAAACTCTATATACATATATTAAAATTTTTTTTTTGAATTTTGTTGGATTTCAGGATTAGAAAAATAAAAAATAACTAAGAGAATAAAATTGGTCTATTGAATTTAAGAGGGTAACATTATTTTAATATTATATTGTTTAATATATAAGATAAAATGTAAAATGTAAAAACTTTATTTTTGAAACTAGAGTTTTCCTCTTTTTTTGTTTAAATGTTCCATAGACGATTGTTTAAATATTACATTTCATATGTAATATTAAATGCTATATTACGTTTTTACCACTTCCATTTTGATTAAATTGATAATTCAATTAGAAGTGCTTAGAACGAGCTTGCCCCTGCCTTAAGTGATAGGTGCTTAACAAGGTATCAGGAAGACTCATTATTCAAGCAGTAGCGGTTGTGAGGCAAGTGGAAAACAGTTCGTTTCTATTGGATTATCATACTGATACGATCAATTAAAAAAGTTAAAATGTCTGTGAATCACATTTTAAAATCTTCAGTGATAGTTATGAATTAGACTGTGAAATATTATTGAATAAATATATTGAAAAAAAGGGATTTTTATTTCAATACGCTAGTACGGAGTTGCACCGGCAAAATATGATAGTAGAGGTAAGTTTACACCACACACACACGCACATACTTGTACTACAACAAAGCTCTGAACTTACCCCTACTGCCATGTTTTGCCTGAATTAAAACTCACTAGCACTTAAAAACTAGAAAACTGTCAAGGAGAAATGTAGATCACAGAGTATTTTGAAGAACAGCTTCTGAACGTTCCACTTACGAAAAAAATTAAAAAGAAAAATAGGGCCTAGTGGTGGATAAACCCTACGATATATCTGAACAGCAGAAGCTGAAAGATCCGACTTAATCAACAGTTTGGAATTTATATCTGTACAACTCATTAGACTTCACTTCAGCGAACACTCGCGGCTGATTTGTGATACATCAGGATTTAGACTTCATGCTCCCAAAAGGGCAGTTCTTACATGTTGAGGATATGGATTTAACGAGATCATTACGCACTTAGTCCACTTTACCTTATTTTATAAAAAAAGAAAAAATTAATTTTCAACTTCCGATGAACTAATTGAACAATCACTTTCAGCTTGAAGTGAAATATTTGGCTCCTAACATTTCGGAAACATCCAGACGAAAATTTTAAACTTTTTTTTGGGGGGGAGGGAGGTAATTTCTGAATGGAGGAAATACGCAATGGGCGTCGTTAGGTCCTGAAGATTTCCTTGAATAGATCCTTCTAAAAAGTTTTACATCTTTATTTGGAGCTTCTTGGGCTTTCTAACTTAGCTGGAAAGCGTGAAAATATTTTGACCAGTTTTAAGATCATTCGTCCCATTGTGTGTCGTGAAAAATTTCGAAACCGAGTTTTCAACGGAAATACTCGCTGTTTTTATTGGGGGTTTTTCAGTTATGTATTTAAGATACACGTATGCCTGAGATGCTATCGCAACTATTTCGCTAAAATTCTGTTACCAGAAGAGCTACTTTTTAGCGATTTTCTGAAAAACGACTCAAATAACTTAAAAAACTTTTAAAATTTAATTCAAATAAGCAGGTAATTGAACGCTGCGAGATTTGCTCACAAGATTTTTTGTTTTATTTACCATTTACCCATAATAATACGAAATTGTATTTAGTACTGAAAAACTACAATTTTGAAGGATTGAGACAAGAATTTTGTTGGGTCCGGGAATTTATGGAATCATTCCCTTGAAGTTCGTACCCAACACTATTCTCTTCAGGAATAGTTCATAGCTGGAGAAATGGTAAGAGAACATTAGGGTTCTTAAGCAGGCCACTCGTCTTGAGATCTGACCAAGCGTCCAGGTGGTGCCGTTTAGCTGGCAAACCTCTGCTCTCTAATCATGGCGCGTCATGTAATTCTATTTGACGTGAGGAAAAACATTGTTTTCTCATGTTGGATGCAAGATCTACTCTCCAATTCTTCAGAGTTTGTAAGTGACCAATCATGTGAATATTAATACTCCACTATTATAGAAATAAATTATTATTATTATCATACAAATTATTATAGAAACAATTATAATTTCCTTTTTTATATTATTCAATGGAAACTAAATGGAATTTCCATACAAAACTGAACGGAAACTTTTAAAAATGATTTCAAGTAGAGGTGTAAGTGAAAGTTGTGTGATGCATGCAACGCACCGGATTTTTTTTTGTTTACAATTTTATTAGAAGTTTAACCTATTTCTGGCAGTAGACTTCAACAGATCCTGTTACGTTAGATTCACTGTAATAATAGAAGTTGGGGAGGAGGGGCGCTGAGGGGCGAAGGCAATACCCTATTTGTATTCGGCTGTAAAGAGACAATACATTAATCCCCGCTTCGGTGGTGTCATTGTTCCCAAGCGTATTGTCTCTGTTTCCACTCGTCCAACCCTTATTGGTTCTTCTGTCACAAAAGGTTTCCAACTTTTTTTCTTTAATTAGCTCTGTGAAATAGTTACATTTGTAACTAACAAGTAGCTGTTGCCTTTTCATTTATGATTACTATACTTTGTTATGTGATCTATGTTACATATCTAGTTACTCGAGCGAAAGCCAAGTCCTGTTTCAACTCGACCGTTTGGCATTTCGTCTGTCTATCCGTCTGTCTGTTACGTGATTATGACAAAACGCTTTTTTTTTCTCTCAAATTTGGCACAAATGCTCCTTGAAGTAGAGAAAAACGACGTATGTGTAGGAATTTTTTGATTCCGATCTAAGACTGCAGTCGTTTTAATGAGCTCTTATAATAAAAAATCTGTTCGTTCCGCATTCACCACCAAATTCTTTGTTCGATTTCTTCAAATTTAGTATGAATATTTCTTCAAGGTATTTAAAACTACGAATGTTATAATTTTTATTTATTGAGTCAAATTTCAATTACTTTTTTTATTTTGCAATCAACGGATAGTGAAGAGTAAATTACTTTTTTAATAAAAAAAATAGTTGGGTCTAAGTGTCCATAAAGAGCAGAGATTGCTAACTTTGAGTGAGTGAGTTTAAGATTGTAAGGTAATTAATAAATTAGCTTGTTTGCTTGGTAATACAGGTATTAAATAGCTCTTTCCGGGTAAGTAGGTAAAAGTACCCCAGAGCGATAAATGCCTGCCGACTTACACATACGTACACCTTCGCAAGAAGTTGCTATTAAGAAAGTTTTTGACCTTTAGTGCCCTCCTGTGTCCCATATTTAGCCCAAGTATCTTGAAACGGTGTAAATTTTTCACTGTTTCTTCTTATTCTTTTTTTTTTAATAATTTCTCAATGTTGCTATAAGCCTTGGAGAACATTGCATCCTACAGCAGTTTTCCGAGAAAAACTAAGAAAAATTGTATGAAAATTTGGAGAAAAACTTAAGGCATACTGGCACCATCAATTTTGTTGCTACAGGTTGAAATGTTTTAAAGAAATGGTGCAAATTTTGAAGTATGTCACAATTTATTCAGTTTTTACTTAAGCCTGTCATTATTGTAAAAAAAAATGTTTTACAGTTGAATGCCCATCGGCAAGGATAAAATTCATTAAGAAATCAAATACAAAAAATAAATAGTTAAAACTAACATAAATAATGGTGAAGATATCGTTGACTGTTTGTGTAATCAAGAAGATGGTTGGTGGTCCGGTCAAGAGTGATAAAACACAGTAAGTGTACAACTCCTTTTAACGTATACCGCCGTTTCGGCGTGAGTTTTAGGTCTTCATCAGTTATTATTTTACAAGATGATATCTTGTAATATTTCTTAAGAGTATAGTTATCCTTAAGAAAATTGAAAAAAAAAAACGAACCATAAAAATAACGGAAAATAGATATACCATGAATTGTTATTGTAGTACGTGATACGAGTATGAAAATTACATACCTATATAATAATAGTAATAACTATTTCTTGTGAGGGTGCATGTGTAAGTCGGCAGGCATTAATCATTCTGGGGCGCTTTTACCTGCCTTGCCCGGACAGAGCCTTCATACAAGGTTACTGAATTTACTTTGTACAAGGTTATTGTTCCAATACTCTTCAAACAATATAGTACATAGTTTGGTTTGAAATTGTAAATATAAGTTAATATTATATTGTAAATAAAGGACGTTAAACTATTAAATTAACCATCAAAACAAAATAAAAATAAAATTACATATATTGTAAAAAGGGGGCCAAAAATGTACTTCCTCGAGAGACAAATCATAATGTCCGGTATCCCTAGAAACAACGTTTACTTGTCAATGATCGACAATATTGGCTAAACCAGTTTTTTCCAAAATGTGGTAGGCGTGCCCTCAGGGGTAGGGTAAAAGCTTGGTGGAGTACGCGCTGCACCGGATTTTGAACATGGAAAAAATATTTAAAAAAACTTCGTTGCTTGTTAGTATTGTGTCCGTATGTGTTTTATATGCATTTGTAGACATTAATTCAAAAAATAGGAACAGCCTTTTGGATGTGGAACCGATTCATAGATTAGAATTGACAATTAAGATAATATAAACAATTTCAACCTTCTCATTGATCCTAATAAATATTATTTGTAACTTTTATTTATATTTATTTCTTTTTATGTACTAAAATAAGGAAAAATAAATATATTTTAGCATAACTAATTGTTGGACCGCAACCTCCTCAATATGAAAGAAATTAAATTTAAAAAATTGCCCCCTCCCTTCTATTTTGAGCTGGCTACGCCCTTGGTTAGTGATATATTTTAGAGTATAATCCAGGTATTTAGTTGTAAAGTAATAGTCTGTAGCAGAGCCATTGTTTAGTTATACAAGGCCTCGCATCTAGGGACTATTGTTCTCAATACATACTTTCTAAGTAAAACATTATCAGACTCACTATCAGAATGAACAATAGGGTATGCTTTATGATGATCATATTTATATTCCATAGTTATTTAAATTATATAACGTTATACCAGCTTAGGTTTTTAATAGAGCCTTAAGAGAATTAAAATAAACTAAAAGGACATTAAAATGTTTATATGAATTAACCTCTAATAATTAAATAATAAAAACTTGTAAAGATATAGGAAATATTTTAGCATAATATCTATTTGACTCAAATTAATAAATAAAATACTACATTAAATTAAGAGATGAACAGGATCGAAGTGCGAATAGATGAATGAAGGTCAAATAATTTTAAGTGGCTCTACCAACTTATTTAATATGGACGAAATTAATATGGTTCGTATGGCGAGGAGGAGTATGTACAATTTATGTATAAATTAAAAAAAAATTAAAATTGTTCTTTTATAATGTATTATAACTAATTGCGAATAATGTGTGATATTGATATGGAAGAAATGATAAAATTACAAAGTTTTAAAAATTGCAAAAATATGTGATCATTTATAAATGAAAAATAAATATCTAACAAAGGAAGTATTAGTTGACGACAGCCCTTTTGATCAATTTGAAAAAAAATATTTCACGCATTTAAATTTGAGTCAAAACTGTTTTTATTTCACTTTAAGCTATGGAATATTATGGATCCGAAGCGACTAGTCAACGGCTAAAAAAATTGGAAATGACCGATCGATAAGGTTTAAAAAACCCTCCATAAAATAATCGAAGAAATCTAATAATAAAATGTCAAATTGTCTTTAAGTTGAAACCATTTTTTTGGAAGTGGGGGGGAAATTTGGAGTGAAAAGGGGACTTAGCGGTAAGCGGACGCGTAGGGTAGGAATGTGAGTATCGAAAAATATATATCGATATATATCGTATCGGTAGTTTTTGAATATATCGAAATAGTAGTTCGACATAACGAAAAAATATTGATTTTTAGATATATCGGGTCACGATTCATATAATTAAGATTTTTTTTTTATATTATCTATTTAAGTGGTAGGGTACAATTAAGATATTTTTTTATATAAATATTTCTATTTATATAATTGACATATTGCTTTTATAATATTTCTATTTCTCTGCCGCTATCATGAAGACGTTGTTTTTATAATATCGATATTTCTGTACCGATTTGATTAAAATATGTTTATATAATATCAATATTTCTGTGTCGTTATAATTAAGATAACATTTTAAATAAGTTCATTTTAAGCATACTTCAAATATTAACAAACAGGTTATTTCAAATCGTCGTTCCATTTCTTTTAGGTTTTATTTTTTAATTTAATAAAAGAACTACCGATATTTTGAAATATTGATATTTTTCTACCAATATCGTTATGATGTTATTTTGATTAAGTTCATTTCCAGCAGGATTTAAATATCAAGGAACAGGTGATCATATAACAGATGATCATACTAATCATCCACCTATTTGCTTAGACTTTCTTTAAATTTTACAAAAAATACAAACGATATTTTTATACCGATATTATCATGAACTTGTTAAATGATATCGATATTACTATCAATATCGATATTTTGCTTTCGACATCCCATCCCTAGAACACAGCCACTATAGATAGAACACGAACATACCACACAAGTTTTTATTGTTCATTGTTTGTCAATCCCACAGTTCTTGAAGAATTTTTATTGAAATATAACGGTTATCGATATTAAAATTTTAATATCGATATTACGATATATCGAAAAAGATATAGGACAAAAATATCGATATATTTTTCAGCATCCCTAGCATAGTGCACCTACTTGTCTTGATCCGCCCCTGAAAAATCCTTTATTGTTTCGTAATTGGTGATTATACCATCTTCATTTCTCTTCATAAGAGTTGGTTACTAATGTCCTGAAACACCTTTTAGTTACATTGAAGGTAGAAGCGTGAAATGGAAGGGACTAAATCAAATACTCAGGTGTTGAAGGCTAGAAATGAGTTATGCCTCAAGACACACCTGTGCACCCTCCAAATTCTCTTATACCGATGCCTTATATATTTTCCCTTTTCTGTCCTATTTATCCATAACTCCACTTAGGATATGGGATACTCGATTTATTTTTCATTATATTTTCAATAACCCCATATTCACGTTATTTTGAGACCAGACCTAATTAGGTATATACATATATATATATATATATATATATATATAGGTATATATTTTTTTGGTTGCACTCCAGAGGGGGTCACCCAGGCCCGCGGTAACAGAGGCGCAGAGGGGGCCAAATCCCCAGATGGTAATCGGGTAAAAGTTAACTAAAAAAAAATGTATACAGCTAAAAAGTAAGTTGAACAAATATATGTCAATAAAAAAATCATTTCAATTAATAATAAATAATACTACGCACTACCAGTGGGCCCATTGGGTAAATATGACACTGGTTGTGAATTGTTGTAAATATAAAATAGTTCAAGTTCTAGTTGTGTTATTATGAACACTAATTGAACAGTAATTATTATTAAATTATATTATCATAATTAAATATTTTTTTAAATATTATTTTATTTTATATAGAACAATTAGCTCTAATTATTATAATGAAGTAATACGTATTGTTTTCCTAGTATCTTAATTCATATATTAATATTATTAACAAAAATAAAATAAAAATCAAGAAATATTGAAGGGGTCCCTGAATATTGAAGGTATTATATTGCCCCGCAACGAACCATGGTGTCCCCGGTGCAGTGGCAGGCTGCTTATAGCTCCATAACCAATCCCTTTGGGACCAATTCGGCAGTGCCATTCCCACCGACGCACAGTGTTACGTGGGCCCCATTTTATAATAAAGTACAAGTGCAAGTAGACCTATTACTTACTGCGGATAAGACACTCTATGAAATGTTGAAACACGAACAAATTTAAAATAGTTAATAACTATTTTAAATTTTGTGGAGTTTTATGAAATAGGATCCAGGTATAGTCATGTCGCGCTCATAACCTAATTTTCGAATGTTTATTTTGAAAAAAATAATCATATTTAAAAGAACTAATTCAAAGATAGAACACGAGAATTTAAACAAAAGGCACCTTGAATGTTCACTTAATCCAGTATTTTCGTCTTGAACTCAGTCTATGTTTGAGCCTCTTTAGAACTGTTTTATTGTTTTGTGTACGAATAAATAAAATGAATAAGTAAAAAATGTCAAGTTCGAAAGCAGGTGTATAGGCCCTATTAAAAATTTATCAATGCATTTTTATTAATTCATTAGGTGGGGACGAAATTTATGTGCTTAACGTTTATCAGTTGTCATCCGCAAGATGGTAAAGAAGGATCAATCTAATTTATCAATCCCTACTTAAAGTTTATATTTTAATAAAATATTTTTTTTCAATTTTGCGGAAGTGGTTCACACTTTTCTTTTCAGTTATATATTCACAAAAGCTTCCATTATAACGCTGAATTTACAACTTTGACAAATATTTAGAAATAGAAACTCAAGTACCAAATTTTGCCAAAAACGTTCCCTTCTTTTAGGCACTTTCCGAGCTAATTGTAATGTAATAAAGATATCAAAATATCCCTGAAAGATTTCAAAATTAGAATGGCTGACGAAATAATTACATGTATTAAAAAAATAAAAAAAAAACCTTCCTCTTCCAGTTCTCCTAATCCACCACCAAAATCAGCTGTCAGTATTGACGCTGCGGTGCTCAAAGACAAAGACAAATTGCTTTTAAGAAGCTCTAACGACAAAATAAATATTAAATAATAAAAATATATGTCTAAATTTTAACAAGAAGTGAAATCATGTTATAAATAAAAGAATTTAAATAACAGAAACAAACGGTACCTTAATTAATTAAACCTTGCCATTAAATTTTAAATATTTTCATAAAATATATTTTCTTAATTTCAGTGTTATTTAGGTTCCAAGACTAAAAAACATGATATATTAAAAAAGATAAAAAAACAACCCGATATCTATTCTTGCCAAGCTTAGGGTTAATTTAATTATGCAGACAATATTAGATGCAGAGAGATTGCTTTTGAAAAATAAATTATTTAAATTCTTCTTTAATTAATAAGTCCAAGCGACACATATATTATGCTATGTGGAAAATTAATTTCTTTTTCTACAATGAATGATTTCAAAGAACCGAATGGTCGATTCGATGCCCGGAACTATTAAATTCGATGCCAGTTTTTTATTTAGAAATTTCTGTATCAGAAAACGCTTCAACAGTTCGTCTGCTAAAAGATATATTATGGAAAAAAAATTTGAATAGTAGAAATATGGACTTACACTCGAGTGATCTTTTAAAAATTATGATTTAACCATATTATATTCGATTAGGCCTCCCATAATTCTTTCTAAACTTTGTTTTTGTTATTTAAATATCTCTACTGGAGCAAAGCCTCGTATACAAATTAAATCGAATATTATTTATGTTTTGTTATCGGTTATAGGATTGCATGGTATTATTTTACAAGCACTGATGTACGTATTTTAAATTAAGACTATACATATGTGAAAAAGGCCTTTGAAAATTTACAACCTGTGTGTAAAAGAACAAACACGCATTCAGTTTAATCTTTTATATTACCAACTTTGTCCGACTGTTACGTTGGACTATTTATTTCCTTTAGGCTAGCCATCATTTCACATTAAGCAGACTAATTTAGATTGGACTATTGCTCAGCTTCTGATAAAAATGATACGAGTAGAGGAATGTTAAAACTTGTCTTATCTATTTTCTAATAATCAAATTTATTTTTATTTGTTTTTAACTCCTACGGTATACATTAGATGATATTTATTCCTTTTTTCCTTTTTTTTTTTTTAGGGAATTTTTTTATTTCTTAAATGAGCATTCATATAATCAACGATAAATGTATACTTTTCGAATTATGCACAAATGAAATATACTTTCCGTCATAACTTTGTCCTTCTTTTTCAGGGGAATTTAGTTCATGTATAGATAGTTAAAGGACTTTAAGGAGAAGACTTTAGGAAAGTTTTATTAAAATCTTCTGAGACATTGTGGGCTATATTCCAGACAACAAGTGTTTTTTTCGGCTTTTGCGCAGCCGCTATATCGAAAGCGGTAGATTATATAATTGAAAAACCTTGAAATGAAACATTGGAATTTGGTAAATATTGCTTTTGTAGTTTTTTACGGTCAGCTTTTGCAAACGAATAACGGGCTGTCTTTTTATATAATAGTCTGATGACATGAACAATGTAACTGATAATCCAGCAAATACTTCAGTTCATGATCACCTCAGCATACTGGTACAATCCTTCTCCTCCCTATTGCCCAGAAGTCCTCAAAGAAGGCTAAACTGACAATGGCTCAAGGATCTTCTTATTCATTGACGATCTAAAGATTAGTTTGGAATTTCAACCATCATCAAGCGATTCGAGGGAATAAAAACAAATGAGAAAATAAAAAATATAAATATAAAATTTGCTTATGCCAACCTTTCACGGATCAACATGTAGGCCTACTTGGTATGATTACATTAGAGATTGGACTACCATTAGATCGCCAATAGGGTTGCAGGACTTCCATTGGATCGCCAATTAGAGATTGGACTACCATTGGATCGCCAATGGGGTTGCAGGACTAGTTAGAGCGGCTATGATGTCATTGCTCATTTCCGATCGTCCTATAAGCAACACCCACTACGAATATTCTACCGCGTAGCATCGTAAATAGAGATATCGTCCGACGAAAAAAAACGCAAACTCCATTTGTTTACTACTACTACGCCATTATTTGTTTACTACTATTACAGAACGTTCCGGTTTTCTTTTGTTTCGTTAGGCCATTAAAGTATTGTTTTTGTTTTTTTAGTTTTCATATTTTTTTGTAGCTTAAAAGTTTTTATTCTCATGAACAATAATCTTTTATTAGAATTTGTAAAGGTCAAAAAATAGATCGAACACAGTCGATGTCTTTGGGGCTCGAGTGACGAGCCACGCAAATAGACAAGCGCGAAAAGTTTTCCAAAAGCCATTTTGAATGTGTACCAAAAATTTATAATCGTATAAGGGTATTTATTCCGTTTTGAAACTAATTGGGTAACTTTCACTATAAAAATCATGAACGTTGTGCCATCCACTCTAATGTAATTTTTATATCCCTCTCTCTATATTTCATTTAACATCTTCAAATAATTTTTATTTATTCGGTTAATTTTTTTTTTTTTTTAATATCCGAAACTTTATTTGTCCTTATTTCTAATAGCAATACCAATGGGTGTTTTCTGTTTCCAAGCCTCCGGTTATTATTATGATATCGGTTACTCATTATGATGAAACCGTTACTAAAAGCTACAGCTGGGCAATGCATAACCATGCCAAAAGTAACTGTAATAACCAAAACAAAACATATTTTATTAAAAAATAAAATGAGAATATTTATTATGTGAAATTGAAATCTGTGGACATGAAATCATTGATTTGACGATCAATGGTGTGACACAATTACAGATATATTATAAAAGAATAGGAATAATCAAATTCATTTTATTTGCCTTCTTCAATTTATTTTAAAAAAAAAAATTGAATACAATCGATTTCGATAAACAATAACGTTGCTGCAATTCTTGAAGATGCTATTATTCTTATTATATATTATACCAGACTATGGTGGAGTTGTGACTCAGCGTGAATGTATATTGTAGTATGAAGTAAATATATTTTAAAAATAACATATTTATTAGTTTATATATAAATACTAGATGTGAAAGCTGGAGACTAGACAAAAGCAATAGAGCCAGTAGATAACAGACTGTGACGGATCACGGTTATAAATCCAGTAACAGTTATTTATTAGGAGAGAATAAATAGCGACCAACTGCTATCTACTCTAACTGCTATTCATCAAGATACTTTACTGTCTGCAGGTGCTCAGTTTGTTACTCTGTACCTCGGGGATCCCTGTTAGTGCAGTTATTACCTCAATAGCTCTTTTCTATCCTCCCTCTCCTCCAGAGAAAATTCTTGATTCATCAACTTTTTTAATTACCTAATTGCAGAACTCACTCCACGATATGTTTTGTTATATTTTGTGGATAATTGAGAAGGCAGGTGCAAAATGGGCACTCGAGCTCATGTGTCCTTTTTGCGGAGGACTCATCTTTAGCTTCTATGTTTTGTCCAAATTTCAAATCAATATCTTAATTGAGATTTATTACATAAAAACAAAGGGGAGACAAAATCGTATATTTCATCTACAATTGAAGCGATATAATCGCCATCACCTTTCAAAGTTTGCAAGAACTACAATATAATTTATAATCTACTAGTTCCTCTTTTATTTTTTTTTTAATAAACCTAAACATTTTGAAAAGATGATAAGTTTGTAATTCAAAAATATGCAATGATGAGATGTAAACGTGAAGATATTTGCTGCTGAAATACTCCAAATGTCTTCTCCAGATTTAAGTTCTTGCATATAAGACGTACATATTAATATAAATAACATTATAAATTATAAATTTTGGCCAAAATTGGCAAAACGGAAATGGTACTTCATTTGGTCATTCATTAGACTTTTATCAAAAAGTATGTAAAAATATAATGTAAAACATCTCAAATTTGGTAAATACAACTTTAATATGAATGTAAATAATATAATAGATGTTCGTTGAAATTGGTGAGCTGAAAGGGATGGATACTTTTCTTGAAGGTCATAATAAACTTACGTCAAAAGTTATATTAACACTTAATACAGAGATCATATCGACGTCGTTTTTTGAAAAAGGCGTACGTGTCATTTAGGAAACTTTACAGGATACATATGAAACGACTTTTCCCAAAATAACAATATATTTTTTTGAAATTTTATTCTTTATTGTAGAGTAGGAGTTTATTTAGTAGAGTTTATGTAGATAGAGTTAGCCTGGCAAAACCTTTATAATTACAATATATTTTAAAGGATTCCAGCACTGGTTAAGACCAGGAGTGACGACTGAGAGGCGGTGCTTACGTCATCAATATTCGATTTTCAATTTTATTTTCGATATATCGTGAGCGGGAATAGATAGAGGTTCTTTTACGTCCCAAAATCAATTTGGAGTCTGCAGCAGGAGAATAAGGTATAAGTTAGCGGATTCTTCCGCTTAAAATGTCGAAACCGTCGATTTCCAATGCTTTATCTAGTGACATAGACAGTTCTAATGTTGTCCCGGAACACGAAGAAATCTCTTGGAAACTTGCTACCTACTGAAAACTGAAAGAAAATGGCGTATGATGAGACCGGAATGAGACCTGCAGAAAAAAGAGCTTGTCAATAGATGGATGTTGCGACGATGAGTGTGGTTTTTGAGATACTGCTGTCTTCGGAAACTAGTAAACAAATTCAGAATCACTTTTTGAGCCACCGATTTATAGTTTAATAGGCGTAGATGCAGTGTTCACATCAGATATTTGTATTACATACTGTATAATATTTGCCTAGGAATAAAAATGATTTATATAAAAAAACATTCCTGCAACAAGGTCACCCTATATCATTTTTATTTAATTACATCTCTAATACTGAAATCTCAGACTACAACATGCTTGAATGTTGTTATATGATAGTTTAAGATAATAATTTTGGTAGCAGTAATTTTCAAATACCTTTTTTTTTTTTTAAACGCATTTTTGCATCTACTGCCTCCATTTTATTTGTAAAATCAACTTTTACATTTAATTTTTAATAAATATTAGCTCCATCAATGTTTACTGTTATTGAAATAAACCATTTTTCTAACTTCTAATACAAAATATCGTCAATTCGTTTTTATCAAGTTATTCAAGATGGTAGAAGAAACTGGGATCTTCAACTTTCCTGCAATTATTGTTAAATTACACTTAAGTGATGTTGGATGTGCATGATAGCGCCGTAGCATGTTGTTAACCAATTAGTTTACTGCTAAATTGTAGGAGTTATGGTCGGCCACTCAAGTGAGTTTTACTACAGCAATTGTAAAGGAGAATCTTGTATCCAATGATAATGTAATCAAAATATAAAATACTCTATTTTTCAACAATTCGTGATGGCTCAGTAATTTGAAAAGTCATAAGTATCCTCCTTTTTCTTTTTTTTTTTATACGCTACTTAAGGATTAGATAAATTTGGATAGCAGGATTACAAGCTAGGATGCACTCAATAGACCACTTGAACCAGACAAGAAGAGCTACACAACACGCAGCTCACCTGTCCCAACTTCCGCCGGAAACTGCAATTACACAAACGCAATGTCTGCTCCACTTCCTGTTTCACCGAGGGAACTCATCCAATGCTATCAAATATTGAATATATATTAAACATTTATGTATAGATTTTCATCTATACGTGTATTTTCATCTAAATCCATTTCCACTTCGTAGCAGTAGGTATTTATAGATTATTTATTATTGTGTAAACAAAATCTTTTTGGTCCAAAATTATAAGAAAAAACTGTAAATTAAGCTTATTGAACCACTCCGTATTCCAAATGAATTGATCTACCGTCAAAGAGGGTTTACTTTGCACCACATTTTGTATTTTTTTTTTTTTAATTTTCTGAGCTTTTAACCATTTCTATGAGTTAGATTAGTCTGAAATTTATATCTCAGCTTTCTTTAGAGTATATTCAAGTTTTAAGATCCCCTTGAGTTCAAATAGCCAAGTCACGCAAAATGGCCTTTGTGTGTGCATGTGGTAAGCCAAACTCAAAAACGAAACTTTGTACGAATTTAAGATAGGATGCATACATGCATACATGCCTGGGATGTTACTGTTATGTATAAATTAATGACTTTTATTATCAGCTAGGTCTAATCCTGATTGACGCATTCAGACAAGTCTTAATTGCCGAATTAAAAAAATAAAAAATTATAGAATACTTTAATTTTTGTTTATATGAAATAGCTAACCTTCTCTCATTGTTAGCAGTAATGAAAAAATGATAAATATAAACTATGAAATAATTTCATAATTACCTAACTAAAAAAAAAAAAACGAGAAATATAATTGCATAATATTGCGTTGGAAAGATAAAGATTTTAGAAAAACTAATATCTAACATATAAAGTCGCAGAAGCTAATGGAGAGTGACAAATCTAGTCAAATAGAAGGCTCAGTTTAACAGACCTGATTGCGTGCTAAATTCAGTGTCACTCTGCTAAATACACGAGGTTTCAAAGTGCCAAGTGTTTACTTTCTTTAGTTTGTTTATATTGAATCATTTTTCTTTATTTTAAAATTAAAAATGTTGTAAGAAAGTGCGATTTTATTATACTTTCATATTCTAGAAGTTCTTAAAAACTTCGCCTGATTTAATTAATAATATAGTAAAGCAATAAATATACAAACCAAATATAAACAAACCAAGCAATAAATATCAAAAATTTTAATAACACAAAGCAAAGATGCACAAGAAATACCGATGTTTTAATTATGTACGCACCAGTGTTTCTATGAAGTTCCAGTATTTCTGTAAAATTCTTTTATTGTTTATAAATATTTAGTGTGTACAAAAACATACCTTTGAATGTATTGAACTCAACATAACACACTATTTGATATTACACGATTTTTCCATGGTATTTTATTGATAATATATATGGGGTGACAGGTTTACATGTTACGTTAGTTAGGTGTCTCATCCATCTTACGTTCCCTGGAATAAAAAAATCGTTCTATTATCAAGATCGCCTATATTTATAATGTTCTCTACTGGTAGTATAGGTAATATTTTATTACAATCAAATACATTAAATTCCGACCAGTTGGAGGCTGGTATAATAGAACAGTTGGAGATAAGGTATAATAAAATATTATTTCGAAAAATACCTTGCTTGCTATACTATCATCAGTAGTGTTAGACAAAACGTAGTTTCATATTACGTAATATCAAATAAAATTATTTGTAATCGTAAATTTATTTCTGCAAGTTCAAATTGCATTAATTGGTAAGTAATTGTATTTGAAATTACGTTTTGCCCAACACTGTTCCTCACCGACACTTTAAGATGTATTAGGTCATTTCAACAGACATTCTGGAACGTTAAATATGGTTTTTATCCCATCCTCTAGCTGAAGAATATGTAACGGGGAATATTGGTGGGTCAGTACCCCAATGGAGAAATGCAAGAAGGTCGACGAAGATTAATATCTGGACTAAGCCATCAATAATAGAGAAGAGAAATGACCTCGGGTGCTCGGATGCATTCTGAAGAAAAAGAGGACGGCTCGTTAGTCATCCATCGATCTTGCCTAGGATTAAAATATCTACTTTTATTTTATATTATATATATATATATATATATATATATATATATATATATAGAGAGAGAGAGAGAGAGAGAGAGAGAGAGAGAGAAAGAGATAGAGAGAGAGGGAGAGAGAGAGGGAGGGAGGGAGGGAGAGATATAATAGAAAAATAAACTTTATTATGGAACTAAATCTCTTAAGAATAACAAGTATTTTCAAGTAAAAAAAACAACAGAAAAGATGACGAAAATGGTGGAATTTGAATACCAGAATAACTTACTTGGGATCATTTAATATATATAGAGTATTTGGTACTTACGCCATCTTGACTCTTTTTTGATGTTCATAATAAATTGAAGCCTAAATAATCAATTTTTGGCGCTTTTTAAAAAAAACAACGTATATATATATATATATATATATATATATATATATATATATATATATATATATAGACTAAATATTCAATTTTTGGCCCTCTAAGTATTATAACTAAGTCCTCTAATCGATTAGTCTTGATATTACTATTTCAATAATATCATTTGACAAAAAATAACTAATTCACAAAGTAGACCATTGAAAATTATAACCAAACACAGTTATAAAGCAGGAAATCTCAAAGGAATGGTAACACTACTACCTAATTCATTCTAGATGTACAAAATTATTCTCATATTTATAGACAATAATTCATTTTGATAAGAAAGTAGTGATTTACAACAGGTAACAAAAAAACTGAATAGCTTGAGCCACCATTTAACAACGGATTCTGGAGACGTACTTTAAATATATGGTACCATATATACTTTATACCTTATACCAGAGGAATTACTAAATATATCAGCGACAAGGAAAACTCAAAAATAAATCTTTTCTTGTGTACTTTCTTTTTTTACTTGTTTGAATCATATTAACCACTAACTGTTTGAATCATATTAACCACTAACTGTTTGAATCATATTAACTACTAACTGTATTGACCAAGTTCCTAACTAGCATTTTTCTTTTTCCCTACTTTTTTCCTAGTTGATCATTAAATAGTTGGTTCTTTAGTTACATTATATTCTTGTTTTTTAACAAGGTATATTCCATCATTCTTCTTGCCTGTGTCCTGTATGTATTATGCAGTATTATTATGCCCAAAGGAAGTATTATTATGGCTTGTATTCTCATTCTTATTATATTCTATGTTATTATCTTATTTTGAAAAACCTAAATTTAAAATATTATTTTTCTATTAATTAATTATACATTTTTACTATTATTACTTTTTTATTCTTTTGTTATTACTTATTACATCAAAAGTGCCTCATTATTTCTATATTACTTGCAATTCTTATAATTAATAAGTGTACTCCGTAATAGTTATGTAAAACTATTATTAGTTGTAATTTATATCTATCGCTTCTCATCAAATTGTATACAAATTATTATTGGTGCAGCATCAATAACGCCCGACTAATTAACATTCTTAAAAAAATTAACAATACATTTAACATAAAAAACAATATATAAACAATTCGGACCGAATTGTTATTTTTTGCTAAATAAACATTATTCTATTCTATTATATACATTTTAAAGAATTTCTACGTATTTCGACAAGATTATTTATATGACAAAAATTTAAATTATTGATAAGCAATAAAAAAATTTCCGTATTGGTAAATATCAAAAAATATTTTATCATTTCTTTTAGTTATTAGCCATTGAAAAGTTATGTCAATAATCACTGATAAAGCGGTGATAAATGGCAGCGAGATAGCATTTGTCATTGCTAATAATATACCGGTCCCAATCTAATCTGCCCCAGACTGTACACTGCAGAATTAATGTAAATTGTCCCCACTATTAGTGTACTGAGGATTGAGTACAGCGGCTAGATTGAGTGCAATCAGTCTTGCTATCTTATGTTTACTCAAAGAGATAGTGGCTTCAATGACTTCCTCTGTCTGAAATTGTGTCGTAGAAATGCAACGTAAAATAAACACAAATATATAGAAATATCGGATAAATATTATATTTATTTTATAGGAAAAATAAAAATATATGTACGTGAGATTTTCATTATTCATTGTATTTATTGTATTTTCATTATATGACGTTTCAGGAGAACACATTCTATCTTCAGAATGCAATCACAATAAAAACCTCCCTCATCAAGGCTACTTCTACACCGGGAGAAGAGCCAAAAAACGTGTTTAATTTCAAGAAAATTTTTGATATATGAATATCAACGTCTGACAACCTAGATCGGTTCCAATCAAATTTTATAGGCCAACGAATTCGTCATTTTCTTACCTTTTTTCAGATTTTCCTCAGTAACTCGCTTCCATTGCATCTTAGGTAAAACTTTGATATAACCAGTTTTAGAATGTTAAATTTCCAGCAAATAGAAAATTCGGAAAAGCTCTGAGATACGTGGCCGTACACATCTGCAAAATGCCAAAACACGCAAAAAGTTAGATATTTAGTGGTTTCACCTTAATAACTATTTTTAACTCCAATTTAGTGCAAAATGCATTATAACCAATCTTGTAGAGGATTACATTTTCTACTTGATTTACAAATATTTTGGATGAGTCTTGGAGGAAATTTACTCTTCGAAAAGATTGGTTATTATGCATTTTACACTAAAAAATAGTTGAGACCACTGAATATCTGACTTTTTGCATTTCCTTGAAATTTTGCATATATTTATAGTTCCGTATTTCAGTAGCTGTTCCAAATTTAAAATATATTGCAAATAAAACTTGTAGAAATTTTAATTTTCTTTAACATTGGTTATATCAAAGTTTTGCCTAAAATGCACTGGAATCAAGTTACTGAGGAAAATCTGAAAAAGTGATGAATACAAGGCAAATTAGTTGACCTATAAAATTTGATTGCAATCGATCTAAGGTGGCAGACTGCATTGTTGCTAGGTTGGGTTTTTTTCCCCTAGATCTAGGGTATCTAAGCTATAAATTAGAATGATTAGAAACGATTGGTTTGAATGTTAAGATTTTAATAACAATACATTGAATTTACGGATTTTGTTAATTAATTTTCTTTTATTTTGATAACTTTATTTATTGATTATTTGTTCCGTTGTTAACTTTGTATTAACTGTTTTAACTTTTTCTCAATTTAATTATTATTAAATTGAATGTCTAGCTCATACTATACTTCCTAATATCAAAAATATTTTTATTAGTGTAAATTACGAATTTAGGCATTTACTTAATTTAGCCTGTAGCATTTGATTGCAACCGACCTAGGGTGGTAGACGTTCAGATTGCCAGTCATTGGTGAGAGTGCTTTCGGCCTACACGGTCAAAAATTTTCTTCAAATTATTTTCTCTCGAGGTGTTCCTCATGGATCTTCCTTCCCATCGACCTTATTTTCCGTCTATATATATGATCTACCAAAATTTATCTTCCACTCCAAATATCATTCGTATGCGAATTTGGCCTACAAATATGCTCGAGGCGTTTCGTAAGCTCCAAGATGATATTGATAGTATTAATTGCTGCGCTTCGGAAAATTCGTTGAGCCTAAATACAGCGAAAATTAAGAAATCGTTCCATCATATTCATTTTCGGTTTTTCCAGACGCTCTGACTTGTATTTCGAGAAAGGGTGAAAAGCCTTACTCGATCTTACTTCCGTCGGAAATACCTTCTCTGTACCTTCTTATTCCAATCCTTACGAGTCAGAAAACCTTCCTATATTCTTGACCTCCTCACTCTACGTTCTTCAATTCTTCTCTTATATACAAAATCTCAACTTTCCTATTTGTATATCCCTGCTTCCTTTGAAAAATCCTTTATCATTCGTACTACCTCGTTTTGGGAATACCTTACCCATCTCCATTTTTCAAGCTTCCTCACTGTCCTCATTTAAACACCATTTATTTCTCCATCTCTTGAATGGTCAATCTTCCACACACATGTAAACAATAACTAGCTACGTAAGTTGAGAAAATTAGTATTTATATTAAATTTTTTAAATTTTATTTTTATTTATGATTTATTTTTTTAGTTAGCAATATAATTAATTTACCTCAGTGAAGCCATGCAAAGGGAGACCATTTTTGTTATTCTTAAAGGACTCTTAATATCCCAGAATAAACTACAATAAACAATCCCCTAATGCACACACTTCACAATTGAATCGTTTATTTCAGAAACCCATTAACAGACATTTTTACGGAATTCGCGTTTATTACGGAGCCATTATTTTATTTTATTTTTTTTTGCAGAAACCTTTCGGCTTTATGCGTTATAATTTTCAGTTAATATTACGTTTAGTGCAAAAACACGACAAGTGACATGACATAGGGTGTTGTTTTTTTTAGTTTCCAAACACCTGAAAAAGTTCACTTAGCGACTTTCTGAAATAAACGATTCAGTTAGTATATCATATTTTATAGTTTGGAATAATTGTTACTTGTTTTTATTGCTATTTGTTCCTGCGTCAGTATTCCTTGAGTATCATTTAAGAATATATATTTTTTTTGTAACACAATAATTATTTTGGTTCTACTTAACTGTCCAAAGCTTCGGTGCACGAAGTACGCCACCCTCATTTTCATTTAATTTCCTTAATATAATATTAAATTAAATTATCTAAATACTTACAGATTATTATTCAGTTATGAGAGGTAGGAAAAAAAAACATGTCATAACAAAAAAAAATATAATATACATAAAAAAAATTAATAATGTAAAATGTTTATATCACAAATCAGTATTACGACTTGGCTTCTACGGAAGCAGCAGTTTGCCATAAGTTGAGTGATAATTCTATAATATCTGAGCATAATTATTTCATGAATAACTAAACATCAATGAACAAATGCTATAGGATATTATTTGAATGTCACAATTCGTAAATTTGAAAAATTCCTAAAATACACCGAAATAATAAATAAATAAACATAAATATTTCATGACGTTACAAATTATTATTTGATAGAATTCAAAATATTTTGGAAAATGAAAAAAAAAAAAAAATGAAATTCTCAAGTTTGAAATATTTCTATTGTACAAACGAAAATAAGAAATTTTATGGATGAAGTTGGTCGGGGGGTGCGGTCAAAAAGTAACACTTTAATAAGTAATACTTATATATTTTTTTTGTGCCAACGTTTCGGTCTAAGTGTAGTCAAGCTCCAACTGAATCGTTGGCGATTCAGTTGGCGCTCGACTATATGCCTCTCTGCCCTGAAGATGGTCTAAAACTTAGACCGAAACGTTGGTACAAAAAAAATATATAAGTATTACTTATTAAAATGTTACTTTTTGACCACACCCCCTTCCCCCTCCTCCTCCTCCCCTCGACCTACTTCTTCCTTAGGATATACATCTACAGTCAACCAAAACTAACTCCAAAAATAAGAAATAATCTACTAACATTGGAATTTTTTAATCAAATAATGAATATAGCAAAAACAATATTATTACTCTTCACAGATAAATTGTACAGTCAAAAAGACTCACAAAAACTACAATGTTTGATCACTCAGTAAATTGGCTCGTTTTAGTCATGTCATGTCATATAAACTCCAACGAAAGAATTAAAATTTATAAAGTATTTTCTTGAATAATGTTCAAATAAATCGTGACGATTTATATCTTTGAAGGACGGGAGAAACGGACTGTAA
Source organism: Rhaphigaster nebulosa (assembly GCA_948150685.1). NCBI lineage: Eukaryota > Metazoa > Arthropoda > Insecta > Hemiptera > Pentatomidae > Rhaphigaster > Rhaphigaster nebulosa. Next base: position 16,984,854 of record OX411309.1, read on the forward strand.
ATACGGAATACTGAGAGGCTGGCCAGAGGATATGAAGCTTCGGGTTTGTATGCTGATCTTGGATGAGGAACTGAGGAGGGATCATGGGAACTGAACTTAAGCCAACGCTGGGCTTCTGGGAAAGCAACGGCTCCAGGTTCCTATGCAGATCTCTTCATCGAGGAACAGGATATTCTGGAAACTGTAAGAGATGGTGTAGGATCGATTATCGATTGGATCGGTGTAGCATCGATTTCGATGGGTGTTTCTAACCATCCTCTTATAGCTGGAATATGATCGATCATATCTATTAACGATATGTCAATATGTTAAAACCAATCGCAATGCATATGGCAAACCTTTACACCTTATTTTTAATTTTTGAATAATTCAAAAGTCTTTTATCTAATCCTTTGTGCCCTTACTCAGTCTCCACTGGCATTCAATACTAGCTATGTGAATGGGACAGAAGCGCTTTGATCTCCTGGGGTTCTGCTTTGCCCTCCATATGTGGAGAGTAAATCTTGGTTCGGAGTTCAGAATGTAAATATTGTCTATAGGTAAGAATGTGTTCAAGTTGATTAATTTTATTTTTACTTATCTATAATTCTCGTTATTTAGGCTTTTTAGTTTTTCTGTTATTCAATCTACCTATATATTTATTTTCATTTGTGATATACATATTTTCAAATTATTTTTATCTGTAAATATACTTTTTGTTTATTTGCTTATTTTAATTTGATTATTTTTTATTTTATTATTATTTTTATTTATTTATTTTTTTCACTTTGTATATATGTTACGAATGGAAACTTAGAGACTAATACTTATTTCTCTAGGGTGTGGCAGATTGTTTTGAATCAAAGATATTTAAGTTATTTAATAAAGATATTTGAAGTGAAGTTTAAATCCTTTGGACATAAAAAATTCATATCTGTATATAATGTAAAAAGAAAAGTTGCGTTCTATGAGTATAAAGTGGAAAGATTTTGAGGATTTATTCAATGTAAAGATATAAATTGAAAAACAAAAATAGCGGTTCCAGATAAGTTTTCAAGTATGATGTCTGATGGTAAAACCAAAAAGGTTCACCGTAAAATAATTAGTGCGTTCATAAACACGATTTTCTTTGCTCCTTTGGGTGCCAAGGTCTAATACAAAAATTGTTTGCTGTAAGATTAAGATTTAAGGACCGATTAAGATTTAGTTTATCTCTATAGATAATTTGATTACCTCAAATTAGCATCTGGTCGGGGAGATATTAGTATTCAAATTATTTGGAAAAATAATGAAAAAGTGAACGAATTTTCATGGAAACGTAGTAAGGGAGTATCTAGTAGTAGTAAGAAAAATAAAAACATGACTACAAATTCCAATTTGGAGTATCTTTGCTAATGCTGGTAATTTTATTAACATCATGATTTTTTTTTTCTGATTTTTTCTCGGTGATTTACTATCTCGGAGACGTTTGTTCCCAGAAGAGGAGTGAGACGGGGAGATGCCTTGGCATGCCTTCTCTTTAATCTTGCTCTGGAAAAGGTGGTAAGAGAATCCGGTATTCAGACGACTGGCTCTATTTTCAACCGGACTGTCCAAATCCTGGCCTTTGCCGATGATTTCGATATTGTGGGAAGATCCTTTAAGATGGTCAAGGATGCGTTTTTGGCCTTAAAGGACTCAGCAAGGAGACTGGGCCTGGAAATTAACGAAAGAAAGACCAAATTCATGGTATCAGGTCAGAGGTCAACCAGATGGAAAGGATCACCATAGGAACCTACAGCTTTGAAAAGGTGAACGAATTCGTATATCTCGGCTCACAGGTCAAAGAGAATAACGACATGGCAACAGAGATAAGAAGAATGTGGGCGAACAGAAGCTTTTTCGGGCTGGGACACCTCTTCAGAAGTCTTCATCTCTCTGGGAATACAAAGCTTAGGTTATATAAAACCCTGATCCGCCCTGTTTTGGTGTATGGGTCTGAGATTTGGACAATCTCAAGATCGGACGAACAAAGAATCCTTGTGTTCGAGAGAAAGATTTTACACCGAACCTATGGTCCATTAAAAGAAGACGAAAACTGGGAGCAGAGGAGTAACCTAGAGCTCTACGCGCTGACTAAGGAGTCCGGACTACGCCGGACTCTGTGAGAGTCATCCGCATAGGCAGGCTTAGATGGCTGGACGTGTTGCCAGGATGGCCCAACAGGACGTTCCCAAAAAGATAATGCTGGATCAACTTTATGGATCAAGAAGTATCGGAAGATCGAAACTGCAGTCGCAAGTGATGCCGGAAATCTGATTGCTGTGCGGAATTGGATTACAGCCGCACAAGATAGGGAAGGATGGAGAAGGCTGCTGAGAAGGCCTTGGCTCAGTAAGAGAGTTATCGCGCCGCTAATGAATGTACACTTGAAACTGTATAAAAACTGTACAAAAAAAAACAACAAAAAAACAAATAGTTACAAAATCGGTCCACCTGTTAGAAATATAATCGTGATTAAGATACACAGGCAGACAAACACAAAGACTAATGGCTTAAAACGCTGTTTTTGTACACTGGGAGCTATGAAACGCCAAGATTCGTTGAGCACTGCTCATCGAAAATTTGACACAATTACACAATACTTTTCCTGACATAGCACAGATTGGGCAATAAAAAAACATTTAAAAAAAAAGTGAAAAAACTTCCTTAATCATAAAATTTGAATTCCTCATACTAAAAGTTATAAGTCTGCTAAAAATCATAATTAATTATTTGTAAATTATAAATGATGAATAATTCCTTGAGATAACCGATGCACTTTTTTAGGTTGGTTGGGTTATCGACAAATTAATCGATATTTGTTTTCAGAACATGGCAGGATTCTAATTAATTATAATTATATCATTGATAAAGCTGTTTTATTACTTTCTGTTCATAAATATTCACAATTTCCACGGTGTTTCGTTTCGATCTACTCATCGTTTAAGTAAATGTTTGAATTATACATATTCATGCATGCACATACATATTCAAAGATTAATTGGGCATTTCCGATCCTTGAAATAAATCTCAACAATTTATTTAAACATTCAATTATTAAATATTAAATTTCAATTGTAGGTTTGTGTCATTTTCAAATCCTATCTGAAGTATTAAATTAAAGGTTATAGGATTTTTAGTATGTATAATTTTAATATGTTTATAATTAAATTTTTATACAATTATTTACCATTTTTAGTTGCTTTTCAGTTATATCATTGGTTATTATTCTCGAGAAAATTCCATTTCCTATAAATGTAAATAAAGTGAAGTCCCTTTAAAAGGGACAGCTGCGAATCCGACGGATTTGTCCGTTGCAGAGGATGTCAGCTGAGAAGGCATATATAAGTGTTAATTAAAAAAATGAATACATAAATGCATGCATCAAAATAAGCTTATTAATTTAAATGAATGATGTTATTAATACCATTTTGAGACCTGCTGAGATACATACTATTTTTATACTTCAATATCTGTGTATAAACTTTCGGTTTGTTTTATAAATAAATTACTTATTAAACAAATAAACTAAAAAAAATAATTAATTTCTTTTTGTTTCTTATTCTTCTAATTCACAATTTTATTTTCATGATAATCCATTACTTTGTGAAATAAATTGTACTTATTAAATAAATCTGTTTCGTTCATAATTTTGTTTTTAGCGTGGAAGATGGCATTAAAACATAGAAACTTTAAATATGGCTCTCTTAATTTTCAAAATTTGTTAGATTAACTTAAATATAAATGGAATAGTTTGATTCACTGTTTTCTGCCATCTTACTGGAATTTGATATGCCTCCGCTTGATGAATTCTGGGACTATTGGAAGTTGTAGGGGGGCGTGGAGTGACGGTGGCTTCTCCTTATTCAGCGACCTTGTTCGTACTATTTTCCGTAGTATGGTATCCGCTGCGAGCCATAGGTAAGATGGGTAACGAGTGGGGCGCTGGACAGTCACACGCAGAAGTACTGATCGTATAATGCACTTGTAGATGATTAATTATAATATGAGGGATAGAGCAGGCGACGTAAGAAGATGGTTGGATTTTCTCATTACCGTGCGGATTTTCTGATAGACGTGGGTTGATAATTTAAAGTGCCTATCCAGTCATATATCCAGGTATACTAAGGAGTTGGAAGGGGAGATGGTTGCGTTGGCTACCCTGAGAGTCTTTCGCGGTCTCAAACTCTTGCCCTATTGGTGCGCAAACACCACGTAGTCCCTTTTTGCTGGCTTTGTCTCGATATTGAGATTATCCAGGTGTTGAACAATCACATGGCTGGTGTTTTCGGCCTGTCGCAATGCTCGGGTCGTCGTAAGACTGCTGCTGCAGACAGCAATGTCGTCTGCGTAGGCTTTGATCATAGCTTTTCTGAAATTCTTGCCTACTACATCAGAAGTGTAGATCGTGAACAGGACTGACGAAAGGACTGCTCCTTGGGGTTCGCCGCATGTCAGCGGAATAGTGCGAGAATGGTCATCACTCACCAGTAACATAACGTTAAAGAGCTGTTCTGGGCTTTCGTAATCCAAAGCATACAATTTCATGCAGCATAAAATGTTGTGAGACACAGAATCGAATGCCTTTGTACATAGAGATCATTGCCGTATTCTTGTTGAAATTGGAGTTAATCTCACTCTGCAACTTCAACAGCTGAGATATTCATCTTTATTAAGCAGATACAAAAAATAACCAAATGGGAGAACACACACACATACACACACATATATATATATATATATATATATATATATATATATATATATATATATATATATATATATATATATGTGGAATACTATCCCACACTTGGTGGTATGAAAATCCGATTCCGGGATTTTATAGCACGTGGTCTCTATGGGACGATTCTAGTCCCGCGCAAGGTGTTGGATATCTGAGAGATCAAGGAAATTTAACCCCAAGGACGTGAGAAGCCATAGCTGGAACAAGTCTAGACGAAAACATCCGCTTTGGATAGCTATCCTGTCAAAAGTTCGCTCATCAAATTAAACCATTCACGTCGGAATAATATACATTATTAGGCACCAGAGAAAATTATTGCACGTTTTATCGAATATTTTATCGTTGAAAATAAATTATATTTATTCTCTTTAATGAGAAATAATTTTGTAACATTTTTTCAAAAGATATTCTTATGGTGAATTTTTATTTTCAAGAATTAGTGAAATAAAGGGAAGGTTTAAAAGGTAAATAATTAAAAAAAAATTGTTTTTCAATTTTTGAAATTCACCTTATAACATCACCTAATTGAAAATAAATCAATGCAGGATACCTTTTTTTTTTGTTATCTTGTTTTTTGTTTTTTTTCTTACCCTGATATTGCCCTAAAATTTAAGCCAAAACGTCGGCATACAATATAATAAGATTTTTTTTATTTGCATGTTTATTCATTGACCGCATCCCATGCAAGCTTCTCCTGCATAAATTATTCACTGTCAATCATACTCTAACCGTCATGAAACTAAATTAACTTATAGTTTTCGAAAATGTCTATATTTCAGTTTACATAGAGGGTATTTTTAGAAGGTAAAATCTCAACAATGATTTAGAAAATAAAAATAATCAATGTAACAAATTAAATTATATACCTAATTAGTTTCAGTCGTTTACATGAAAAAACAACAACAACAAATAACTAAATATATTTAAATTAAAACACTCTTTTGAATAGGCTGAGGGATTATTGTGAGGATATGAGTTAACAAATTATGTCTATATCAAACTACTTCTAACTATCAAGCAAATGGTAACTGCCTTAATACTAACATAATAGAGCCATACTACTTAAAGACCATCAACTCGACTCGTAGTCAACCTTATAGATAGAGGTAGAAGAGGACCGTGGAAAAGACGTGAAAAAAGTAGCAAGCAGACTAGACAGTTACATAAAAAAAAAAAAAAAAAAAAAAAAAAATCATCACTCTTAAAGCCGGTCGGTGTGAGTTTTCTCCATTAGGCTGACGATCCTCACATACCCGAGGAGGGAAAATAGCCTGAAACATTTTGGACTGCATGGAAATACAGCATCACGAGCTGTAAACTGTTGGAAAATGCCTAATCGACATTAATCAAAGTATCCTTATAAACAAAATATATGGACACCGCATGACTTCATTGTACGCCTACTAAACTATAATTCAGTGGCCCAAAAAGTAGTTTCCGAAGATAGCAGTATCTCAAAAACGACACTCAGCATCGATAACTATTGACACACACAGACCTAAACACACAAAAGCTCTCATTCCGTTATGATATGTCTTTTTCTTTCAGTAGGTAGCAAGTTCCTAAAAGATTTCATCGTGTTCTGTGACAATATTAGAACTGTCTATGTCACTAGATAAAGCATTGGAAATCGACGGTTTCGACCTTATTCTCCTGTTGCAGATTTGTTCAGCTCACGACTGGAAATGAAAACAAATATTTTTCACTCAATTTTATTAATTAAAGCAAGTAATAAAATTGTTCAATAAGAGTGGGAAAAAACCTTTGTCACCGAACCATATCGAATCGTTTTTTTGAAAAAGGCTTAAGCGCCAAAAATGCGAAATTTAGGATTCAATTGATTTTGGGACGTGAACACCGCCTCTATCGTTTCCCGCTCACGATATATCGAAAAAAAAATTGGAAATGGTCTAAAAATCGAATATTGATGACGTAAGCACCAAATATATCTATATTTAATTTTAATATAATTTGTGATGTCGGTCTATTATGACCTTGAAGTAAAGTACCTTCCGGCTCACTAATTTTAACCAAAATCTTATATATTATTTATGTTAATGTAAAAGTCTTATTTACCAAGTTTGATACGTTTTACATTATATTTTAATATAATTTTTGATGAAAATTTATTATGACCTTAAAAAAAAGTACCACTTCCGGTTTGCAAATTAAAACCATTATCCATTATGCTAATTAAATAAACATATAAATCATAAAAACCAAATTAAAAAAATATCGGCTGATATTTTAATGTAATTTTTTATAAAAATCAATTATTACCTTCAAATAAAGTACCACTTCCGGTAATCTTGTACTGACCAAAAAGGGAGGTTCACAACTAGATTTTAGAACAATCCCAAAACAAAATTTTAACCTTCTACGGTGAACTGTTTTTGAATTATGCGAGATACGAACGTACTTACAGATGTCACGGCGAAACTAGTCAAAATGGATATTTTCGTCGAAATCTGAAAACCGAAAATTTTCGCGATTACAATACTTTCTTTACTGCGTACAAGGAAGTAAAAACCAAAGTGAATTAATAAATTGGGAATTACCGGTTTCAAATAAAAAAAAAAAAATCCGCTCAAAACTATAGAATTTGCTCTTATAGCATCTATGAATTTGTCCATCGATATTTTATATATCGATATATAATATATATATATATATATATATATATATATATATATATATATATATATATATATATATATATATAATATTTATTTTTAAAGGGAGAAGTTGATCGGGGGTGCGGTCAAAGAAATAGACTACTATAAGTGGAAACTTATATAATTGTGCCTACGTTTCGGCCTAAGTTTTAGGCCATCTTCAGGGCAGTGAGGCGTATAATATTTATTAATTATTTACATTCTTAAAAAGTCAATGTACAATATATAATTGATAATCAAAATAAATCATCACTGAAATAAATATTGATATCTCCGAAAACCTCAAAATCGTATTGAAGGGGTTGTGAAACGGATTTAAAAGGCACCTCCAGTCTTCTACGATGATCATCGACACATTGCAAAGTCTATTATTTTCGGGGAAAATACGACTAAAAAGTGTGAGCAACTGAGGTCTATCGTTAAGGCCATATTTTAGATTATCTTTAACAGTAACAAAAATACAAAATTTGAAATATCGAAATGGCAATGAAGGAACCACTAGTAGATGATGAGTGTAGATGTCTTGGAGGGAAGTACAGTTTCTAGTTGATGCGCCTTGGCTGGTTAATTCAATGGCACTTACTGCAACTTACTATTAGTTCTTACCTTATAATCCCTCACTGTAAGAAAATAACAGTGGGATGAGACATCCTTTCCTGGAGTTTTCAATTATTATCAGCTACCTCCAATTAGCTGTAGCTACCTGTTGCCCGCGGGACAAGAGCCTGTAATACCCCCTTCATCGGCGACTGCAATTATCCAGATCACTGTCTGCAGGTGCTCGTTATTCTTTTCTTGGAACGTCTGTTATTGCAACCCTATTAGCTGCATGCAACTGCAACAGCCGGATTCCTGGAAATTCTGCAGACTTGAGGATGCATTTGGCACGACATGTGAAAGCCGTTCATTTTGTAAATTTCTAAACCTATTTACATTTATACATTTATAAAGAGAGAGATAGAGAAGAAACTCTTGTTCCAGAAATTACGAAGAGTGCTAAAAGCTCAGCTATTAAAATGATTTAGTTTTAAGTTTATAAATATGTTGGTCTATTGAAATACATAAACACATTGATTATTTTGTATTTACAAGCTAATAAAATAAGATTTTTTTTTCGTATGCACAGTTTACGTCGTTAATTCCCTCTTGAACATAAAATTGAATAGAAATATTTGATGTGACACCACATGACTTTCTTGCACGCCTATTAAACTATAAATTGGCGGTTAAAAAAAAACAGGCAAGAAATAAAAAAATAAGAAACAGTTTGAGATAAAGTACCACTTCCGGCAGGCAAACTTTAACCAAAATCTAGTATTTTATTTATATAGTCGTCATGTTATCAAAATCTTATGTACCAAATTTGAGATATTTTTCTTTATACTTCATTATGATTTTTTTATGAAAGCCTATTATGATCTTCATGTAAAGTACCACTTGCGGCAAGCAAATTTCAACCAAAATATAGAATAATGTTTCTGTTGATATAAAAGTCTCTTATACTAAATTTGCGATCTTTTCCTTTATATTGCAATATAATTTTTTATGAAAATAAATTATGACCTTCAACTAAAGTACCACTTTCGGTAATCATGTAGTGACAACAAAAAAGAGGTTCACAACTAGATGTTACAGCAATGCTAGATACAAAATTTTAACTTTCTACGGCAAACCATTTTTGAGTCATGCGAGATACGAACAAACGTACGTATAGACGTTCACGACTAACTACTTAAGGATGACCAAATGGCTATTTCCTTTGAAATCTGAAAACCGAAAATTTTCGCGATTACAATACTTCCTTTACTTCGTACAAGGAAGTAAAAATGAACTTAATAAATAACAAACAAAAAAATGAAATTACGCTAAACAAAAGTATAAGAAGAGATGTATCAAAGTAACTTCAGGATAAATCAGCCTAGTGTTCGAAACACTCAAATAGATAAATTACAATAAAATAAAAAAAAAATCCATTGAAAAACATACATTACTTTATTGAACCGTAAAAAAGCATTGGACTCTGTCCATTGGCGTGCGCAGCATCCTTTATTAGAGTGTGCACGAATCATCATAATACCGGGTTGTTCTTCCACACTCCTCAGTCGGGCGGGGACCGGGGATATTCTTTAGACGTCTGGATAATTGTTTAAAGAATATGCTGTCTTATATGTATTTTAAACTTTTTGTTTGTAAAAATTAAACCAAAAATTTAATATTCTTAGGCTTCTAAAAACTTTTGAACTTTAGTTCTAAACAACATGTTTTTGTTTTTTTAAAGCTGAATCTTTTAACTTTTATCAACTGAAGGAAAAAAATAGTGAGGCATCAGCAGGTCCTGTCTGTCCACCTGTGGAACTCCTCTCTTCATCCTCCCCTCCCCCTCCGTGAGCAAGCAAGATTATTTGAGGGGTTTGTTGTATTTTATATCCGTTTCATAACCCCCTTGAGCACGATTGGAATGTGATATATATATATATATATATATATATATATATATATATATATATATATATATATATATATATATATTAGAAAGCAATTGGAAGATTCCAAAACACAAAGCCTCAAGTCTCTAAAATACCGGTAAACAAACAACCAGTCAACGTTTCGCCAGTTCAGGCATCACCAGGACATTTCAAGCCAATGTTTTGGACCGAACCAGAGACAGCACATCACTCCAAGACATTCAATCGCATACTCAGAGTATTGGATGTTTTGGAGTGATGTGCTGTTTCTGGGTTGGATGAGCTGGTTCTGGGTGGTTGATCTGAGATGTGCTGTATTTTATCTTCATAGATGTGATTTTTTCACATGTCCTGATGATCCCTGAACTGGCGGAACGTTGACTGGTTGGTTGTTTGCCGATATTTTAGATACTTTTGTTTTGGAATCTTCAAATTGTTTTCTAGCAATTAATTTGTCTCTTTTTGAGTTTTTGCTCTTATATATATATATATATATATATATATATATATATACTAGGTTGTTAAATAGTCCTTGTGCATGAACACAACTCTTAATTCCAACTCTCATAATTAATCCTAAAAGAATGTTTTTGTTACTCCTATTTATGTCAATGTTTATTTTGACTAATCTTTTAATTCCTTGTGACTTGAGTTGGCCTTATCGGGCCATTTGAATTATTATAACGCACGTGCAATGTCAGAAGAAAAAATCGCGATTCGTGATCTTTTGAAACATTATTGGAAAAAAGGTATAAGCACAAAGGCAGCCTCCGAAGAAATTTGTGCCATAGATGGAGAGCCAATTATCCATTGAAATACTACCGCACTTTGGTTCAGGGGTTTCAACATGGGGAATATGAGCCTTGCAGATGAACCCAGATCAGGTCGCCCATCGCTCGTTGATGCTGACATTTTTCTTGTTAGTTGGTGTGAACCAGGACCGACATGCAACCACTCGTGATTTATCGGCCGTAATAGGGTCTTCTAATGCCACAGTGGCTCTTCATCTTAAAAAGCTAGGCGTATTTGAGACCAAGGTCCGATCCACATGACTTGATAGAGGCCAAAGTCCCCAGCATCGGGTTGATATGTGCACAATTTTACTTCAAAATCCAAAAGATGCCAGTTTCTGGAAAAGAAATTATCACAAGTGACGAAAAGTGGATATTTACAAAAAAGAAACCTAGCAAACTTAACCAGTCTTTACGGCCAGGTGAAGCTGAACAACCGGAGGTTCGTAAAGATCGGTTTGGGAAAAAAGTGATACTTTGTGTTTGCTGGAACTTCGAAGGTGTTTTGCATTTTGAGCTTGTTCCTGATGGTCGGGCAATTGACTCAAACCTTTACTGTGAACAGCTGGACAGATTTTATGCAGTTTTGAGAGCAAAGTACCTTGCTTTTGTCAACAGGAACTTCTCGCTTTTGCAATACGACAATGCTCCTGCACATCATTCTCGTTTGACCAAGAAAAAATCACCAGAACTGTAAGGAGTAGCCTAATCCTGCGTATAATCCAGATATTGCACCATCCGATTATGGTTTGTTTAGATCGATGGCTCATTTTTTAAAAGGTCGGATCTTTGATTATTATGAAAACGTAAAATTTGGATGTGAAGATTTCTTGGCCTCAAAACCAAATGAGTGGTGCCAGCATCAAATCCAATTACTGGCAGAAAGATGGATGAAAGTAGTTGAAAACAATGGGCTTTACTAAGAGTAGTATTCAATAATGTTTTAAATATGTAATCTGAAATAAATCTATGCTAATACACAAGGACTTTTGTAACAACCTAATATATATAAACACATAGCAGCGCCCTTGGGATTAAATGACCTGAAATTTGGTTGTTTTCTAGACAGAACAATACAGTAGAATTGGGTGCAAATTTCAATCAACATTTCGTTATATTCGAACTGTAATAGAAGAGATAAAATTAATAATAAAGAGAAAAGTAATAATAGAAATAGAGGTAATAATAAAGTAAATCAGAGGAAGCCAAGGAAATATATAAAACAAAAAATAAGATTCTATAAATATATTATACAAATAAAAACGAAAATAAAATAAAATAAGATGATTAAAAGAATTAAATTAAATAAAGATGGGATAAAATGATAGATGAAAATGATATATTTGAGTTTGAAGAAAATTATTAACTAATCATGTGGGTTTGAAAGTTCTTCAGATTGATTGACTCATTATTGTCTTAGGACCTATGGCGATGGATAACGATTTTATTATTTTGGAGCGTAAACAGTACAAATTGAATAAGTAAACAATTTTTTGTAGCACTGAAGAAAACGTCAAAACGTCGGCATACAATAAATAGTTTCTACTTTTTTGGTTATTTATTTAGTATGCTACTTTCTACCGCCATTCGGATAATCTTCTACATGATTAAAAATAATATTTAAAGGAGGAGGAACCTTTAAGATAGCGTGGAGGCTGGATAACCGAATCATCGTAAAAGTGAGTAGATAGAAATGAAGAAAGTTCATATATAACTTTTTTCCCTCGACAGCTGCGGCACAATAAAAGCACAAGTGGGTCAGAGCACAGGGGCATGAAGCACCCCACCACCTCTCGCTTTCTCTCTTCTGGGGTTTCCTTAGTCATCCTGTCTGCTCTAAATCAAACTCCTCACGCATCGAGGGTTTCATCATGAAATGTATCATCTTTCATTCAGGGCCCATCGTACTCAACTTACTTGCAGGCAATGTTTTTTCTCTAGAAGACAAAAAAATTAAAAAAAAAAGTTAGTCCGCGTTTTATTAGAGGTTTCTCGACTTTTATCCTGGAATCCAGAGAATTTGTGTCAAACTGAACCTACAATAGAAATCATAATGGTAACATACTTGAGCACTCATTATCACCATACCCTGGAGACATAAGTTCTTGATGACCTCCAAATTATTTGGAAATGTTCAAAAATTTTAATACAATTCATTCTTTAAAAAATAGCACACTTTTACTTTGTAAGTAGCTACTCTCAATTTGAGCTAGGATTTTTTTTTTCATCAAGGTATCAGAATGTGGACTGTAACATACATGAGAAGTTTGACTTTTAAAATTTACTTTAAATGCAAATATTTTGGTCATTTTCTATGCACTGATTGTACGTGTACTCACCAATAATGTATACGAAAATTGTAGCCAACTCAATAATAATTAGAGAAGCATGTAAAAACCTCTAAAAGACAAGAAATTGATGTCTCATAAGAATGACCCATATATATATATATATATATATATATATATATATATATATATATATATATATATATATATATATATATATATATATATATATGGGTCATTCTTAAGAGACTATTATATATATATCTTAAATTACCAATCTCGAAAAATGGTATGTGTGTATGTGTAAAATCGACTTATCGAAAGTGGCACTTTATATTATAGGTTTTACACTTTTTAACAATTTTCTCGAAAAAAGCTCCACGATTTTGATGACACTTGCCTAAATCCTTCTACATAAAGCCCTATAATTTTTTTAGATATAGTAAATCTTCGGAAAAAGCCGATAAAAAAGGTATAAAAAAAAGAAAATTTTATTTGCGCATAACTCAATAAGCACACATTTTATTATAAATTATGTAGGCAATTATATGAAACAGATTTGTTTCTTTTAATCTCTTAGCTAATTATTATGATTGAAATTACAAATACTGTTATGACCAGCAAATTTTATTTTATTTATAATGTCTACATAATGTGTTCCTAAATTCTTGCATCAATTTTGTGGTTAACTGTTATTTATTATTTTTGGTAACGTGTATTGCTTCCAACAACTTTACATTTCTTGTTCTGTTCATAGTATCCAATATTTTAGTTAATTCAAAATTAAATTTATGCTGTAATTTAATGCTATGAAGCACTATGCTATATTCTATGATTACTATAGCATTTACATTGTTGACATTCATACAGTTAGAGATAAGTTGTTTTCAATTTTTTTAACGTCTCTCCTATGTAGGCATTATTGTAATTTGTACAGTCAACTTAATTAATGACATTTTGTCTATCGCAATCGTCTATTTTATTTTTCGTGCTACTCATATATTTTTTTATTGTTTATTATTATTATGTAAACCGAATTTAATATTAGGATGATCATAATCACTGAAAATCTTTTTAATATTCTCAATCAGACGCGGGATACATGCCATTTTATAAAATTGACTAGAATAATTCACAATGTTTTGTTTATTGCAAACCTGATTATCACTATTAACTGCATTTTCATAATTTTCTTTGAAGTATTGCGTTTTAAACAGGTTTCTCTATTTTCCTTGTAATATTTACTTAAGGAGAGCCTAATTTTTTCAATGTATTTAAAACAAATTGGTTTTGTGATTACCATAAGGTACTGAACGCCAAAATTTCTCATAAATTATTCTCAAACTAAACATATTGTTTCTAAACTTGTTTCAGTAAATGAGGTCAATGTTACCATTTTTCTTTATATATAAATTATTTTTGTTCTCGATATTTACCTATCGATAGTTCAATATCCCACCGAAAATTACCGGGCAAGGTAAGTAGGATGGGGCAACTAGGGTGGGGTACATGACCCCCGGCTCGGCTGAGGATATGTCAACGAACTTTCATAACGTCAGCTACCTTTCATAACATCGATACATCGCGAACCGTTAGAGCCATCGATTGTGGCAGGGGCACCAAGACATTTAGTCTCTACACGCCAAGGTTAAATAGAGAGCAGACGGCTATATCGATTCAAAGCAATAAATAATCGATATGGGTCCGAATTTAGATTCTATTCAGTTGAATTTCAATTAAAGTGTTGGCACGTGTAATTAAAATACATGATTTATAATCTGTCAGTTAAGTGCACGGTAATGGATTCTATAAATACAGTTGTCGAGTTTACCTTTGAATTTAATATAAATTATTTAGAAATATTATATAAGAGCAGCGTTTAAAAAAATAAATATATAATATATATATAAGTAAAATTTCAGGTTTTTATTTTCAAAAATTTTTCCCACACTTGAAATTCTAAAAAAAAGAAGTAAAAAAAACATTCATTCTCTTATTACCTCTGTCTTTTTACATTCATATTCATTTCTCTTGTCATTTTATAACGTAATTCTTTACAATTCCACAATATTACTATTTAATTTACTTGCTACTAATTTTATCCCTATTATTACTTGTTTGCTATATCACCGCAACCACGTTTAAGTAACGAATGTGAATGTGCAGCTACTTTCCAGGGGAGCAAAAAAAGAACTCAACTTTTTACTTTTATCTTTCCCTTTGTGAATAATTTTTTATCTCTTTTACTTCTCAGAGCTATATATTTGATTATAAGATTTTATTTCGCAAATATTCTTCTTGTAAATCAATGAAACTATGGAATTCAAATACTTCCATTTTTCACACCCGTCACTTAAATATCTCGGATATTTAAATATTGTCTTATTACTTGTGTTATTTTACTTTGCTCATGTCTGTATCTTTTGTCTTGTCTTTACCTAATTCTTTATACTTCTATAATATAGCTCATTAATTACTTTTAAATTTATTTTTTAATAATTTTATCTTTGTTATTACGTGTATTATTTATCAATTTTCTTATTATTTCTGTCATATTTTCACCTCATTATATTTTATTCTTTGTAGCCCTGAATAAATTTTTGCAATGTGGACTGAAACGTGGACATTGAATAAACAGTTTTTACTATTTTTGGTGTTATTCTTGACTGCCACACGGACCATATTCTTCTTGGTTAAAAAATAATTCTTTATCCTTCGTTTCCAATGTTTAAAGCCTATCTCATTTGCTCCTACAGTAAGATTTGATTGAAATTCTGAAATTTTAAGGACAAAAAAGTGGGTACGAAAATTATACAAAAATTTCGAGAAGTATGCACATAACTTTTCTCCCTACAATTTTAATGTTTACCAACGAAAATAGTTTAAAATTTTTTTTTTATTTTTATTCTAACTTGTGATGTTAATCTACAAAAAATGGCAAACATAAAAAAAAAAAAAATTAAAAATTTGAATTTGTGCTTAGATGTATTTGAGCTGTTGAAGTAAAATTAATATGTATTTAAAAACCAAAAAAATTATAAATTCTTATTTTAAAAATAAAAAGAATTAAATAAGGTTAAAAATGATCGAACTTTGCGATTAACAAAGAGATCATGAACGAATGACTGTCTTAATAATTAATTTTAATGAAGAATTATTGTGAAAATCATAACAATGAAAAAAAAAATGTATGCATGAACACTAAAAAGTAAATAAATAAAATAGGCATTTACATCCATTTTAGGCACAATTGCGATTATGATACTCTATTACATTTATATTAATAAAATCGTAAAATTTAAAATTAGCAATAATTGTAAATCGATGATTGATAGCGGAATGCGTCCTTGCCTCTCTGAAACCACCCACGTGTCCAAAAATAAGTTATGTGATTTTGATTTTATTAGAAACAAGATTTTAACTCCTATGTGCTGGTGAAAAGCACTCATTTGGTTAAAAAACACGATCAAAAAGAATCCTTCTATTGTGAGTTTTAGTCGCAATTCGCAACCACTTACCACTAGAAATCAGCTATGAGACATTTCTAAGACAGTCTTTACATTGCTTGTTTCACAGTTATTTACCAAACATGTTTATAATTAGTTGGTGAAATTATATTTTATAACATTGTATATAAATCATTTTTTCGTTTGCCCTATAAAATAGTTTGTTCGACAAATAAGTTTCACGGCGGCAACGACAATATGTTAATCATTTCCTGCAACAACATTATAAAAACAAAATTATTATTTTTGAGTTAACACAGTATATTCAATTGTAATGATTCGTTAAAAACTCATTCACGTCTATTCTCATCAATTTGGATATTTACTGATGATGCCAAGGCGAACCACTTCTGTTACCATCCCTTTAATTGAAATATATGTTACTTTTTTATTTTTATTTTTCTATTTTCTATTATTTATTTTTTTCATAATATTTTAATATACTTATCTTTTCTCACAATTTTGATTGAGTTGATGCAATAAATATACCTGGCAGTGATGGTATACCGATGAGCAATGAAACATCTAACCAGTTACGAATATCTGAATTATATTAGCTTTTTTTTCTTTCCTTTTTATAAAAACAAAGAAAAAAAAGCGTTATTTCAAGTAATAGTTGAGGATTACTGAAAAAGAGAAGTAAAGGATAGATTACAGAGTGATAGAAAGTTTACAGCAAACAAAAGGGGGAACAAAATAGATATGGTGTAGTAATGTAGCGAAGAGACTAATGCATTTTGAGTTAAAATAAAAGAAATTTTTTTTATATATACATTATAAAGAATTGGAAGATACCAAAATACAAAGGCTCAATTCTCTAAAATACTGGCAATCAACTAACCAGTCAACGTTTCGCCAATTCAGGCATCATCAGGACACACCATAAATCACATCTATGAAGACCAAACGTAGCACATCTCACATCAACCGCAAAGACGCATCAAACAGAGACAGCACATCACTCCAAAACACCCAATCACACACTCAATTGAGTTTGGTCTTCATTTTTGGTGTATGTTCTGTTGATGCCTGAATTGGTTAGTTGGTTGCCGGTATTTTAGAGACTTGAGCCTTTGTATTTTGGACTCTTCCAAATGTTTATAGTAATTAATTTATGCCTCTTGTTGATTTTTTTCTCTTTTATTACGCCTAGCGTTAGATTGATGAGTATGCTGTGTGTGTAGCAACCAAAGGTATTTTTGCAGCATTGCTGTTATTAAAACATTTTTTCTCTCTCTAGTATTGTGCCATTCCTGAGATTTCAAGGACAATCGAACCATTTTTAGTTCATTATTTTCAATAATGGACCTTTGTGAAATACTTAGAAAAAAAATCTATCCATCTCCCTCTCAAAATTTGAAGTTTTACGTTTCTAGATTTTTTATTTTCACTTTATTATAGTTTCACAGAAATTAATAAAGCATTTCAAACTTTAAATGCATTACCTGAAAAATTGCGAATTTCGAGTTATGACGTAGTTGCATTTAATGAGCGGTGTGTTAAGCATTACATTTTTTTAGAAATTTATATATATATATATATATATATATATATATATATATATATATATATATATATAAATACAAAAAGAGGTAAGGTAGAGAGAGCTATAGACAGAGAGAGAGAGTGGAGGTAGACAGGAGGTGACTCAGCCGTCTAGACAGTGCCCAGACGCCTCGACCTTGCCTCTACCGCTCGTGTTGTTGATGACGGCTAGTCCCTCCCCTCCCTCTCCCCAACTCACTCCCTCCCACACCCTCTCTCTCTCTCACTCTCACTCTCTCTCTCTCCCTCTCCCTCTCTCACACACACACACACACACTCTCGTCAATATACTCTGTGATGGACTTCAGAATTAAATAAATCGTTGCTCTCTTACACAGTGGCCTCGTGTATATACAAATACAATAATAAATTATATATATATATATATATATATATATATATATATATATATATATATATAAGTTAAATTCGCTTTATCTTTTTAATATTTCGTATTTTAATTTTGTTCAGTCCAAAATAAAAAATAAATATTGAAATTTATATAGTACGGATAAGTTGAGTAGGCCAGTTACAATCACGGTCAGGTCCACTTTGTAAAATTTTCAAGGAGCATGGAAAAACAGTTTACTATAAAAAAATAAAAAGAGCATTGATATTGCTTATTTCGATACTAGTATGTAATTAAAATTGAAAACGTAATTACAGATGTGATACATTATATTAAAAGTTTATTAGTTATTTACAAAGCGAAACTGTACTTGGTCGGGTTAGCAACAAAAACTGGAGACATGAAACTATGAAATTTATTTCTTCAGGTTGACTTTTAAAAATATGATAGATTCAATATATTAACAAGCTTGTTGTGTTTTCATATTTTAGCAAGTTTTTTCACTTAGTGGATATTTTTAATGTAGGTAATAATTAAAACTTTCATTAATTATTTCACTAAGTCAACGAGTCAACGTAAGGTGAAGTGAAGCTGTTCGTGATCACGTGGTCCGAATACTGTGCTATGATTAATGAATGCCACAGGGCTTGGCCGTGTTTGAAACTAATCGCTTGTGGAACTGGCAATTTTTATAAAGAAGCCACGTATTCAAATGAACTTTTAGCATGTTTCTAACTGTTTTGGTAACGAAAGAGCTTTAGCATTGCTTAGAGGATGATGAAATCACCTGAAGGAAATAATGTCATATTCATTTTGTGAATAAATGGGCCTGACGGTGTGTGTAATTGGACTACTCAATTTACAGTTATATTTTTTATTCTGGAAACTGAATCATCTTAATCATTGGTTAAACACGAACATTCTAATGTCAGCTGTTACCCATTACATCTAATTTCTGATAAAAGTTCAAAAGTCGCTTGTTTTAGGTTTCAATTTGATGTGGTTATGTAATGAATTATACTTCGACTGCGTTAGAATATTTTTTCCTACATTTCTTGCTTTGAGAGGAACGAGGCAGCTCAGTGGGCTTGAAGCTCGGATTCGAGACCGGCTGAGTTGAAAAATCCATTTTCTGTATATCGACTCTTGGTAGAATCCTTATATATATATATATTGAGACACTCTATTTCTGTACATCAGAGGTAAACTGTCTAAGTCCAATTTTGTTGATTTTGATTTTATTATCGTATTTGCATCATTATGGCCATATTTTTCGAGTTTCGTAATGTAAGTATCGTAAATGAGCTAAAGGTGTAATAAAATATGCAACACTTTAAATATAAAGATTGACCAATATCCACAACAAGCAATAAAATGTGATATGGGACTTCTTTTTGCTCTCCTATAAAGCATTGAAAATGTTGCTTAGAAGTGTTCACCTCTGGCGAACAAATATATCTAGAGCTTCCATATAATTATTATTATTATAATGCTTACATTATAATTATAGCTAAAGTTATATATTCTTTTTCTTCTTTCAGGAATTTCTTCAATAGGAAAGTCTCCTGAAGAAAACTCCTGTCTGAGCAGGTCCTTCCACCTCTGCCGGTCCATCACGTCCTTCTCCGACAGTCCCCTACCGGCCATACCCTCCACGACTCCATCGTTCCCTCTGAAGGGGATCTTCTTCTCCTTCTTCTACCTTCCCAATTTTCTTCCCTTCTCCAGCCTTGGTATCCTGTTATCATTCATCCGTCTCACGTAGCCATACCATCTGTGTCTTCTTTCTTCCACCAACTCTAGGAGATTCTGTCTTACTTCCATTTTCTCCCTATAACGATGTTTCTGACCCTTTCGATCCTTGATATCCATGCTGCTCTCCTCCAAAAATCCGTTTCCAGTGCTAGGAATTTTTTTTTCGTTTGGTCATGCTGAGGGACTTTGTCTCTAATCTACATAACGTAACACTTTCTATCAATCCTTTGTAGATCACGGTTTTTATTTTATTAAAATATTGTTGCTCCACAATAGGTAGCATATTTTTATTATGTACTAGCTGGTACCCGGCGTGTTGCTGCCGCAGAAGAAATTAAGAAATAATTATAAAATAATAGAATGAAAAGGAAATAGAAATGAATAGAAAAAAAGAATGATATTTATCTTCTTATCGATAATGATTGCATTCATTGAAATATAACTATATATAAAGAAGTAGTTTTAATGATATTCATTTTATTTTTTTGACTTTATTATTCAAGTGTTTCAGGGTAGACAATATTTTTGGTTTTTCCGTCTTCAGCGAAGACAAATAAATGAGCATGCAACATACTACTGGTCCAGTTAAAAACATGGATTTTCTAAATTTAATCCGCACATTTGAGTTATGGGCTTATAAGATTCTAATCGGCCGCCATTTTGAAAAAACAGACGGATGGTAATGTAGAGTTCAGAGGATCGTCCTGGGGTGATCTGTGACATTGGTGCCGAATCTCAAGAAAATCCGTACAGTACCATCGGAGAAAAACCGCGGACGGCATACCTTGTTATGCTGATTCCGAAACATCTTACATTTCCTCTCTATCTTTATAAATTGCCGAGTTATGGGCTTATAAGATCTCTAATCGGCGGACGGAGGACCGACAGATTTTTTTAAAGCTTGAATTCTCTTATTTCTACGTGCTGCGCTGGTAGATCTACTGAGTGATGAAGACATTTTGGAGGCATTTTATTTCTGTGAGATAAAATCCAAACAACATGTGCCGTTTGCCGTTGTCTATACTAACGTTTTAGCTTCTAACCATAACAGTTGTATACAACTTTTTAAACCCAGCCTGCCTATTACATTCGCGCAAGTGCAAGCAATGAGTCGACGAAGTTTCATTGCAATCGGATGAACGGTATGGTAGCGCATAAAATACGAATAAACAAGCCCACATTAATTTTTATACCTAAGATATTTTTGCTTGTACTGCCACAGCTTAGATGATTTTCTTTTTGTTTTGTATAGAATTTAATTATCTTTCAAAGGAGTACCTATATTTTTCCAGAAGATGCATAGTTTTTGAGTTATTCGAAAAAAAAATTTCTTAGGCTTTAGAAATAATTTTTTTTCAACCATTTAGATTACGAATTTTTCAAACCCAGCCTGCCGATAACCTTCCCGCAAATGCAAGCAATGAGTTGACGAAGTTTCATTGCAATCGGATGAACGGTACGGCAGCGCATAAAATACGAATGAACAAACCCACATTAATTTTTATATGTAAGATATATATACGAGTATATATATATATATATATATATATATATATATATATATATATATATATATATATATATATATATATATATATGTATATATAGTTAGTGATCACGACTTAAACTACTCGCTATATTTTCTTAATGTTTTCTCGTAAACTTTTATATTTTTAAAAAGGACAGTGATGGGAGCTAATAAATAGTATACTCAGAAATATTGGAAACAGGAAGAAATTTTATAGAAATGTTAGCATGCCTTTCTATTACTTAATACAGGATATAAAATTGCTAAGAAACAGCTATGAGCCATGGTACGTTAGTAAATAAAAACTAACATATATATTCTAACGTTTCATCTGTTATTAATCTTTGATGTTGATATGACTGAGGTATATTTCTAGCATTCGTATCGAGATAAGTGAAGCCAAAGCAGTACAGAAAACCACATGCATTTTTAAAAAATTATTACGTAAGAAAAATTGAGTTATACTTGCAATTATATTTTTTTGTTATAACTTTTTTTTTTCTATTTGATATGTGACATTCAAACTATCCACTTGACCCATCCACTTTAAATGAAAATTCCAGTTTATTAAATAGAAATATTTTATTGAATAATTCTGATTACGGACACCTTTAGAGGTGTAATGAAGTCCATAATCAGATAATACTACTACTACTACACCATGCACTACGTTACTACTATACGCTAAGGGCCCTATTTTGTAATAAAGTAAAAAAGTACAAGTACAAGTTGGTCTATGACTTACACAGTGAAATTTTGATAACATGATAACAGTTAAAAAAATAGTTATATGTATTATAAAACAATTAATTTAAAAAAAAACATCGAATAAAATTATTATTATTTAATGGCGATAAGTAATCTGTTACCTCTAAAAACGAACATTTACCGATTGTACTTTATCATGAAACAGAGCCCTGATGCTACCATTATTATAGTGGAAGTCCATGAACATGATAATGTCTTATTTCACCTCAGAGATGTTAAATATTCTATAAAAAATTTCTATATATATATATATATATATATATATATATATATATATATACATATATATAATTCTGTGTCAGTGTGTATGTGAAATACTCTAACAATTTTATAAATATTATCGCGGGAGTTGAATGCAGCCAGTGCCACTATGATAAATGTGACTAAAATTACAGCTGACCTCGAGGACTATCTTACACATTGCCGATAACCGCCCGTTCCTCGCTTCTGAATAATCTAGCAACCAGAGATTATTTAATATAAATTATTATAGAATATTTCACATCTCTTAGGTGAAATAAGGCATTCTTTGGTCCTCATCGATTTCCACTATCATGGTTACAGGGCCCTGTTTCATTTTTTTTTTTTTTTTTTTTTTTTTTTACCGCCCATCTTGTATTGCTGTTCCAGCCTATTTTGCAAATTACACAGATTTGAGTTAAACTCTGTAGCGGTGACATGAGGGTTGCTGACAAAATTTATTTATTTTTTTAACTTTGTTATTCCTCGCCAAATCAACAAATAAAAAAATAGTTTTAGACTCGAGCTTGTCCATAATGAGTCGACAATTCAAAATATTAGATTTATCCCATTTTTTTTGTTATAAAATTTTAAGAATTTAAAAATCGATGTACTTTGAATCATTGAAAAGCTAATAACTCCAAAACTATTAGTCCTAGAAAGCTCAAAATAGTGCCATTCTTTTCATAATTACATAAGCTTTAATTTTTATTCAATGGGGCCTTGGGAATCTCCTGTCCTCGGACTCCAGTTATAGAGAGCCTTCTCTCGCTCTTCATCACTTCCCTTCCGCTGCCTCATGTCAGGTGTCTGTAGCGAGAAACAGCCCTATGCTCAAAAGCGTTTTTTATCTATTTAATCGTACCTCACATATATTTCATGAAAATAGGACTGTAGAAAAACTCCCCGGGAACAAACAGCGCTTTGAAAAATGGCTTATGTTCAAATCTTTTTTCGAAATCATCTGTTTTTGCATTTTCCCAATTTTCGCGTAAAATTATCCTTTTTATTGAATACAATTTTTATTATAGATAGGCACTAATAAAACCTACAAATTTAAGTCCCAAAAGAAGTCTCTGAAATAATTAAAAGCTCTGCAATAAAACTCTAAAATGGCCATATTTCGCGGTTTTTAATTTTTATCTGCGAAAAATTGTTGACCGATTTCAATTGTTTGAAACTCATTGTTTACGTATTTTTAAACGCTATTAAAGACTATTTTTAATTTTTCTTAAATAAATTTCTTTCATGTCTTAAACGTGAAAAAAAAACCACTCTTCGGTACCTTGTGAATTTTTTTCACCATGTTGCTACATACCGATTTTATCCAAAAAATACACAGTTTGTTTACACTGTTTTTCTCCTAATTTTCACGTTGAGAAAGTTCCTTGGCAATTCATTTCAAAAAATAAACTTTCGCTCCTAGACTAGTATGTTTCTGTAAATATTTCTCAACAGCCATTGCATAGGATGTCGATGGATTGTCGTGCTATATATAGAAGCAATCATTGTTTCATAATATATAGCAATCGACCTCCTCTTTAACTAGACTAGACAGTTTTCCAAGAAGAGCCTTCACAAGGCCCACGGAAATGTTCAGCGTTCCTTCCCAGTAATTTTCCTTCCTGAGTGTTCGTAGAATTTTTATTTTGACTGGTCTTGGAATATTGTTATTCATTTTATGATGGAAGTATCTTAAAAGACTACCTCATTGAATTATATCTCTCTAAAGTATTCATAATCGAAAAACTTATACGTGAACTATTCAATGATACTTAATATTTTTTTATAACTTGCTCTTTATATATTTTTACTCATGCAAATATTAGCTATTGTAAGATTTGATTAACCATATAGATTAATTGAAAGTTTTATTTAGTTAAAATTGGACATTTTTGTAATTAAATATACATTATTATTTTCATGTTTTGGATTACATAAATAATTTTGGAATATAGTTACTGTTTTATTCAATTTAAGTTAATTTCAATCCACAATGTTTCTTGTTATTTGGCATATACAATTCCATTTGGCATATATACATACAAATGGTTTTCCATGGGTATTATTGTCCATGAGAAAGATATGGATTCTCTAAATTTAAGAATCTTCACGACATAATTTAACCTTATATTAAACACCTCTTGGAATGTAATGCATTACAAGCGTGTGAATGTAAATAAATCTGATTGCCAAAACATCAGCACTACCTATCGGATTTAATTTTAACTCAGTGGTCGGTGGAAAATAAATTTTTACAAATCATCACAATTTATATTGATCATTAAGAAACTTTTAAAAAATTTAACAGTTTTTAGCATTTATATCTCATCAAAGTCAGAATGTAAATAAATCCAACTGACAACAACATACAGAGTTTTGTTCCGCAAAATCAGTTGCCTTTACATTTTTCCGATATAAGGATTGTAAATATTTTATAAATTTTAAGAGACTTAACATGATAATAATATGGCGGCAACTTAATCTGATAATATATATATATATATATATATATATATATATATATATATATATATATATAACCCATTATGGTGCTTAATGAAGTAGGTGAGACTGGGGCTGACTGAACTGTCTGAAGTTATTTTCTTTTTTCATATGTTTATTTGTATATAATGTTTCATTTTTTGACTGATTATACTCATTTATTGTATTTTAGTTAAATGTTTATGTGTATATAATAATTTATTTTTATTTTATTGCGTGATTTCATTCATTCATTGTATATTAATTAAATGTTTAATTGTATATAATGCCTTATTCATTTTGTATTTACTTATTTTTATTTAATATTTTAAATTTATTTATTTTATTTTTTAGTTAAGAGTAGGCAACTATTTATTTAAGTTTAGTATTACCTCTCTTTCTGTAATATTTAATTCTCTATTATGTATGTATCAATAAAAACTTCTAGTTATAGTTGTATGTCCTAAATTTGTTCCGTTATTTTATGTTTTCGTTATTTTTTTGTCCAACTTCTTTATTTTTTAATGTTTATCTAGATTGTACACTAGTATAATGCTTTAAAATGACTAAAAAATTTAAATCGAACTTCTCATACATATATTATGCGGGTTACTACGCAAGAAAAAAAAAATCATAAAAGTTATGATTATAAATTTTATTATCATCAATACACACTATAAAGTCATAAATAGTAGCCTTGTTAATTACTCTAATAAATACTACGACGTTGTTGTCGGTTTGATGAATCGATCTCTCAAAACAGATGACATCATATTAAATACTGGCATATCTCTTTTATATCATATCGATATAAAATATTGACCTGGAATTTGTTCGAAATGAAATTTCTAATACTCCATTATCAGAAATAATCCATATTGTAAAAAAAAATAAAATATTGTAAAATGTTAAATCGAAGTTTGTTGAACCTTCTTTTCGCGAAATTACATGAGTATACTTATATGTATGTGTTTATTTATATTTACGTGTTTATATCTATTTAAAAAAAAAAACCTGTACCACTACAACCCGTGAAGGGTCTTGGGCTCAGTACTATATCTATTTATGTTTATTAAAATATTGAGCATTTTTGTACTTAGAGATATTATTGGAAGAACAATAAATAAAGCCGTAAATACCTCAAATAGTAGTAAATATCTAAGTTTACATCAAAAGGATTGAAAAGCAAATAATGTTAACATATGTTTGATCACCTAAATAGGTATATTTAGTCCACTAAAACAGTTCAATATATACTGAAGGAAATAGGACTCCTCTTATGGGAGGTAACATCAGCCCAGGTGGGAAAGGTTACATTTAATCACCTGATCGATTATATCTATATCTTTTATTATTTTTTTTTTATTTTTGCTTCTGCTGCTCTTTTTACATTTCAAGATTTAATTACATCATTTTTTGAAAAAGGCTTCAGCGCCAAAAATTCGAAATTTAGGTTTCAGTTTATTATGAGACCAAAACACCACTTCTGTCGATTCCCGCTCACGATACATCGAACAAAAAATTGAAAATGGTCTAAAAACCGACTATTGATGACGTAGCCACGAAATACTAACGACTCTAGAAAGCTAGCCCTAGAAACCTTAAAAATATATTGTAACTCTAAAGATTGTACCGCCTTAATAAACTTGCTACTGTGCACAATAAAAAATATTTTATTATTTGGTAATAATCGTTTCATGTCTTTTCTGTAAAGTTTGCTAAATTGCGCTTACGCTTACGTCTATTTCAAAAAATGATGTCTATATGATAGAGCTTGCTTGTTTATTTTTTTCTTAAAATATTTAAAGGCATATCAGAAGGGTTTCCAACGCCTGTGTGATGTATAAATTAACAAATATCCACTATCAATTTAATGTTTTGTAATTATCAAAGATTTACAACCTAAGTTTTTTACATTCTCATCTAAGTAAGTTGTTTTGTTCTTCAAAATCATAGTTAATATTTCGCCACTTAAGTGCAGAAGTAGCTTAACTCCGAAAATTAAATTTTTACGTGAACATCCTGCCGGCAGGACCTGACTTTTTCATTTGATTGTCCTTCCGACAGTACTGTAGTTCTACCACTAAGGACTCATAGGATTGCTTGCACTCAATGATTATTATTGAACATTTTTGAATGACATGATTAAAATTACAAAGACTACAAATTAAAACATTTACTTAAACAAATATATATATACAAATTTTCTTTATTTACATTAATTTATATATAAAAATTACGAATAAATTGAAATGACTAGTTCGGAAAAGACAGAGCATTTTGAAAAAAAAAGTAAAAGAGAAAAAAAAACAATTTGAATTTGAATAATAAAAAAAAATTGCTTTAGCGCAGAGAGATGCCTTTTTTATGCGATACTCAAAGCAATCTCTTTCTTGGTTTTTTCTTGTCCAATTATTTATTTATAAATTTTCTGTTTTTTTAGTAAAAGCTATAAAATGTTTTTCCGATTTCCAAAATTAATAATTATTATCAGAATCTATTTGAGATGTACACGATACACTAAGAAATGTTGTCCAACCTAACTCCAGATCTCAAGTTGGATAAACTGAACCTCTTTTTTCAAAAGATTACAAAATGCAATTTACAATTTTGACGCTCAAAATTGTATTATAATGCCAAAGAATAATCACAAAATATAAAGAGTAAAAATCAACTTTTTTAAATTTTTTTTGCCTTGGAAAACACCAGTTGAAGATGGTAGGACATTTATTACACTACGTACAGCCGGCAGGATGTTGGTTCGTTCAACCATATCATAGACAGAGCTAGACTGCTTCTGCATAAAATTCTCTGTAGTCAGAACTATCTTAAGTGACAGAAAAACCGAAAAAGCCAAATTTGGAGACAAGTTAGTTCTGCTCTGAAGCAGCCATTTATTTCTTAAAATAAACTAGATTTAACAATATCTGAAAACATAACTATTTTTACATCAAAAGTAGAAATATGATTTTTAATATTCCTTGATTTATTATTATTTTTTAACTCATTCCGTTGTTTCTGTCGTTTTAAAATTTAGATTTTAGATATAACTTTCCGAGCTGCCTTATCAGTAGCGGCCAACGCAATAGCGCTTTCTAACGCGAATGGTGCCAACATACTGCTTTGTATTCAATTATGAAATTCGTATTCATTGGAATTATTTAAATTAATCCTGCTTTAAAACCCAATTAAAGCAGTAATAATTTTAATTATTCCAATAAATACGATTATAGAATCGAATCTTAGCAGTTAGTTAGCAAGAAACGCTAGTGCGACGAAGGCTACTGATAAGGCGGCTACCTCGGAAAGTTATACCATAAATTTATTTTGTATAATTTATAAGTCCATAATTAATTATTGTAAAAGAGAGCTAAAAAAAGGTAAATGCATATTTCATTTTTTATATAATTTAATATTTATAAAGATGTATTACCTCTCTAATTACTTCATTCCTGATTATTTAAAATTATAAAATGTTAATTATTGTACTTTTGCATACTTCCTACCGGCGAGTTCTTAAAATACGTAGCATGATGTAGCTGAGCACATCATTGTAAATTTGCTTGTTCAAACAGTTCACATCCCGAGAACGACAATAATACAAGCCCAGAGGTGTGAGGGAAAAAAGAACGGATTCGAAACCTGTTCCGCTGTTGTTTTTTTGTTTCAGACAATACAGCAAATAATAAAGGTCGAATGCTTTGCAGCAACCTGTTGGATCAGCGCAATCAGAGGCCTCTGAGACCCCCGCAATCAGGGATTCGTTTATTGTGAATTTTGCGCCTATTTGCGACCTTGAGTAAGGTGAGTGTTTGGTAAATATTTGTCGACAAACATGAGATAAACCTTAAACTAATTTTATGATAATAAATACCGAGAAATATTTATTTAAATAGATACGTATTAAAGAAAATGAATTATATACGAAACTGATCAATACATATTTCCAACTTCTATTGTTAAATATCTTCAACACTGAAATGGCATTCCTATATAATTTTCTAGAGTTTGGAAATATTGAATTGTCCACTACAGACACATTGTACGTCTTTTTCTTATCTGTTGTTTTAATTTCAATTATTTAATTAATTTAATTAGGCCGAAATAATTATAACTAGAAAATTTAAGATAAATAAACATAATATTATACATAGGTCTTCTCACAGACATTTTACGGCTTGCGAGAGCACAAACAGCCTAAAGGAGGTAACCCAACCTCACGTTATTACGAACCATGGTTTTCATGGTGCAGCGGCAGGCTACCATAGCTCGATAGCCTCACCCTTTGGAGTCAATTCGGCAATGTACCTACCACCGACGTACGTTAGAACACTCTTACGTTAGATCGGTATAGATACACCTATTATCTATGTTCGAGGTCAGAAGGCGCACGAGGACTTAAATTTATTTCCCCGTAGAAGAATGTCCATGGACCAAACCTCCAGGCGTCTATTTGACACCCTGGAAGACCACAACGCGATACGCGGTTAAGTTACGCATTGCAGGGCCATCACTCTTACGGCCGGTCGTTGTGAGTTACCTCCATTAGCCTGACGAGCTCCACATACTCGAGGGTAGGCGGTCACCCATCCAAGCACTAGCCACGCTCGATGTTGCTTAATTTGGATTACCTACTACAACCACCTTAGCCCGCTCGGCCCAACTTCTCCACTTTGACAATGAATGCCTGGTATATGGGAAGGAGGGGGAACTTAGATTGAAAATAAAGCGTCTTATGAATTGCTTCGGAGTCCCCATATCTCTGGTACATCCTTCACTCCGAAGGCATTACTTCCATTGTTCTTACCTATTCCAAATCTTAGGAAACGACAAAGCATCCTATATCACTGAACATTCAAGGGAATTTACTGAGTAATTTGAACTATCAAACTTAAAAATCGGTCATGCTGTTCGCTCAAACAATCGTTTGACACCCTCTAACGGACACATTAAACACATTTAATACAACACATCATTTGTATTTTGAGTTCAAAATGTTTCAAAACATTCACTGATTCAAAACGAGTAATTTTATCCATCAAACTTAAAAAAAAAATTCTAAACCCGTCTTAAGCATTTAAAAAATATCAATTATATACTCTCAAACGGACAGATTTAACACATTTTATATAACATTTCTTTAGTATTTTGAGCTTGAAATGTATGAAAATATTCAGGGCCTACAAACTTGCAAACGGCCTGGCTAAACCGTAAGGCTACACCGTAGTGAGGTAAAAAAATATAAGTTCTGTGTATCAAAACAGAACCATCAAACAGAGTGACGAAAATTTGGCTGATCGCATCCGTTTGAAGGACATCTGTTGCAAAGGAGCCTAAATTCCTATACTTATAGGCCGGAACATTTAAAAATTGTCCGTTGGGAGCGGTCTGCATGGGAAAGAAGTGTCCGTAAGGAAAGGTTCCACTGTATTTCCTTCGTTTGCTGCAGTAATAGTAATAGTTCTATCATCACCATCGATCGGCATATCTTTTTATTCATCCCTACCCGAAAGGGTCATTGGTGTTAAAAAATAGTATATATTCTAATATAATGCCCTGTCCAGGTTAAGAATTAAAACATAGTGGAGAGTCGCTCTTCGTTATCGTTTCTATATCTATAATATGGTACTATGGATCCCTTTTCCGGCTCTCAGGAACTATGAGTTTTAATGAGTGAGGTATCTAAAGAAAGGGAATTTCATAGAGATTTGACGAATCCTATAATTCCATGGTTTAATTATTACAAGGTCTTAAATAAAAGTGATGAAAAAACCGGGAAGTTAAAGCTTCGACGGTGGCGAGTCGGCGGATCGAAGCGTGATCATGACGACTTCATGGCCATGAAAGAAATTTAGGACTGTATACAAAACTTTTTAATGAGATTGAAAACGTATTGTAAATAAAATGTTGATTAAAGGTTTCTATGGGTTATAGAGGAGATGATATGTTCTTCCTCATATCTAGCCCAAAGCACTTTTTAATATGAAAACTACACATGGAAAATGATATGGCCGAATCTTATTGCTTAATAATATTTAACTGAAGGGATATTTTCCTTCGGGGCATGCTAATTATTTATTTAGTATAAACTGTTACTTCAACATAATCATTATAAACTATGACGCTTCACCAAATGTGTGTTAACTAAACTTTCTTGGTAATGTTACATTGTTTATACAAATAAACATGTTTCCCTAATATCTTTTATACTTCTAATGCATTTGGGATATGGAGGATAGATATCTAATGCAAGAGTTCTCGCTTGGGTAGACTAGTCTTCAAGTTTTTGATAGTCCTAAATTTGTCTAATTGGCTAAAACTGGGGAAACTTTTGAGCTGTATTATCTCACTTTCGGGATGTGGACGCTTCGAGACCTCAGGGATCCAGAAAACCACAAGTATACACAATAAATTATAATGCACACGAAAAGAAATTAAATCCGGGAAAAGTTCTAACTGCAACAGCTGAAGAGAGTTGTCATACTGAATGTGTAATCTACAACATGCAGCTTACCATTTGCCACTTTTTAGAAGACTACTAGATGGAAGGACTAGGGATGGAAGGAAACCTCAGAATGACACAGGATAAAAAAAAAAAAAAAAATGTTTAACCTTCATTCAAATAGGAACTTTAGTAAGAAGGCTATAGTATTAATTTATATTAATGAGCAAAAAAGATCTTCCATTTATATTCTTTATTTTCTTATTTTACAATATACTGGCGTTCCGAGGATTAGCCCCCATTCTCAGAACATATTTCTGACAATCAACAAGAGGTTAGGTAGTAAAAAAACTTTAGGAATAAAACTGAGCACAAGCAAGTGATTTTCTCATCGGAACGACCTCGGAAATAATCTGCCACCATAACGAGATATTGTGTGTCTTCTTTGTATTTACAGGAATTTATTTGGATGCGTTAATAAATAAAAGTACAAATATCTGATGTGAACACCACATGATTTCCTAATACGCCTATTTAACTAGTTTCGCCTAGTTTCCGAAGTTTGCAGTATCTCCGGCATTTCCGTTATTATATGTCGTTTTCTTTCAGATGATAACTAATTCCCTAGAGATTTCTTCGTGTTCCATGACAACATTAGAACTGCCAATGTCACTAGATAAAGCATCGAAAATCGACAGATTCGACATTTTAAGCGGAAGAACCCACTTAACTTAAATCTTATTCTCCTGCTGCAGATTAGTTCATCATACAAATGGGGAGGAAAACCAGTATTTTACTCATAATTTTAACACTTAAAACAAAATAAAAATGTTTAATTGGATTGGAAAAAAAATCACGTTTATATCCTTTATTACCGAAACATATGAGCTCTATATTTAATTTTAATATAATTTTTGATGTAAGTTTATTATGACCATCAAGTAAAGTACCCTTTTCGGCTCACCAATTTCAACCAAAATATAGTAAATACATTTATATTGACATAAAAGTCCTATTTACAAAATTTGAGATGTTTTACATTACATATTAATATAGTTTTTGATGAAAGCCTAATAGGACCTTAAGTAAAGTACCACTTCCGGGCTGCCAATATTAACCAAAATTTAGCATATTATTTATATTAATATGTTAGTCTTATATACCTAATTTGAGAAGTTTTGCATCATATTTTAATATAATTTTTGATGAAAATCAATAATGACCTTCAAGTGAAGTACCACTTCCTGTGATCATGTAATGACCAAAAAGAGAGGTTCACAACTAGATTTTTCAAAAATCGTAAATATAAAATTTTACGGCTAACCGTTTTTGAGAGATACACACGTACGAACGTACGCACAAACGTCACGAAATCTGAAAACCGAAAATTTTCACAACTACAATCCTTTACTTCGTACAAGGAAGTAAAAAAGATTCACCCAAACATAATAATTTCCTTAACTAGTAGTGGTAGAAAAGAAAAATCTAAAAATAAAAGCGATTAATCCCAAAACTTCATGTAGCGGCATAAAAAAGTTGTATTCATTGGGTTAATTAAAAGTACTATTGCTTTAAATGAATCATAGATGTCGACTTACGCTCGCACAACTTTAAACAAACCCATTTTTCCACAAACGGATCGTTTTTAGTTGAGGTCAGGGCCTTTAACGTAATTTAAATCTATGTAATGGAAATACCATTTCCATTCTTTTAGTCCTTTTTCTATGTACTAATGACAAAACTTTTAAAATACTTGACTGCATTTTCTTTCGTAGAAGCCAATTATTACCTAAAAAACACAAAAATATCATAAAACAAAGAACTTGATAAACATATTACATTAATAAAAAAAAAAACTGATAACATAGGTTACAGTGTAGATTATAACCGAAACCAATAGAACATTTCATCGACCGCTTGATACTCAAGTGCCTTTTATATTTACTGGCAGCAGAAGTCTGATCTATTTATTAGTAAAGCTCAAATTGATATAAAAATATTATTGTTATGATAGGTCAATTTGATTGTCTGATTTTCAGAAATATATTCTGAAGGATTGGGGTATATCCCCGAAACGTCAACATATTGCGAAAGAAGGTAATAAAGAATATAAATGGAAGATCTTCAGCTCCCCTAGTAATACATGTTTAAAAAATTATAGAAGAAAACAAAAAGGAAAATATTAAGAATAAATTGAAAAGAATTCTAAGAACCTTCTGTTGAGTTTCTACAAGAAACATAACCTAAATTATGATTTCAATTTATGAAAAGTATAAATTTATTTTATATGCACAAAAATGTTTGAATATTTTTAATTCTGGTTTGAAATTCATTGTGGTTTTAAATTCATAGAATAGTTGGATAAAGGTGAAGGTGAGCCTAGGGACAGACTGTAGAGGTGGTTGAGAGAGGTCAGTATTGACGTCACGGGAGTCACTTTGGATTACGCAATTAGCAATGCATCCTGTTTGTACTCCATTGTTGGATAATTCAGTTGGTTTGCTGGTCCTAGCTCTGTCAATAATTGAGCTCTCTTCTCGTGTTTGGTATTTTAATCTAAGACCAATGACTCTGGTGAATAGGTAGCTGTGCGAATTACACAAAGAATATTTTTCAAAGAGTTAGGCTGTCATTTAATTCTAAACATCTTTAGTATGTTTATTAAAGTGTAAGTAGCATACCCATACGAGAACTCTCGCATCAGATATCTCCCTAATACATTCCAAGTATAAGCGATATTAGAGAAACCTGTTTATTCGTATAAAAAATTTAATATTACCAAGAAAGCTTATTTAAAACACATCGAGTGAAGTTACTAAGCTTAAATGACGTAACAGCGTACTTAAGAAATAATTATTTTGCTCCACTGGAAAACAGTTAAGCAGGAAGACTAATTTATACCATTTTGCATGTGCAGTATTCATAATTAAGGATTAGACAAGGATTGTGTTTTAGGATTAGACATGGGAAAGAATATATATAATCTACTCCTCTATCATTCATAGAAACATAAAAAACACTTTGGCATAGAAAGAACAGACATTTTCAAGGAACGGGATCAAAACATCAACAATGTTTTATAAAAGGAAATAAATAAATTATCGCTTATATAAGTTTCACGCTTTTTCCCCTCTTACCCTCCCATTTTATTTATAAAATAACGCATTCATACAATAATTTGACACTTATTAAAAAGTTTGTGGAGTCAGCTTGCTTCTACGGGTATGAAATTGTCATGACAACTACACGTGCACAAAGTGACATAGGGTCTGTACGATCCTATATCGTTCGTTATCTCGAAAACGGTATGGTTTAGGGTCGAATTCCTTAAAACGCGACCTATCTTATTTACCACCATTGGATTTTCGTAACCGCCTACATTGTTCGATAACTTTTATTAAAGTCGTAGTAAGAATTTAAGAATCGAAATTGGGACTCATTACTCCTCTATGAAATTTTCTTTATTTTTACACTTCGTTTGTCAAAATCCATCTCTCCTGAGTGCCGAAAAAGAGATCTATACTACTGTATTAATCTATGGTGGGGTCGGGAAGTATTGAGTGGACTCTAGAACACAATTTTCCACAGATCATGATTTTCTTTGGTCATTTCTACACTGCCCCCCACTTTCCTCCAACTTAGGACTAAATCGGATGAGCCGTTTTTTGTGATATGGGTGTGTCGAAGAGACAACATTGGCGCATGCGTAAGCGAAATTAATACTCTAATACCAAAATCTCGAAAATCTCTAATACCAAATTTGAAAAGAATATGATAATATTTTATATTTTTTTTGTACTAAATCTGTGTAAAGTTACAAAAAAGGAACATTTCCAGTTGGAGAATTATGAACAAAATTTAATCTGCTCTTCCCTTAAAGAAAATAAATTTAAATACATTTCACACCATTAGGTTAATTAGTATTTGAGCTAGAGTGTAAACGACATCCATACATATATGGACATCATTATAAAAATGTTCAAAAACGGTTGGTAAGGACCTTGAAACGAAAATTTCTATTTGTGATTTTTAGCTCGGCTCCTATTCTTTCATTATATTTTAATATAATTTATGATGAAGGTTTATTTTGATCAACAATTAAATTATCATTTCCGATTGATCTATATGTACCGAAATCTAGTAGTTTTTCTATATCGACATAGAAGTCTTATATAGCAAATTTGATAAGTTTTCCATTATATTTTAAAATAGTTTTTGGTGAAAGATTACTAAATTTGATAAGTTTAAGTCTATTGGGAAAACCTGTTCAAGTAAAGTAACACTTCCGGTTATCCAATTTTAATAAAAATCTAGTATGTTATTTATATTAACATAAAAGTCTAATGTACTAAATTTGAGTTATTTTGCATTATATTTTATTTTATTTTTTTTATTGTCTATTATGACCTTCAAGTAAAGTACCACCTCCAGTGATCATGTAGTGAATACATCAGATATACAGCTAAATTTTACAACAATGCCAAATACACAATTTCAACTTTCTACGGCTAACCGCTTTTTGAGTCATGCGAGTTACGAATGTATAGGCGTCACGACGAAACTAATCAAAATGGATTCTGAGATGAACAAAATGGATATTTTCTTTGAAATCTGTATGCCGAATATTTTCGCGATTACGATACTTTCTTTTCTGCGTACAAGGAAGTAAAAATTATTTTAAAAGGAAGAAACAATAATTGTAATGTACTAATAATAAATTAATACTTATGTACAAATTTTGATTAAAAAAAAAAAAAGGAAAATCCTTTTTACAATTCTTTCGAATTTGGATGGACAGGAAGTGATTGAATAGGCGGGATTTTAAGGCGGGAAGGGTATTGAAGCCACGAAAACTGCGGTACGGTGGTCTATTGTAAATAAATCTGAAGACCGAGAACGGGTATGCTAATGGCCGAGAACGGCTGCAAAGAGCAGAAGATTGGAATTGAAGGAGATCGGAGATGTATAATTGATGGTGGGATAATATGGGATAGGATAACCTGGTACAGGATGGATGCCAGGAAATACTTACGACGGTAGAAAGGGTATTCATATACCATAGAACTCGAGATAAATATATATCATATTTATTGTTAAGAAATAAAAAAATAAAATAATAATCTTGTAAATGTAAATTATAAGCAAGCTACAACTTTTAAGTTTCTAGTATGTCCTGACCTCTCTGGAAACTCTTGTAGTCGACTCCAGGACATTCTGATGCAAACCACATCATCGAGGAAGATTTAAATTCTTCAGCAGTTGTCGGTAGCTGCAGCGAGCTTTGATCCTACGCTGCTTGCATTCTTCATTTCTATGCGGTCACTAGGCTCAGCCAAACTTAAGTGACTTCCGTAAGTAACTTGTAATTGTTTATAAAGGACTACTATTTAATGCTTCATGGGATACTGAAGTAGGACACACACCTAAAGGAAAACGCCAGGTGATGTCATGTAATTAAACTTGCGATGTGTAAAGTTTAATTATTTGAATTAAAAAGTCGAAACTGAAAAAAGATAGAACCTTGCTTCTTAAATATTCCTTTGAACTTTTTTCATTTCATTAAAAAAACATTCAGGCTTACAAAACAAGCGCCTTGGCACGTATACATATAAAATAAAAAGAACAAAAGAGCCCAATTGTAGGAGAAATGATGCTGAATAATTGGGAGGAGGCTGAAAAGGAGTTCGAAACCTAACTCTTTGATATCATTAACAAGACTAATACAAGAGATACTGCTGGAAATGGTTCTTTTCAAGCCTGAAATTTCATAATTAGGTTGATGATTACAATACCCGACCCTCTTATTCAATAAATGTCTCTGTATATGTTGGTAGGTGTGGATATATACTGATAAGTTTAAAAAAATATTATATTTTATTCGGTTGATTATATACAAATAATAAAAAAATATATCTCTTGTACAATAATAACTATTTATTGCTAATAAAGAAATTTACAATCAAATTTGTTGAAGGGTGAATCTCAGTAAGTAAGGCCTTAGAGAATTTAATATTAAAAATATGGGGCGTTGAGAACCAGAATGGGCCAACCTTACCAGCTATTTTTTTTTAACTCTTTAAAAGATTTTACAAATTTTTATCAAATCACTTCAGACCACACTTGAAAGAAAATTCTTATATTTCTGCCATTTCAGTTTCAAAAATGTATTAGTTTTACTATAGCCTATATTTGATCCTGGCTTTATCTCTTATGTGGTTATGAAAGTAATAAAATTCCTCATACAGCCGACAGAGTGCATGCCATATAATCATGCTCAAAACTAAATTTTCACAAAAATCATAATAGTGATTCCTAACTTAACTCTATCTGTAACTAATCCCCAACTGATAACTCAATTCTCCTGAATATGATTATCACGATATGTTATAGTTTTTATATGAACTATCATTCATATGATTATCATGGAACAAGAACCTTCTAGATATTCTTGCCTCATAAAAATTTTCTTTATAATGTAATTTATTTTTTTCTTTTATCATAGGGCAAAATATAACTTCCAGGTATAATCTTCTTCTTTATTGACGTTTCGGGGGATGTGACCGGAAATCGGTTTTGTGATTTTGATTGGATTAGAAACAATATTTTATCTCCTAGGAGGTGGCGAAAAGCACTCATATGTGAAAATTCGTTAAGTGATTAAATTTATCAAAAAGAACAAAAATAGTATGGATAAGTATACACGGACACTTATCACACAACAGAGGTCTGCACTTGCCCCTACTATCGTGTTTTGGTGGGCAACTACGTAGAAAATAGGGCTTACAAAATAGAAGGCTGTCAAGGAGAAATGTAAATAAACAAGTATCTGTATATACAAAGTTTTGTTGGCATAAAAAAAAAAAAAAAAAAAAAAAAAAAAAAAAAAAAAAAAAAAAAAAAAAAAAAAAAAAAAAAAAAAAAAAAAAAAAAAAAAAAAAAAACCGATGCAGTTGTACTGCTAAAGTTGAAAGACAGAATTTTATCTACAGGCTGGAACTAATATTTTTACAGCTCGATTACTTCGCTTACCTTAGCGAACTATAGTGGCTAGTTTCTGATACATCAGTGCTTAGGCATCAAGCTCCATAAAGGGCAGCTCTTACCAGCTGAGCATGAACTGGTATGAGCTCCTCTTACCAGTTCATGCTCTTAACTCTTACCCCACATCACCCTATTTAAAACTGAAGCATGTTGTAATATTGCTATCAAGGGCAATATTGACATGGAGATCAAAATACAAAAAAAAAAAAAATAGTGGTTTCACAATCTAGTTGCGAGTGATTAGATTAGAAGTGTCCGTATCGAATAATATTACTCGCAATATATTTATCAAAATCTCATGGTAGGTTATAATGGATAGTGGCACGAAAATATGACTTCATTAAGAGGTCTTATAAATAAATAAATGTTTTGGCTTTCACACAATATATATTTGCTAAATTTTTAATAAGTTGGTTTCTCTTATTTTGTTTAACTTTAAAATAATTTTAATAAAGAATCATAACCTAAACATCAATATCTATTCCTTCTAAATTTGTTTTTTATAATATTTTATTTATTTATCGAAGATGCAGACAAAGACTTGAGCCTAGCAGCACAGAACTCCTTGAGGTAGTTGTGAACGACGTCATAGAGGGGGTTGGTCTCTTGGCGTACCCTCACCATCCAGGCATCCAATCCCGGTCTTCCTCTGCGAGGATCGTAGTCCGTCATTGCCAACTGTTCGAGTTCCGTAGCAGCCACTATGTCCGCAATGGAAATCTCTTCTCCAGCAATGTATTTGTTGTTCTGGAGCCAGACCTTCTCGATGAGGTCGCAACTCCGATCCAGCTTGGAACGGCACTGCCCCAGCCTCGATTCCTCCGTCGGCTTGTAGGCCGCCGAGAAGATGTAGATGACCGATTTAGCCCTCGTTTCCAGATGGTGCCACTCCAGATACTCGTCTATTCTGGCTCTCTTCAGGCTGTCTTTGGGGTACCAGTGGTCTTCAACATTGAACTCCCTGCAGAGGTACCGCAGTATCGCAATCCCTTCCCTGACGAAATTGCCTTTATGCGATATTACGGGAACCTTCTTGAGAGGGTTGATCTTGGCGAACTCTTCGGCTTCAATGCTACCTTCTGAAAGAGCGACTTCCCTCGTGTCGTAGTCGATCCCGTTCATACCAAGGAACAGTTGGACTGCCCGGGACGGCTGGGACAGCGGGTCCAGGTAAAGTATAATAATGCCGGGGGGATCTGAGGATGATGCCATTTTATTAGGCTACAATATCTTAAAGCATATAATATGTCTTTAATTGACTTCAATCATTTATAAGTAAATTGATAAGACATTGTAAACTAGCAATTATGATCATATGGAAGTAAATACATATGCTAACTTTCTTAATTGAAAATAAAGAACTTGATATAAAGTGCATTTAGCCAAAATTCTGACGATTCATAAATATATTAGAAACCTTTTTAAATTAAAGCTGCCTAATGATTCTGATTGAGATTGATTATATTATGCGTTTAAGATATTTTTTTTTAAATATAGTGAAAATTAGCTAGCAAGATCAATGAAGCAGGTGCAATTCTTTTCTAATAATTTCAGAGTATTTCATTAGAGGTCAGAATAAATTATAAATAGACTTAGGGCTGAGTGGTACTCTTATATCTATAAAGTGACCAGACGGGTCCTCGTTCAACATCGAAAATTGTCCTATAAAGTGCCCCATATTGCCTCCCAACCTTTTGGACTAAAAAAATTGATGCTTATTTATTATTTATATTATTACACAGTCGATGTTGGGTGTGACATTAGATGACAATGCAATATCTAATTTTTTAGGATAATTTTTAATTTTAAACTACGTATTTTCCTTGCGGTATAAAATTAACCGTTTAAGCTAACCTTTTTCTGACTACTTTTTATTTAATGGCATGGCTATGACCTTCGTTATTATTTCAAATAGGTATGTGAAAGAAACGAATCTGTTCATCTGCCAAAGATCTAAAAAAACGACATAACTTTTTTTTAAAAGTGCAAAATTGAGACAAACGTTTTTTTGTGAGATTTTATGATTTTGGCACCGGAAGTAGAAGTGCTATTGCGAGTTCCATTTTGGTTTACAATATATCAACGATCATATAAAACTAATTTTTTTTTTCAAACTGCCCCACATTTAATTGTGAAACATCTGGTCACTTTACTCTTACATCATTAATATCGCTCTTTACTTCCATGTACGCAGTAAAGAAAGTATTGACGTCCCAAAAATTTTCGGTTTTCAAATTTCAAGGGAAATATCCATTTTGACCATCCCCGAATCCATTTTGACTAGTTTCTTCGTGGCATCTCTTACGTCTTACGTTCGTATCTTGTATTACTCAAAAAATGGTTAGCCGTAGAAAGTTTAAATTGTGTATTTGGGATTGTTGTAACATTGTATAGACTTTCATCAAAAATTATACTAAAACATAATGTAAAACATCTCAAATTTGGTAAATTAGACTTTTATATCAATATAAATAATATAATAGATATTGGTTGAAGTTGAAGACCCGAAAGGGGTAGTTTATCTGAACGTCATAATAAACTTACGCCAAAAGATATATTGGCATTTAATACAGAGATCATAAGGTTCGATAATAAAGGTTATAAAAGCGAATTTTATTCCATAAGATATAAGTAAAATGGGTTCTTCCGCTTAAATAATCGAAACCGTCGATTTCCTATGTTTTATCTAGTGACGTAGGCAGTTCTAATGTTTTGGAGAAGAAATCTCCAGGGAACTTGTTTCCAACGAAATAAAATAACGGATATATACTACGACATATAATAACGGAATGAGACTAGAGCTTGTGTGTGTGTTTGTATGTGGCAATAGATGGAGGTCACGACGACGTTTTTGAGATACTGCTATCTTCGGAAACTAGTCACCAAAATCAGAGTCACTTTTTGAGCCAACGATTTATAGTTTAATAGGCGTACAAGGAAGTCATGGGGTGTACACATCAGATATTTTGCATATCAAATATGGATTATAGAATGTGGAACACTGGAGACCGGTCCATCTGTACTGGATCGAAGCCATATCAATATCTATTCCTTCTAACTTTGTTTTTTTAAATAATTTTTTATGACAAGGATATGGCGTATTATACTTTGTAAGCATGTCTTTAAAAGTATTCTGTGCATGATCCAACACGTTCGCTTTTCTTTAGGTTCTTATAGCAAACAATCATTGTTTGTTAATTTGAATGCAAAACGGTACTGAAAGAGGTGTGAGTGGACACACTAGATATGTGGATAATGTTTTAATTATATATGAAAATATGTGATGATTTAATATTCTATCTGAAATCTGAAACGCCACAGGAACTGGTCAGGGTAATCCTGATTACATAGGCAACGGTATCCAGTGTGGTTCCCCAGGTCACGAAGCCGTACAGAGTTTGTTTCGTCCTTGTTCAACAAACCCGGAACAATAGAAAGTTATAATCAGGGAAAAGATTTCAGCAGTAAAAAAAAACTAAAACATTACACAGATTTACAATCAAAAACTATAAAAGTATGCAGCGAAAAACCTTAAAATATCCACTCTAGTAGAGGTGAACATATATATATATATATATATATATATATATATATATATATATATATATATATATATATATATATATACATATATACATATATATATATACATATATATATATATATATATATATATATATATATATATATATATATATATATATATATATATATATATATATATATAAATGAACGAGCTATAATTAAAAATTTATAACTAATTGAAATTATAAAATAAAAATAAAAAACTTAAGAAGCAATATCTTCTTATATATATTTTAACAAATGACGAACTATTTGGAAACATTTTTGAATAACAATATTCATAAAAATGATTACTATGAAAAAATATTCAACTAGAAAATGAGCCAAACGGTTCGAAACTTCGTTGCCTAAAATAAAATAAAGCCTGAAGTATAAAGGGTTATATTTCCTTGATATTATATATATATATATTTAATACAAATTATTACGTACCCCTAGAAACCAATATGGTTTATGACAACGATACCTTAAAATGAAATGTCTAAATTGTGCCTGCATTCATTAATATAGATGGGTAATCAGCTAATATTTCTTTCTCTAGCAAATTAACTTGAAAGTGACGAGTTATTTTTGTCTTTCGTGGTTATTATAAATTGTACTGGAAATAACTAGAGACCTGATTTATGTGTTCTTGAACATTTTATTTGCTTGCGTGTAACATCTATAAAATTGATTATCTATCCG
The DNA here is from genome assembly GCA_948150685.1 of Rhaphigaster nebulosa. NCBI lineage: Eukaryota > Metazoa > Arthropoda > Insecta > Hemiptera > Pentatomidae > Rhaphigaster > Rhaphigaster nebulosa. The sequence continues at coordinate 17,027,744 of OX411309.1, forward strand.
ATTCCCGGTCTATGGAATGATCCTAAAATTTAGTCTCAGACCTACATCCGATTTAGTTTACGTTCCTTTCACACGGTCCGACATTCGATATCATTGAGTTGTGTGAAAACGGCCTAACATGTTTTCTAATACATTTTCTAGGGATATCCACAGCTTATAATATCTGAAAAAAAAAAAAAAAAAACTTTTTTCTCGAAATAAAAATCTTTACGTAATTAAGGACATTATATAAGGCATACATCATATATGAATAATCAATAAATTAAACATTATTTCTTGGTAAGTTTGAAGATATAAGAGCTCATGATGATATAAATATTCTTGGCGAGAAGGGGGAAAATATTTAGTGAATCTTGGAAGGCGGGCACCTGTTGATGACACTTTCTTTTATTTTCCTTTTGTCCTCTTATTTTGGTATCAGATTGAATTTCTTCGGAGATAAGATGACTACTTTGTGGTATTAGGGTCTCTCTGCCTCGGGGTTAACCGATATTTGCAAGAATCACTCTGAGTATGACATCGATTAATTTAAGAGAAGGCCACTCCTGTTCACATCAGGGAATATTAATACAATTTTTATTTGTATGATATTAATTTACATAACACTTAAATTTTTAGTTGACATCCGCATGATTGTATAGAAGGATCAATCTAATCACGTATTGATATATTATTTGCCACTTCTATTTATAATTTTGTTTTATTGAGAACTGGTTTGGAATTTTTACATTCATCTTCAGTTCTAAAAACACACAAAAAAAAATTCAAACATATGAAATTCAAAATATGGTTTGGTATTATTATACATATTAAATTAGATGTAATAGAAATCAGTAACATAAAACAATTATGAATTTAATTAAGACAAGAAATCAAATAAATGTTGTTACTCACCAATGTTTTATAATACTGATTTATATTACATCTAATGTAATGTGTATTAAATATATTTATTATTATAATATCCATATTATAATATGTAAGATATTAAATTAGATGTAATATAAATCAGTATTATAAAACATTGGTGAGTACCAACATGTATTTGATTTCTTGTCTTAATTAAATTCATAATTCATAAATGTTTTATGATACTGATTTATATTACATCTAATTTAATATGTATTATAATACTAAACTATATTTTGAATTGCTTATGTTTGAATTTTTTTTTGTGTTTTTATAACTGAAAATGAATGTACAGCATTCGAAACTAGTTTTCAATAAAACAAAATTATAGAAGTAGCAAATAATTTATCAATCTCTACTTAAATTTTTAATGTACGTGAACAATTTTAAAGGAGAAAAAATAATTTTGGTAATATTGGGTTTATCTATATAACAAATATGTTCTTTACAATTAGCTTCACAATCGTTATTTCGAATTATACAGTCATTGAAGGCTGTATAAGATGTTAAACCAAGAGAATTAAAATGCATTTTCACCAATTCCATTAAATCACTTATACACAATTCATTAAACCTATTTATATTTTTTGTATTTTTCTACTTATCATTTAAGGCTTTATAAAAGACTGATATAGAATTTCCACCCAATCGTGTAAAGATATATATTAGACAATCAATCTACACTTCCAAACTATTACAGAAAGCTTGTATGCCAATAATGTCTATCAAATCACACCAGCAACAACTTTAGGGCTCCACGAAACCGTGGAATTTTCATCCTTCCAATTTCAAAATCCGTCGGAGAATTCTCGTTGTCACAAATAAAATTATATAAATCTTGACATCCAATACGTTGCAGATTTGGCCTAAAGTATGTACATTCCCTCCCTTAATAAACCCTATGCCACTCTCATCTCCCTACTTCAGTTGTGATTTTAAGTTATAACATTGTAATGTTACCAAAATCATAAGATCTAAAGATCCAGTAGCCATAAAAATGTCTTCGAATAAAGTGACTATGTAACAATTTTTCACCCATCTGGATTTTGATTATTATTTCCAATAATAAACCTTTATAATCTTTCTAAGATGCTTAGAATTCAAAAATGGAATACAAAAAAAATCCGTCTGTGATCAGCCCACTGCTTTTCTTCAAAGCTAATTTGAAGCCGATTTTTTTAAATTAAATTTGGCACCAAAATGACCGGCCTCCTAGGCTGATCCTCGGGATTCGACATTACCATCAGCCGTTTTGTCCCAAAAGTGTTTAGGAAAAAAAAATCAAACAAATAAATTATAAATAATTTTCCAATAAATATAAAAGAGCAAAAACTTAAAAAGAGACAAAAATTAATTGCTAGAAAGTAATTGGAATATTCCAAAACACAAAGCCTCAAGTCTCTAAAATACCGGCAAACAACCAACCAGTCAGCGTTTCGCCATTTCAGGCATCATCAGGACATAAACCTAAAATCAAATCTACGAAGATCAAATACAGAACATCTCACATCAACCAACGCATCAACCAGAGACAGCACATCACTCCAAGATATCCAATCACATACTGAAGGCAAAGGGAAGTAACATAATAACAGCTCGTCAAATAGCTGATCAGCAGAAAACAGCAAATACACATAGAAAGCAACTAAAAAAAAAATATATATATATATATATATATATATATATATATATATATAAATAAATAATAAATATTAAAGACAAAGTAAAACTAGAAGAAAAAATAATAATATAAATATATATATGCTTATAAAATAAATCAAATAAATAAATAACTGAGGAAGCGGCAAGGAGCGGTTATAATCAAAAACAGCTGATCAACAAACAAATAAAACATAAAAGGCAATCTAGTTGGATGTATTGGACTTTTCTAAGATGGTTAACGTTTCAGAGTAAAATGCTACTGTCATTCCGGTGATTAACAGCAATGTCCAAAATCTATGCAATGTGTATAGCCTCAAATATCTTTCTCTTCGAGCTATTCATTTCTTTATGGATCATTCTAACCTTATCAAAATCCAAAACACATTAAACATCTATTTGTTGTTATGTTACCTCCCTTTGCCTTCAGTTTGTGATTTGATGGCTCGGAGTGATGTGCTGTCTTACGTAGATGCGACTTTCTGGTCGGTTAATTTGAGATGTGCTGTATTTGATCTTTAAAGTTGTGATTTTTTGGTGAATGTCCTGAAGGTGTCTGAATTGGCGAAACGTTGATTGGTTAATTGTTCGCTGGTATTTTAGAGCTTTGTGTTTTGAAATCTTCCAATTATTTTCTAGAAATTAATTTTCCAAAGTTTAATAAATAAACCTATGCATGCCAGCTGCGGACGATTTTAACGACAACTACATTATTTGGCAAAATCTAGCCATTTTTGGGCTGAACGAGTGATTATAATAACTTGAATTGCTATTATTTATATAAAATTATCCTATTTCTATTAATTACCATTTTAATTGTTTAAGCTAAAGTTTGAAACTGTCAGAATTATGCAAAAAAAAAACTTTAGGTTGTAAACGGAATTTAGTTGTTGAGACAGGAATAGCTTTTGAGAATTATTTTTGAGAAAGTTTTCTTCACAAATTTTGTAATTTTCTTCATCATTAGCTTCATCACCCAATAGCTACGATGGATTACCATAGTATATCTACGTAAATATTTCGGTAAGAACATATCTTAATCCATCATCCACTGCTCATCGAAACTCAAGCTCTTGCGTCAGAACCCTTGAAGTCGTTGAAACTGTTGTCCTAGCATTAGCCACAGTCATGGTCATCGAAGGGCATCAAGGACAGTCCGTTCGCTGTCATTACCTCAGCCCTTCGATGGCCTTCATGGGGTCACCGAATCGATTTTAAATTACCTAACAGGCTTTATTCCTTCCGAGGGGCGCACGCTAAAAAAATATATATTTTAATAACAAAGAAGATTTATTTCTTCGCATTTCTTCTACAAGAAAATATTAACAGAAGATTTCAATTGAAAACAATATAACGGAACTAAAGAGATGAAATGTTCATGAAAGAAGCAATGCCGAAGATTTATGGAGAATGTAAGAAGCAGGCACACAAAACGTAAGCGGGTATAAACGATTAACTATTTGCCACTGCTATAATTTTTTTTTTTTTTTTTGTAAACTAGTTTAGAATGTTATACATTCATATTCAGTTCAAAAAACAGGTGACATCCGCATTCTGGTATATATATATATATATATATATATATATATATATATATATATATATTAAATGTAATATATTTATATTGCATTTAATTTAATATGTATAATAAGACCAAATTGTATTTTAAATTGCTTATTTTTGAATTTTTGTTTGTTTTTAGAACTGAAGATGAATGTATAACAATCGAAACTAGTTTTCAATAAAAACAAGAAGTGGCAAATAATCCCTAATTAGATTGATCCTTCTACACTATCATGCGTATTCCAACTGAATACAGAATAGTTGCCATCATCAATTAAGTGTTTTAGACTGAAGATCGATATTAAAATACATCAACATTTTCATTCGATGAAAGGAAATTAAACATTTTAAACTCTAAAAGTCTCCATAACTAGAAAAAATGATCGAGGAGGTATCCATCATTCATTCGAATTTCAATTTTAATGTTATTTAAAAAAAAAATCTTCTGTTATAAATTTTCTAAAATATTCTGTCGACTGCAGACATTAATGTACCACTACAGATAATTCCCGAGGTCGAAATTAATGAGAGAACACTCGCTAATGAAAATGTGGCAGATAAGCTTTTGTCAGAGCGCTCTTTGTTCCAACGGCTCGCAACTCAAATACCGATTGTTGATATAACGCCGGCAGTGTGTCCAGTATATCGGGCAAATTGAAAGAGACATTTTTAATTATTTTACATAACTGCATTAATTAATATAGTATTTTATATATTCGTATCTATATAAAGGTTCTTTATTTTTGGAACATTACAAATTCAGGCATTATCAAAACTACAAACAAAACAGTTAAATTATGTAATTAAATAAAAGTCTTGACGAAATAATTGGTCAGTGCTGCATTAATACATATACCACATTATTGGCGTAGTCTATTTAACATTAGAAATACTAATCACAAAATAAACAGAATTTGTTTCAAGAAATTAATGTTAATTATAAAGCTAGCAAAAAAAAAAATAGCAATAATACAATTTTTATTAGGAAAAACTCAATATTTCAAACTCAAAATCCAATCAATTGCTATAGAAGACTTTATTGTATAAATTACTGTGCGAATTAGCCAACTCATCAAAAATTTCTCCACCATTTTTTCGAAATTTAGCTTTCGGGCTCTTTAATTTTCAATACTTAAAATACTCAGATTGCTTAGTCTAGATGAGCCCTTAGTGCTCCTCAAGTAATTCATTATTTTTCTAAGTTTTGGAAGTGAGGACACGTGGTGGTCTGTATGAATTACGATTACGAACGGAACGGACACTAATAACTTATTAGCATCAATAGGTGAAGTTGAAGTGAAAAACAGAGCAGGTGCTCATACCTAAAAAAATTGAGCAGATGCTCCGGTTGCATGTGAATAAATAGAAGTTACACAATGAAATATTTAAATACTTTATTGTTATTTATTTAAAACTGATTTTAGTTCAAAATTGGTTTTCTTTATTATTATTTTACAATTCTTTTAATTATTACTTTACTAAGTGTATGGAGCACGTGCTCCACAAATGGACTAATTACTGTTTCGCAGTACCTGCTCACTTTGCTAAGCGAAAAAAACGTGGGAATTCATGCTATGTGTGCAGGTACACAGTAAAATGTTGAGCATACGAAAGAGTAGATCGTTTTACTGATCGTCGATTTTACTGAGTACCTGCTCGCATAGTATGCATTCTCATGTTTTATTCGCTTAGAAAAGTAAGCAGGTACTCCGAATTAATAATCAATGTTCAATAATCAATATTGTGATTATTATAAATTGTACTGGAAATAACTAGAGACCAGATTTCCATGTTATTGAACATTTTATTTGCTTGCGTGTAACATCTATAAAATTTATTATCTATCCGATTCCCGATCTATGGAATGATTCTAAAATTTAATATTACACGTTTTGGTCTTTTTGGGATAAATTGCACGATTCTGGTTATTATTGCATAAAATTGAAAAATTTACGCAGTCCGACAAACACGGAGAATTTGGTAGGTCTCATCTTTAAATTTCCCCAATATCTTTTTGTTGTAAGTTTTGTGTGCGGGATGGTCGTGAGAGTAGTCAGATGTAAGGAGTTCGTCCATTTCATTATAAAAATCGCACACTGTCAGTTCGAATGAGATATAATAAACTGTCAGAGTCTGTACGCATAAGTTTTAATCTGTCTGGTTCGTAGTTCGCTAACATCGAATTGAAGTGAAAATCGTACATCCGGGTTTTGGAAAGATCCAGGATGGCCATCCCTACGTAAATAGGTTTGTTCATCTTGATCTGTTCAAAGTCCAGAGGTACTGCCACTGATGATTCGGTGTATATCGTCCTGTCTTTAAAAGTTGGTTTAGCTATCAGTCAGTCTAGTCGTCGTTGACTGACTATGAGCTAATATTACGCCGTTTTCGCACCTCCTACATAAACTTTACGAAAACGGAATTGTTCATGACCTCGTAGAAGTTTTTAAAAAGGGATTATTAGCCTGTTGTCGATGTCTTGTGTTGAGGTCAACGCAACTATGAAGCTAATGAGATTGTAGGAATCTAAGAGCTCGATGTACTCGAACTAACTTTAGTCCTCAGCCCATGCCTGCTGTAAATTCACAAAATGTAAAACATATTTCATTCTGTGGCTCAGAGAGGCTAAAAGTTTTCTGAAATCCCCACCAAGTGGAACTTTATTCACTGGCAACAGGGGAAAATCGTTGTGCAAATTGTGCAACCTTTCCGGATATTCCATGTCAGTTTTATCTACGTAGCCCAAAAGCCCCTTTTCCGGTAACTTGAGCAAGTCTCCGGAGAGATTCCGGATTGTGAATCCATTCGAAACCGCCAAACGTAAGCGCATTCGACATCGCCCATTCTTACAAGTTGTTAGCGTCCAGATAAGCGATGTATGACGATTCCTCCTGTTACTAACTTTTTTAAATCTACAAACATTGGCACAAGCAACCCCTTATTAGACGCTTGATCATTAAGTTCATATCGTAATCAGCCAAGAAATCTGACTGTACTCAGATGGCCATATTTCAGCATGGCATCCCAGGCGAGTCCGGGTGCAGTATAATACCAGGTCGGGTCCAGCGGATATGCTCCCAAATAGAAATCTTTGAAATTTTCAAAGACGTCGCAAAGGAGAGTGACATCTACCTTGAGGTAAAGGTCGCTGTACCCGGTCAGGGTTCTGATAATAAACGCTTCCCATACTGCTTGAGCATACTGATAGTCGTCGTCCGAGATGGACATTTCATTCAATTGACTATAAAATGCCTTCTTCGGGGGCAGAATCGTCCCCCGAAGTTTCTCGAACGAGTCCATGTAATCATAGGGGTGCACTCCTTTACTAATCACGAGGTCCAAATGATCGGTGGGAAAGAATTTACCAGTCTCCTTAAAATTAGGCTTGAGTAAATTCTTAGACAACCTGTCGAGACTGGAAGCCAGAAAACGAAAGGAGTCCACAAACCTGACAGTTAAGGCGCACACTGTCATTCCGAAGGAGATGTGTTTCTCCTCAGAGTTGGGAATGACGTCAGTACGTATTTTCTTCTTTTCTTTATCATTCAAGTCAAGCCCCAACTCTCGGACGATAAAGTGAGCGTCGTAACCCCTGAGATTGTGGAACAGGACGGGGAGGGACCGGAAGTAGGCTTCCACCTGCGATAGTGTCAGGGGTAGCATGGGCCGCTTCAGGGAGTACACCTGAGATAACTTCCATGCTTGCAGACAGCTACCTTGATGTATGCCATAAATTTCGCCGCTGAATCCTCATCTGTTTAGATGTAGGGTTCAACAGGAAAATCTCCGGGCAACGAGTTGCGTGGGATGTTTCCTGCTATTTTGGCATATACACAGAAGCACATCAGAAGATGTCTCTGGTAGAGAGACGTCTGTGAGCATCTCGAATTCGCCGGTTGAATATTTTCCAAAATCTGTATATACGACAAAGGGAATCCTCTCTTGTCGGTGGATGTTAATAAACGATTTATTCTGAGGAATCCCCTCATCGTCGCAGGCCGGGAGTACGATTCTAGTAGGTTTATTTTTCCCAAAGTACTCCATGTGGTCCCTCACCTGCTCAGCAAAGTAATGCCCACCTACATTGAAGTGGGTGAAACATCGCTTGCGGGCGTGTCTTCCGCTATGATATCTGCAGATCTGTGAAGCCACTAATTTGCTGAAATTTTTAATATAACCGTAATGGCTTCGCCCATTATTCAATGTCAGGAGACGGAGATCACGATGATCGACCTTCTCCTCCTTAACCTCTTTCAGCGGATACCCGCCTACGGTCTCTCCAATGGCGAAAACGTTAACACTGATATTGTTGTGTCGCTCAAAAGTTTTCACATCTTGGAGATGAGTGGGGAAGGAAATGGACTCAAAGTTATATCTGTGTTGCAGGTTTATATATTTGCTCAATCGTTCTGGGTGATCATTGATGACGATATGTGACAATATTACATACTTGAAACATTGCTCATCGTTATTTTAAACATTTATAATCGTTTTTTGAGTCCAATTTTAGGCGAAAGCGCTTGATAGCTGTCTTAACCAATTGATCCTCAAGAGTAGACCGTCAAAACTTTTAATGAATCAGCCACTCCCCTTCATCGCCATCCCTTCCATCTCTTCCATCTTCGCATACAATCCGCTGAGGCTATCCAAGACGGAAGAGATGTAGATAGCTTTGCTTTTGGTTTTGAAGGCACGATCGCATGTCTCTCCTTTGACCTTTTCGTACGTAGCCTCCGATAGCAAATTGAATTTTTGAGGAGCATATGAATCCCGCGTATGAAAATTTAAAAATCAATCGATGTAGAGATCTATCTGATAGCAGAGGAAAGCCACTGCATCGATTGGTTCGGAACATGGGAGAAAAAAAGTCTTGAGGTCTCCTCCGAATGATGTTTCGATCTGAAATAGAGACCCCAAAGCCGCCTCTAATCGCTTTCGCTTTTTCATGACGAGCGGTGTTTCATTTGACAGCGGCGTGCATGCTTTATGCACTGCGTTTCATAATTATAAATCTTACCGCAAGAAACATATGTATGTCGTGCAAGGTTAGCCAAACATGAATTTATTTATTTTTAGCCTACTATTTATTTATTTTGGGGGGATTAACTACACTTTTTAAGGATTAACAGTTCTAAGTCCAAAAGCTGTTATAGGATTAAGGGGTCCTACTTTTTATTTATGTTTTGGGGATTAACAGTTCAAAGTCCAACAGTTGTTATAGGATTAAGAAGACCTACTCTTTGTATACGTTGTAGAGATTAACAGTTTAAAGTCCATTGTTTACTTTCAGCAAAATAATTAAAAGATATAGGATTATTCAAATGAGACATTATCTATCCTGATATCATGAAAGAATTAAAATACCAAAGTCCATGAATACATTTCGCCTGGACATCATCCAACTTGCTTATACATGATCCAGCCTGTTTATATTTAGGTGAGGTTAAATATTGTTAAGGTTGTGTAAACATCGAGAATTTATGTAACCGTTGGAAAATTTACAACTTATAAAGTGGGTTCCTGACCCTTCGTCGGATAGGTTAAGGTTATATAACCATTATCAAGGTTACACACTATAAGGTGGCACTTATAGCACTTCGACAAAACTCTAATTCTCTCAAGTTGCTGGGGGATGGATATGATTGTATAAGGAAAACAAAATTGAGGCCGGACACACTCTTCCATTTCAAAATCTTAAGTATCTCAAGTCGCAGAAAAACAAAATGGCGGCCGGGTACACTCAGCTTTTACAAAACCTTAAATCTTTCATGTTGCTGTAAAAACAAAATGGTGACCGGGAACACTCAGCCTCGATAAGGTGGGTATCTGACCCTTCCTTTGGTGGAGGGGATAAACCTGGTGGTTAAGCGTGGATGCTGACCACATCGTTGTAAACAAAACGGCGGCTCAGGGTTGGAGTAGTCAAGGTAGAGTTGAAACACTGTTAATTGTCTGGTTAGAGAAGGGTGGAGGTAAAAAGGGGCGAGGACTAATGATCACGTGACTAAAAAGGGGCGGAGCCTAATAGTTAAGGTTAGGTCGAAGTAAGACCACGTGGCAGTTAAGGTTACGACCTAACCTTAACTGCCACGTGGTCTGGCTGCCACGTGAGACTACGTGACACTTAAAATTAGCGGTGGATGGGATGGAGGAATCGGTGTCCCGGCTCGCCTGTTTTCCCTCTACTAAATTAAATTGATTTAAATAAATGGTTAATAAACGAATAATGAGTTTATTTATTGTATTATATTGCATTAGCAACTGCTCTGCACCGCATCTACAAAATTTGATGTCGTTATTCTTTTATCTCTTGATCTGCCGGACAGTGTATCTTGAATTTTGGCAATTAATTTTCATATGTGTCTTGAATATGTGTTATGGGTGAACCAGGCCATTGCCTTTTTAACCTTCATCCAGGTACACCGAATAACAGGGAGGAGGAAAGAGATACAATAGAATTAATGGATTCCGGTTATTTTGATTAGAACAGTGAAATTTGGTTTATGTGTCGTGAATGTAAGATTTATTGCAGAAATGTCAATGTCATTTTGTATAGTGTGATTAGAAATAAACCATGGGGTATTTAAAAATTGTCTACGAATTTTGAATTGCGTTGTTTATATCTGGTGCGTGTAAATGTGCTTCGCTGAACCCTAATTTTCTGTTGCATCTTAGTACTTAGGCCTTAGTACTGCAGTGTAGATTAGTCGTTTGTTTCGTAAGTTTAGTGAGGATCTGTAGTCCGGAAGATGTAATAGTTCTTTCTGTAATAGTTCCTTCTTGTCAGTTCTTTTCTTTTTAATTTTGTATGAGTGTTTCATGTGAATCTTTTGTCCAAGTATATTCCGAGATACCGTACATAGATAGCGTTTCATAGGGTACCGAGTAGTTAATTATTGTTACAGCTGGACATTCTTAGAGTTGCTTTCGGTAGAGAGCAGGTAACGTTGCTTGGTTTTGTGGTGTTGATCTTGATTTTCCATTAGTGGAACCATTTTTCTATGTCGAATAAATGATTTTGGAGAGCAGCAATTGCTATGGAAGGATATGTGTGGAAAGAATGAATGGCAGTGTTGTCAACGAAGGTGCGAATAATGAATTAAAACATATATTTACTATTTGTTATTAAATAAATTTAAATTCGAATAATATTCAAATCTACTCATAATTTACAACCATTGAGGATTGCTATTATCGAATGTCGGCTTACGAATAAAAATTATTAGTGACTTCGATGGAGATATTTTCTACTGCCCAACTGTATCGTTTTATAAGACCCCTTATGCTGGTCGGTAAAATAATTGAAGTAATTATTATGCGGTCATATTTTTTCACTTATTACCATTTTGGTTGACAGCGACTGCTGTGCACACGCAGCACAGACACGAACACTAATTACATAGTAGGTGCTTCATATTTAATCAGGTGCATCTTAAAATTTAAAAACATTTATAATAGTCCTTCAACTATTAAATAAATGCATATTAATTAAAGAGAGGTAATTTATTGCATAGATATTAATGGATGATTCCAAAAGCCGTAAGCCACTGAAGTAGCAATAAAAAACTAACGAGCCATTGTCTGGGATCATTAGGACGTAAAAGGATAAGAAATATACCGTATTTGTCGCCATGAACAAGCACATGATTTTAGAGGACAAACGAAAAAATGAAGGCGAAATTTTCGTCATTGCCTGAATGGCTAGTTACGCCCCTGCGGGAACTAAATAACATAACCACATCTGAGAAAGTTTATATTCAAACAGCTGATTATCAGAAGCAGGAGACTATTAAATACGCCAAAATAACTGAAAATGTACTTATTAAAATTATCTTTAAAAAAAATTAATAAGAAAAAAAATTTAAAATTATAAACTAAAGAATGAGCAGTTTGATATTTTTTATTAATACTTTAAAATATTTTTTAAATGAATATTTGAAATATTAAAAAATATGTTTAAATATTTTATTTTTACTCAGTGTCAGAAGAAGCTGAGCTTGTCCAATTAGACTTTGAGAAATATGTCCTTGACTTTGATGAAATGTCCTTGGCATTTAAGTAGGGACTTGAAGGGCTTACATTCCGACGCAGGTGTGGCAGGTCTGATAGCTTCAATATGAAACCAGCTCAGCGGGGATTGTATATTGTATGTTCAAGGGTGGTGCTTAGGAATTGGCAAAACTATTTCAACCACAAGTTAATATTCCTACAGTCAATTTTAATTAGTAACTAAAAACAACAATAAGAAACAAAAGTTTCTAAATTGTACTATTACTCAAGTTAAATATATTATATATTAGTTTTTCTTTTGTATTACGGGGTATTCCCTTTCCAATTAGCAAAATATCAGGTCATCCCATAAGTAATGTCGGTTTTTAAAAATCTGTCTGTTTATCTTGATATTACTAATCCCTGCTTTACAATTGAATTGTGTTTACATATTTTATTTATTATAGTATTACGTACTCTTCTATTTATCATGTTTTTTTTTTTAGAGAAAGTTAGTCTGTACTGAAATTTCAATTAAAATGGATCTCTCCAAAAACCACTTATGCCATGTTATGCTTTGGGATTTCGATAAAGGAGAAAATTCTGCTGCAACTTATCGAAAACTTGCAGAAAAATATGGAGAAAACGTCATTAGTGAACGGCAAGTGCAGAGGTGGTTTGAAAAGTTTCGAGCGCGAAATCGCAAACTTGAAGACGAGCCTCGGACTGGTCGACCAATAGAGCTTGACGATGAACTCCTGCAGGCTACTGTTGAAGAAAATCCTGTTGAAGCAGTTGAAGAATTAGCAGAAAAACTTGGATCGACACATTCTACTGTCCGCCGTCATTTGTCATCGGATCCATTTTAATTGAAATTTCAGCACAGAGAAAGAGAGTTCAAAAATAAATTTTCGAGTGCTGCTCAACTGTAAATAACTATCTCCAACAAAAATATGATAAATAGAAGAGTACATGTACATAATGCTATAATAGACAAGATATTTAAAGACAATTCAATTGTAAAGGAGGGATTAGTGATATCAACTTTATCAACAGACAGATTTTTCAAAACCGACATTACTTCTGGTATGACCTGATATAAAAAAAAAATTCTAGTGCAAAACAATTTTTCTCTTTTCTGATCTGTTCTGCTCTCTATCTATTTATTTATAGAAATGTTTTATCAGGTATGCAATTTCTATCAAATACACGAGAAAAACATCTTTGCCGCGAAAACTTTTGTTGTGTACTAAAGATACACATTTTTTTAAACAAAAAACACTGTTACAATTGCACATTGTGCTATTATTTTTAAAGATTTAAATTTACAAAAGAGCTCAAATGTTTATCTTGAAAATACAAGGCAACATTTATAAAGGTCTGAAAACAAAGGAAACGTAGCCGGCCAATTATCCATCTCTGTTAGTCAAGGCGGACATTAAAGATTCATGAACGACCTCATTTATATTTTGAATATTTTCAAATCGGAATATTACAGCAGTGATCTTTTATTTTATTATTTTTTTTTTTACAACAGTATTAAAATAATAGTCATGGTTTCACTTACAGTTTTTATTCAATTTGAAAGTATGTTTTATAATTCTGATTGATAGTAAACTATGGATTTGAGATGTAAAAACAATGTGTACAACAAAATAATAATTTATTTTTTCTGGAAAACTCAAATTATTATTGGCTGATAATCTTATCTAAATGAGATATTTACAGCCCTTCAAGAAGTTTGGTATTAGCAGATAAACTTTTTACAACCTAGCCAGGAGATTATAATCTATTGTGCCGAATTGAACTAAGAATGTTGGAAAAATATTGATATATCGATATTTTGAACAAAAAAATATATCGATATTTTTTATACGAGTTTTTATCCGATGCGTCGTAATATCGATATTAAAAATTGAATATCGAAATCCGATTTTTTTTCTATAAAATTAAAAACATATATAAATATTTAAAAAAAAATTAACAAAGAACGGCGGGTTCGACAAACAAAGAACAAAAAAAATCGTATGGTGTGGTGTATTCGTGTTACTGTTTATAGTTTCTATGTTCAAGTCAGCCATCTTCTTAACGGTTTCTGATTAGGAGTGCAAATATCGAACAAAAATATCACTACATATCTTTTCAAGAGTTTTCAAATATATCAAAATTGTAGTTCTATATATCAATGAAAAATTTCGATATTTCGAACCTCGATGTTTTTACTTTGTATTGAAGGATAGGGTAATATAAATTTGTCAAAAAAAAAAACACCCAACACCCCCACGGCCTCTCCAATTTAGGAATGCGAATATCGAAAAAATATCGAGATATATCGTTGCGATAATTTTTTAATGTATCGATTAAAATGAGGGGGTTTGAGAGATGGTGGAACAATATCGATATTATAAAAGAAATATGTCGATATGTTTGCCCGATAGTTATATAACTCGATATTTTTTAGTATAAATTTAAATGACTAATTATTGATTATTAATTATTCGATTGAGTATAAAACTGAAAAATTTGAATAAGAATTATATAAGTGGAATTATGTAAATAAACAATAAAATATCTAGAAGGTCTATAAGTTTGACTTAATTCAGTCATTATTAATTCAATTGTGATTTTCTTCCTTCATTTCTATTTTTTTTTTTTATACTAAGCAATTTAATTTATTTTTCTCTAGTTATATTATTAGTTAGTAATTAATTTTTTTAATAATAAATGCTAATATGTACTTTGAGGACGTGACGGTCGAGTACGTTGGGACGAGGGTCCCAGAGTGCCCGGTTCGGAACGTTGTGGGTTCGATTCCCACCTGGGTCGGTTAATATTTATTTCGTGGCGATCCCACGAAATGAATCTTGACACTCCCACTCTGGTTAGTACGCGGCGGTGACGTAAAAGTAGCCGTCAGGGGTTGGCAAAAAGGACCATAAGGCCCACTTGCCGGACTAGTTCCCCCACCAACACCAGTACCAGTACCAGTAATATGTACTTTGATAGATTTTTAGTATTTTGATCAATATTGATTTTCTGTTGTACTTTTTATTTTATTTTTATTTTCTTGTTTAAACGATTTAATTAATGGTTTGTTTCGTGCCTATAAATTACATTCTAGGCACAAAACAAACCTCGATATTTTTTCGATATTCGCATTCCTAAATTGAAGAGGAGGCGGTGGGGGTGTTGGAGCAACACCAATCCGGCCAAGGAACGGGTTGACATATTTTGCTGTGAATAAACGGAATTAATTTCGTCCTTTTCACACCGGCTCTAAAAGTTTGGTAGTAGGTCTACATGTGACCCACCTTCCATCTCCTAGCTGCTCTACGGTCAAACCTAATAAACTTTAAGGATTTTTGTTGAAGCAAACAGATGATAAGAGTGCTAGTGTAGCAATTACTCTCATATTTATAGTTTAAGTGCCGGCAGTGACACAGCAACTCTGCTGGCTTCTATTCATCTCAGGGGCTCTTGGACATGACGGGCAGATTAACAGACTTACAAAGGACTCAATGGCTGCCAATAGCTCTTTGGAGGGACCTCTGCATCTTATCCCGGAGCTGCCGACATCTGAAGGCAGCGGCTGACTGTAATCGCCCCAGGACACTAGAAGAGCTGCATGTCATTGTGCAATTGCGTTCCTGTTGATGAACGCTCTAGCGCATTAGGAAAACTCATTATATTGTTGCATGGAATAATCCATAAAAAAAAAAAAAAATAGATGATAGCCTCACCTGCATCACCTGTTATGTCCTGATATTATCGTAAACGTTTTTCCGAAATGCGTGAATGATTTCTCAGCTGAGTTTACAGTTTCAGCTGATGATTATCGTATTATTATTATTATTATTATTATTATTAATACGATATCGTATTTTTAAAATCTATTATCTCATATGAAAAATACACATTCTTAATTAGGTATTCCAATAATTTTTAACAGGATGGAATCTTCATTATTGTAAGATATAATTAGTAAAATAAAAAGGACTCCTACGTTTTCATATAATTTATTATTTCCCAACTCAATTCATTATTATCTCGAAGAATTGACTTTTGTTAAGTTACAGCTTCGTCATCTTTTTCGTTTTTTAAATACAAAGTCAGCCAGTCAGTGAAATAAATAAAAACGCAGCAAATTATTACAAAATGGTTTATTATTTCCAAATAGTTATATTTCGAAAATATTTGGTCTGTCCATTCACAAGACTTTCCTTATGCCGGCTCCACACCAGTGCCAAATCGTTTGTCAAACAACATGTCCATTGTTTATGGAGTTTGGAATGTGAAAGTACCAATTTACAAAGGGAACGTCCACACACATGGCAAACCATTTCACGAATCGTTTGTGAAAATATGTGGTTTAAAAACAAAAGTTAGGCAGAAAAAAGTACGAATCGAAACAATAAATCCAATTAACATCCAAAAGTTATAAAGTATAGAATCATTGATAATTTCAATATCAGTTATAAAGTAACAATAATTATTAAATCCAATATTTAGGTAAAAATGAGGAATCTGTTGGGCAAGCAAATCGCCATTGTGGATGGAACACAATGGCAATGTCAAATCCCTTTGATGTGTGAAACGAAACCGCACTGGAACGGCCAACGAAATTGCCGACGCCAACATCAGCTAGTACTTTCACTAATGATCCGACATTCAAAAATTCTCCGATCCACACCAATGGCAAACGATTGCTCCAACGATTTGGCACTGGTGTGGAGCCGGAGTTAAAGCAAGTAGTCTAAGATGGACAGGAAATGTGGTCAGAATAGAGGATGAATGGGTGTAGAAGAAAATGTTGGAGGCGCGCTTCACTGGGAAAAGGAAGAAGGAAATACCAAGAAGCTGGTGGAAGTGGAACGTGGATCCAAGGAAAAATTAAGTGAAGAAAGATGCGAGGAAGCTGGGAGTTCACGATTGGAAGAGAGAGGTGCAGACAGGAAGAAATTAGATCACCTTTGATATTGGAAAGTACCGATTTTTATTCGATATTTGGATTTTACGTATCTTAAACTTAAAGCTTCAAATTTTGAAACGGGTTAATTTTTTTTTCTTGAACGATTACAAAAGCTCATTGTTGAAAATAATAAATCAAAAGCTTTTATATAGTTTTTTTTTAAAGGTCTTAGTACGCTGCTTCTAAAACACTTAACATTTTTCCTCTGTCTTCATTAATAGCCGAGTTATGACTTGATAAAATCTCTAATCGGCCGCCATTTTGAAACGAAATGTCTAGTTCAGAGAATCATTTTGGGATGTTTTGTGACTTTTTTAGCCAAATCTCATGAAATTCAGTCTTGTCCCGTAGAAAAGTCGCGTACAGAGTAAGGCGGACGTTGGACGAATTTATTTGGTAATTGGACTCTAATTGTCTTAAAACATAAAACTTCAAATTTTTAGGGGAGGAGCGGAGGATTACAATTTTTTTTTTTGGCCGATTGTATACATTCATTATTTAAAATAATATACTAAAAT
Source organism: Rhaphigaster nebulosa (assembly GCA_948150685.1). Taxonomy (NCBI): domain Eukaryota; kingdom Metazoa; phylum Arthropoda; class Insecta; order Hemiptera; family Pentatomidae; genus Rhaphigaster; species Rhaphigaster nebulosa. Next base: position 17,045,351 of record OX411309.1, read on the forward strand.
TGAAGGGGTTTCCATGGGAACTGAGCAGAAAACATGAATAAAAAGTCCAATATACTTCGACATATTTTTTTAAATATTTAGTAAATTTGCTAATACCCAGTTGAGATGGTTTCTGTTTTTTTGACAATTTAATTATCTTTTAAGCGATTACCTTTTTTATGTCCTAAGAGATGTATAGTTTTCGAGTTATTCTAAGAACTAATTTTTTTTTTTTAGGTTTTAGAAATAATTTTTTCTTAACCACTTAAAGTCCGAATTTCTTCAAACCCATCCTTATTGAACATCTACAGCATGCTTAAAATTTTCAGCTTCATAGGCATAATGGTTTTTGAGATAAGTAATGACTAAGTCAGTGAGTGAGTGGTTTTTTTTAAAAAAGATATAGATTAAATTTCATTTGATTTGATCATATCAAGGCTCAGTCTTAAGAATAAATATGGCATATATGGTAATTAAACCTTCAATGAAGTTCATGTTTTTGTAAATGTTCCGGATACGACAGGATCCAAGTATATTAAAGTTAGGCTCTACTTTAATTAATTAATTACTGATTTTAAAACAAAATTCTAAGAAAGAGAATTGAAATCAATAATTAATTCTCTCTGAACAATACCAGCCATACTGTGAATTATTTCAACCTTTCTTGGAAATTCATAATGAGCAACATACAGTGAATGATTGAAGTTTCGGTTAGGTTTTGTTATACGAGTTTTGTTATATTAATATCGTAATAATTTTAGCAGGAAAAGGCTTGGCTTTTTGTTTCCATGAATAGAGCCCGATTTCAATATTTTAGTTCGCTTTACATTGGATGTATAAAACTGGTTTATTTGGAGTTGTTCAACTTGTATACTACACATAGAGGTTTTTCTCAGAATAAAACAATATTTAATCAATAACTTTTTAGCCTTCCAGCATTTCGACAACGACAGAAAATATGCAGTGAATGAAATAATAATTAATAAGGCTTAGTGAAAAAAAATGAAAACAGTGATGAATTTGTAAAATGAAACTGATAGAGTAATAACAACTAAAAATAAATTAGTGAATATTAATATATTATGCTGATATTAATAAAACTGGCTATATGATAACAAAAATAGATAAACTAAAAGAGAAATAACAATAACTAAAAAATTAATAACACTGTTAAATAAGTAAAAAAGGGAATACAAATAACAGAGAAAATTTACTCAAAGGGAGGAGGAGAAATGACTTAGCAAAAAGCAAAGTAATTAAGGAGGCGGTGTAGGATTAGTAATTAGAATGTCATTAATAGTTATATAGAGAAGGCTGTGGAGAGGGGTTGTCATTATAAGTGCCATCTGTAGGGGATGCAATGAACAAAAACTATGTATATACATACAAAAGAATACTGATAGAAAGTTTTCAGTATTTTAGTAATTTTAAAAATGCTTTTAAAATTAGTAAAGTAATAGAGGAGTGGTGTAGGGGTAGTAAGAAAGTCTTAATAGTTACAAAGAGAAGGGAGTGGGTGGGAGTTGTCAATATAATGGGGTTAATAAAAGGGTTAATACTAAAAATAAGTAAAAAGAAATATTGAAATTAGGAAAAAAAAGATAAATCTAAAGTAACAAATGTAAATAATAAAATTAAAATAAAAGTAAATATATAAGATGGGCAAGAAGAAAATAAAATTTGATCAGAATTCATGAACAAAGAGATTAAGGAAAAGTGCCATCTGTAAGAGTTTAATGCACAAAATGTATGTGGATACAAAGGAATGGATAAATAATACGGATTGAAAATTTTCTACAATGCCTTCACAAAACTGGCTATCTTAAAGGTCTAATTATAGGTATAATAACAAGGAGGAGAAATTTGTTAACATTAATCATTTAAAAAATAAAATAAGAATATATATGAATAAGGATATAAAAATGTGATATAATAAACATAAAGTGACAAAATCAAATTGTAAAGAAGAATCAGCTTAATATTCACTAATTTATTTTTAGTTGTTGTTCTTACTGTGACAGAAAATATAATTGAAATTCTCAATTTCACAAAATCGCCACGATTCTACAAGATTCAAGATCAAAGACAATTCAAAAATAATTACAGAAACCATTATAGAATAGATCAATAATCTTCATTCAAAAAATTATAATTTAATCTCGTCACAATTATTGTAATTATCAAATGCCTCCAAGAAATATTTATGTCAAACCTGGTCGTCACTGAGAAACAAAAACATTTTTGATGATACGGTGCCAATAACATGGCCCCCATCTTGGATAAACAATAATACACATACGTCGTTTTCCCCGTCTTCAAGGAACTTTAGTGGCAAATTTGAAGAAAACTGAAAGACGGGTTTGGTTGTAATCGAGTAACAAACGAAATGCCAAGCGGTCGAGTTGAAAAAATCTCACTTAACCTCCGTCAATTAATTTCAGGGAAAGCTATAGTTCAAATTCTCGAATAGCATCGTAGTTAAAAAAAAAATGCTTTTAAGGAATATTTAAATTTAAGGAATATTCATGTCGAATTTGTAGAATATCGAACAAATTATTTGGTTTTGACTGCGAAACAAACAAATTTTTGACGGGGCCAATAACAAGACCATCTTGGATCAAAATTAAAATTCCTACACATATTACGTTTTTCCTAACATTATGGAGCATTAGTGCCAAATTTGAAGAAAACTGAAAGACGCGTTTGGTTATAATCGCGTAACAGACCTCGCTTATGCTCGGTCAATGAGAAATATATTCGAAGGCAATTTTGGATAAAATCTAATTCAACAGAAACAAAAAAAAAATGTAATTTTCCAATGATTTTTTTTTCTACTTATGAAAATGGCAGTTCGTACCATCATAACATTTTTAAAAAGTTTCCTCTCCCATTATTAATTTATGAAAGCGTTTTTAAAATTAAAATTAACTAGTAGTTATATGAACGGACATCGTGATGTCCTCTCAGAAAGGGAACAAGCCACTGCCCAAGACATCCAAGATGGAAACAGCAGCTCTCTCCAACTCTATGCTCTACCTTGGCGTCACTTTCGATAGGCACCTCACCTTCTCCAGCCATGTCAGGGAGAGAATCAAGCTGGCATGGCTGAAGTCGCACAGGCTTCACTACCTGCTCACGTCGCCGCAGCTCTCACTTTGGCTGAAGCTGCAAATTTACCAAACCATTATAAGATCAACCATACTCTACGGTGCACCTCTGCTCCGGCACATGTATAAGTCCACCTTACAAAGACTGCAGAGCTTCCAGAACTCCGTTCTTCGACGGATCGTCCGTGGGGCCTTACTCCAACGAGCGAGAAACGCCACCTGCTGGAGGCACATCAAATTCTTTGATGGGCTGAAGGCCTGTGACAACCCAATGTTCAGAGACACCGCCCCACCACCAAGGCCTGGGAGGTGGCAGGGCTCTGTCCTCTTGGTCGATGTGTTCGCCGAGGGAAGGGATCTGGACCCTGCAGTCTAAGCCCATTTCACCTTATTCCTGAACCAGCAGAATGGTTCCTCCCCATTCTATACAAATCAGTGGGGGCCAATGCCTGAATGTGAAAGCCCTGCACGCAGTGCACATTTAAATAGCATTGATCTTGGAATACCCTCGGGTAATTAAGGAATTGTCTCCATTGTATATTTTACGGTATTGTTCATATATATATATATATATATATATATATATATATATATATATATATATATATATATGTGTGTGTGTGAAAGAAACTTAAAATAAACGGAGGATAAGAAAAAAAAAGTTATATGAACATTAGACCTAGTGAAAAAATCTAAAATCTGCTTTTTATTGCAGCACGAAATGCCGAACAGTCGAATTGAAACACTTTCGTTCAACAGTTTCAATTTTTTAAAATAATTAATCGCTTGCACAACAACGCGTTTGGGAATAAATTGGTTCAAATAGTGATGATATGGGACCATTAAAACGCTGTCATTTCGAATAGGATTAAATAAATAAAAATCCCTACACATACGTCGTTTTTCCTGGCATCAGGGAGCATTTGCGCCAAATTTGAATAATATCGAACGACGCGTTTTGTTGTTATCGTGTAACAAATAGACAAACTAAATTCTAAACGGCCGATATGAAACAGGACCTGGCTCACCCTCGGTCAATAATTTGCTATTTAAGAAAATATCGCAACTAAATAACGTGAATAACAATTATACGTCCGTTGTTTCTTTTTAGCCTCTCCAATCATTAATTGATTTATTCACAAAAATTATTTGTATAAAATAACGGGTCCATTTTCTTTTCAGACACGTGGGTGGACATAAGAAATTGTTAAGATCAGGTCATGTGGCATATGAAAAGAGAGATGACTCAATGAACTGGTTTCGGATTATTTTGAAGCTGTTTACAGAAAGAGGAGTATATTTTTTGGCCAATTCCACCTCCAGATGCAGACCATCATCCTACAAGCCTAAATTAATCTCCTGGCTAGAAAACCAGATGCCCCTACATGAAAAGATCTCTCTTTGTAGAGCACTATAGGGACTACAGGGGCTACTGTGTTTCAACGACCAGATGCCGTTCCTTTGATCGGAGCAGGTGCATTGTCTGCCGGGCTTCCTCTCAGCACCTGATTACTAAACTGCCTTTGATGTAGCTGCTTCTGTATATTTATTTTTCTTTTTTTTCAGATTTTTACAACGAATAACAATTTTCCAATGAGTATACCAGTCTATACGGAAATATTACCATTCAATCAGATTACATGCTAATATTAGGAAAAAGAAACTCATACCTCTTACCGGCTTAGATTGATATATGTGAATACATTAACCTTTGTTATTTAATAATCCAAAAATCAGGTGGTCGTGAATCGAAAATAAGATGGTTGTTTAGCAGTTCAAGAAAAAATATAATTGCCTCAACATCGAAAGATCTCTGATTAAAATCCAAAATGTGTGAAAATATTTACGAACGCTTAATTAATTGGCGTTTCGAGCAATAAAGATCAATACGAAATGAATGTCAATGCAACTAACATTACCAAATACTAAAATAATATCAGAAAATACCGTTAACGTTGGTTCATCAGTTTATTTAATACAAGGGTAGGAACCGTCTCATCAACGGTTTTAAATTATTTTATAAACAAAATATAATATGTATTGCAGAAAACAATGACTGCACAAACATAATTAAATACAATGACATTACAGATATTAATAACCCGTATTTTTAATATTATTCAAAATTATTAAGCTAATTACTATAAAGTTGTTAAGTTAACCTAATAAATGAAATTAATAAGAGGTTTTTATTTTTCTTCATCCTCCAAAATGAGAAATAAGTAGTAGTAGTAGTAATTGAGTTATTCTTAAGGATCCTAGCATGGAATCTCTCTCTCTCTCTCTCTCTCTATATATATATATATATATATATATATATATATATATATATATATATATATATAAATATATATACATACACTATGTACATTAGGTATATCCCGCCATATAAGTTAAATTCGCTATAGAATGGTGTATTTCTCTTCTTAGTCTCTCTGAGAAACTGATAAATTAAACATCATTTCCATTTGACAGTAATTGGAATTTAAAATTTTAATGGAAAAAGTTTTGAATTGCAAATTTTCAAGTTGTCTGGGCTATATCAACAGAAAGTAGTCACTAACCAATTTACAGTTAATTGGTTTTGCCACTGCTCACCATAACTTCTCTCAGTTCAGGACAAAAACAGTTTTTAATTATCTATTATTTTAGCTGTGAATAAATAGTATACAGCTTTTCATAGAATACTGTAGTTCATATTATACATAGACAAAATATTTAAAATCAAGGGAATAGCTAAAATTCTCCCACGAATATTTTTTTCTTAGATCAGAATAATTTTACGGTTTCAGTAATTCAGCCCGTGTTTTCACTAATCCCTTAACAATAGCGGGATTTAAGTATTAGGCTTATTCCTGATAGTTAAATATAAGGTTAACGGATAGTTAAATCAACATGTTTTTTATTATTTAAATGTATACTATTTTTATTGAGTAATTTTACATTCTGTTTCAGCAAGGACAGGGATAATAGTGATTAACGAGTTCATTCACACCATATTTATAGGAAAAAAATGAGATAAAAACTAAATAAAAAATAAACTTATATAACATAAAATAAACATAATTTAAATGCAGTTGCCTGAATGCAGACCTAGCGAGAGCCCCTTGAATCTTTCAACATACATTTTGTTACTCCACTTTCCTTTCCCTTCCATAATGCCCTACCCCTCCCTTCGATTTATTTATTTATTATATTATTATAATTAATTTATTTTTTTTATTTTTTGTATCCTTCATATCATTATTTTATTTTTTCTTTATTTATTAAAATATGTATTTAAGTTTTAAAATATCACAGTTGAAATGTATTTGATATTCAAATAGATTGTTATAAGTAGATTTCTAAGCTTATAATTTGTCTGTAAGAAAGGGCCACTGGCCCTAAGACAATAAAAGATCAATTAATCATTGAAATTCATTGAATCATTCATCATTGAAAGCCAATGGAGACTGAGTTAAGTCAATGAATGTTAAGGGATGCATATAAATATTACATTACTGTATATGAATATATATTTTTTTTTTTTTTGTTTTCAAAGAACTTTTTATTTTGATTCTATCTTTATAGGTAGCCTACTTACGGGGGTTTTAAATCTCTAATCGGCCGCCATTTTAAAACGAAAAGGCAAATTGTAACCTCGAGTCCCTTGGATCAACCTGGGGTGACGTACGACATTGGTGCTCAATTTAAAAAAAATCGGAAGGCAGATGGACGGATTTTATTTAATTATTTTCAATAATGATCTTTTGTTAACTGGCCAAGAAAAAATTTTGAGGATTTACATTTCAAGGTATGTAGAATCCAAATATCGATTTTAAAAAAATCCGTCCGTCAGCTGTCCGGGGCTTTTCTCCGAGACTATTTGACCGATATTCTTGAGATTTGACACCAAAGTCACAGGTCACCCCAGGATGATCCTAGGAGCTCGACATTACCATATGTCTGTTTGTTTCAAAATGGCGGCCAATTAGAGATTTCATAAGTTCATAATTCGGCCATTTATAAAGCTAGAGAGGAAGTGTAAGGCGTTTTGGAATCAGCATACCACGGAATTAAAAAAAAAGTAAAATACAAAAAATCTATATAAATGCTTTTGGTTTATTATTTTCGATAATAGACTTTATAATCGACCAAAAAATTTAACCCCTTTCAAAATTTGAGGTTTTAAGTTTCATGATACGTAGATTCCAAATACCGAATAAAAAAAAAATCCGTCCGTCCGCCGGAAATTATAACAGCAACGAAGTAAATCAATATTAACATTCTTAAAGGGTACATTACCAGTTATGATTTTAGATGGACAAATATATTTCTGTAGGATGGTCAGCCTTCGACATATTAGTGAGAGCTCCAAGAAAGTGCTCTTTTATAAATTCCAAACAAAAGAAAACAATAATCAGTATTTGCTGAGATACAGCGTATTGAACTTTTTAGACTAAAGCCCGGCGCTACAGGTCAGCGTAGCACTTGGTCTCCTAACTTTTCAATCGCGGACTCCCAGCTCCCTCACATCCTCCTCCTATTCATCTTTCCTTGGATCCATCCCCCAATTCCACCAGCTTATTGGTCTTCCTCTTCCTCTTTTCCCACTGATATGTGTCTGCAACATTTACCTCGGCACTATTTCACTCTCCGTTCACGCCCTGTCTATCTTAGCCTACCTGATTTAATAACAGGGGCGTAACCAGCAGGTAGCAGATGCCACGGGCCTCGGTCCAAAGGGGGCCTCGAATTGGCCTTAATAACAATAAAATATAACATCAAATTGTATTTATAAGTTGTAATACAGTATTATATGATGTAATACAAATGTAATAAATTAATTTAAATTAATAAATAAGATTGTATTATTATGTATAAAACACAGCCACTTCTTCAAATTTTGAGGAAGAAGAATTCATTCTAGCGCTTCTGTTTGATACAGTTACTTTCGATGACTCTCATTTTAGTAACCATCTTGGGACAATTACTAAGTCTCCGCTCCATAGGCCCATAATTTCAATTTTGTTGCTATAGACAACAGTTTAGACTTGATAAGTTTCAGTTTTGCATAGCAGGCTCTATAATCCACCATTATTCTGCTGTTAATTTCTTTGCTAAACTTGGCAGATATGTTTTATAAAGTATTCTGTAAATGTTCCCATGGAAACCGGTTTACCTTTGGTTAGTAAATTGATAACTCGAAAACGTTACATCTTCCGGAACATTTCAGATGCTAATTTGAAAGATAATAGTCTGGACTCTAAACCAAAGCGATTAGGAAAGTCGTGTGTACGGAGACACCAGATATTTTTGAAATATATCGATTAGGAAATAATAAACCATTGTGTAATAATTTTGTATGTGAGTTCATCTTTGGGAAATTACAATTGGAATATACAACATAATAATAATAATAAACCTAAATTTCGTTAATTCATAACACAATTTTATCGAAATAGCCCATTTGTATGAAATGAATCAATCCGTAATCAGTAAGGAGCATTACTAAATATGGAAAGAAAAACATAAATGTAATCAATAGATTAATTTAAACAATATAAAAAGAAAACTAAAGCATGTTATTTTAAAAATATTTTAAGAGAATAAACAATTATAAGTAAATTCCTTGGTAAATCATTGAATTCAGAAAATAAATATTATCAATATATTAACGAATGCATCGTTTAGAAATATAAATTATTGTAATATGTATTGTAAATCTAATTTTTCTTGATTTTTTGCCCCCCCCCCTTCCAATATTTCATAGTTATTTACTTAAAAATAGCTTTATATATGTTTTACATCATTATAATGTACATTATGTTCACATCTCGGTTTTCCGGTCCAGCTTTCTATGTGTTATATAATGCTACTGATGACTGTGCCAATCCTTTAAGCCCCTCCCCCATCCCATGTTATCATGTTTCACTAACCTTCACCCTTCCTCCACCCCGGCATTGGTGCCTAGACGTCTAAGTGCACTTGAGCGAGGGTCCACGATCGTCCGGTTCAGATCATTATAGATTCGAATTCCTTCTGGGTCAGTTAATATTATTTACTGTCATATAGGTCTGTGTTATGTTTACTGTTTACTGTCATAGGTCCTGCGAAGTGAATCTTGATATTCGCTCTCTGATAAGGATATGGCATTTACTTATAGTTAGCCCTTCGGGATGGCAAAACGGATCAAAAGGCCCACTTACCTAACGAGCTCTTCCCACCAATATTAATACAAATTGCTGGATTATGAAATATATTTTCATTCTCAATAAAATTTTACATGGAAATGGTGTATATAGTAAGCATATTGTTTCTGTAAGGGATAAATAAGTTTCACATAATCATAATTACAAAATATATATATATATATATATATATATATATATATATATATATATATATATACACACATACATGTACGCAAGACGTGACGACGCAAGAGGCAGACATAAACAGACGTACATAAGAGAGGCAGACAAGAGGTGGGAACCGCTGACGTCACCAGATGACGTAGCGTCTAGACGGCCACACAAATTGATTATACCCGGAGCAGCTGTTTATGTCTATCCACTCCTGTCTACATGATATGTATCTATGTATGTTTACATATTAAATGTATTATACATTATATGCTTCAGGTAGTATTATTTACTAACATTTAATTGTAGTGTTGTATAATGGTAAAACACTATAATTGCTTTGATTGTGTGTTAGCAATCCTTCATATATTTTTCTATTAATCGATTATTATATATAGATGATACTGACAGAATTAATTTTTGTATTGATTTATTTCAACATTGGATTTTTTTTTTTTAATTTTCATAATCATTCGTTGTATTTTTTTGATAAACTAATAACTTTAAAAATTGGATAATTATTTCGATTGATTTTTGGTTTATTTTCAATAATAAATCTTTGTAATCGACCAAGAAAAAAAAATTTACTCCTCACCTTTCAAAATTTGAAGTTTTACATTTCAAGACACGTAGAATCCCCAAATTGGAATTGAAATTTATTTAGATTTAGATTAATCCTTGGAACTCGAAATTACCATCCGCCATTTCGTTCCAAATTACGGAAAGAATACCACCACATATGTATGTTTCAGAAATTACACAAAATAATTACTAATTACACGAATAATCTTATAAAATAATAATTAGCCTAATGTTTGAAAGCTTAAAAAATTATTTGGACTATAATCATAAAAATATTTTTATAATCGAAATGTAAATATTTTTTTTTTTACGATTATTACGATTAACAAAAAAAGTATGTCTAGTATAGAATTATTTAAATTAAATAAAAACTAACAATCACAATATGATCATGACAACATCATCAAGGACAACATAGGATTTTCAACGGCAGAGACAATTTTTTTTTTCGATTCTCCGAGAAAATGATCTTCTACTTTTCGCGTTTAAGCAGCAATTTAAGTAGCTCAGTTATGTTTTCTTCTTTTGTATACATCAAAAGTATTGTTGGAAGAAATTTTTATACCTACAAAATTAATTAAAATTAATTAATTATAATTTAAATAATAAAATTAAACTGACGGTTAAATATTGCCAAATCCCAAATAATACTTATTAATTATAACTAGAAATAATTTAAATTGAGAACAGTGACACTCACCTGGCAAATGGGAAGTAATTGAAAATAAGATACCCCTATTCCACCACCATGGTGTGCAGGTAACAGGACACCATGGTGTCCTTGGAGCTTATAAAAATTAAAGGCGCACAGGTACAAAAGAGCAATTCGAATCACATCAACAGTGGAAAGTGGAGCAATGAAACTACTGAAGAGGCAAAACCTCCACCAATCGAGGCCTATTAGAAATTTAACTAATATTTCAGATTGGAATACACCTGTACCCCAGGCAGTGTTCCAGGATAAACATCCTTTTTCTAGAGAAGGATTGATAATTCAGTCAGTCAGAGAGCTCACCGAGCTAATGGATTCTTAGCAGGTCTCTTTGTACGAGTATCAATACAGTAGCAATGGCGAGTTTGAATATTTTGGTTTTGATTAGCTATTAGCAAAATAGCACACTATTTTTTTGGGGGGGCGTAAGCCATGTTATATAAAGTTACCCTACATTCCAATAAAAAGCATGAATTGGTTGATCACGACGAATAAAATGGATGTGTAATGTTGTCGGAATGGAGAGTGAAGGAATCGCTGATAGGATAATCACCGTTAAACCTAAGGGTCGACCAAATCGTAGATGGGAAGATTACGTTAAGCTTTCTTTTGAGAATTGGTTATGATGGAATTCAGTGGAAGGAGCTTTGTAAGCAAAGATTTTTTTTGCTATTGTCATCGAGTCACTGGGTTCGTGAAGCCTTTTTATTATATGTATTTTCTAATACCAACAAAAAAGAAATCAAGCTAAACATTGCTATTTACTCTATTCGCCGAGTTTCAACAATATCACTCTAAATATATTTCTTTATCGTAAAAGTAAAAGTAAAGGTTTCATAATAAAAAGAACAGTCAAATCAAATAACATTGCACCATCATATCACAGACAGCGTCATGAGGCGTCACCATATCTATAGTACAAGATACGATAGTATGTACACCGCCCCCTCTTAATCCTGAATTTTGCATGCTAATATATTTCATAATTGAATTTTAAAAAATCAATAATAAATACACACACTCACACATGTGTATATAAGAATGAAAAAGTTTGAGAATAACAATAAATAAAATCTTATCTTTGTAGCTAGGAGTTCACTCGCCCTATTCTCAATGCTGTTTTAACAGCTTTACTCTCTTCTTTCTTGCCAAACAAGTATTGATACATTTTTTTTCTAGGTCTAGACAGAGTGAAAGTTTTCAGAACAAACAGATTTTTTTTTTCTCAGGGACGCGTGAACTCCTAAAGATTGCTAGGTTCTAGGTTGCTAACCTATAAAATATTCTGCAATTTCCTTATAATACTCTACAGTCACGTTATCCTTTGTTCCGCTTCAGAAAAAGCTCACCCTGGCTCAGCAGCTCGGAGCTGAGTTATGAAACTCGTTCTTAAACAGAATCTCCTGTCCGCCTAATTCTAGTGGCGTAGCAAGAAGTACTGAGGCCTGGATGCTAACTGAGTTAACGCTGCTCTCAAGGATCGAATTGGCAAGGATCATCAAACTGTCGACTAATCCGTGGGTTCAAGTGGTACGAAATAACATCGTAAATTTTGGAGAATGATTATAAAAATCTACAAATCCATCAGGTTTTTTAATATAAAGGCAGGCAAGAGCTTAGTAGGAAATATATATTTAAGGATTTAATAAAATATTGATTAATAATTCTAAGGCTTGAACATTACATACAAAAGAACATTACATAAAATACTCCAGAATTTTCATTTCTATGATAATACGTTCGGTCTTCGGAGAAAAACTTGAGCATTCACCAGATGAGAAAGAACTCCGCAAGGTGACATACCGCCAGAAACGCCCATCCACCGACAAAGAAGGATATCCTAGGTCATAGTTGCGGAATCTGAACTCCTGGTGCAGTTTTTCTACTGCTTGAGCTATGCGAGTACATGCCATTAATAATAACCGATTATAATTCTTCGGAGAAGAATTCTTTTCAACAATTTAGCAAGCATCCTCAGTCCTAGGAATCTGTCCTATCCTGGAATAGTAATTTAATATTACCCCGCAAGATGGCCTCTCGGTGTTTTATTAAAAATATTCTGAATTCCACCCCGTCACAGATTTAAGTTTAAGTTCTCGAAGGATCATAATAGAATAAAAACAGAAAATGAAAACATGTCCTTGAGTGACTCCTGTTGCACTGCTGCAAGGGTCACATTCTCCACTATAAGAAATTTTATTTTAAGAAATATGAAAACCTCTAATTTCAATAAAAAAAGATTTCAAAACTTCCAACTTTTAAAAAAAAATGTAATCTATGTACGTTATATAAAAATTCAGCCTGCGTAATAACCAGCTTTAGCCTGCCAAAACTCGACAGGCAGTCTGTCGATTTTGATGCGGTTTTCGCTTTAATTTAAAGAATTTTTCCAGGTTTTTATGCATTAAGTGCTTGCGAAATATTCCTCTTCAAGGGAGAAACTATAAAAAAAAAAATAGGTAATTTTATAATCGTTGTCGTGACAACTTCATACATGTGGAAGCAAGTTCACTACAAAAAACATTTTAACAACAGTGAAATTATTGTGTGAAAGTGTCATTGCTAATAAAATTAGAGATTACGAAAAAAAAGAGTCTAAAGTGCCTTTAGAAAATGCTTAAAAAATAAAAAAACTTAAAAAATATTAATAAAATATTACTTAAGTAAAAAAAATACATTTTTTTCTGATAACCCATGGTTGTATAAGTAATAAAATCACATTCATAGTACTTCAAGCTTTACAATAAAAAAATTATTTTTTTGTAAAAAGAACATCCTTTTTCTTCCTTTTCATTCATTCCACATAGCCACGGCTAAGTAAATCAAAGTATTGAATTGAATAAAATTTTTACCTTTAAAAAATCGGCTCTGATGTTTAAAAAAATGGTAGTCCATAGGCGAAAGGTCTGGAGAGTAGGACAGATGATAGTTAAGGCAGAGTCTTGTTTCGGCCAAGAAGTGGAGCGAAACCTTCATGACAAAGACTTTTTTGGCGGTCGTTTATGAGGAACCCAAGTTTCAGGCTTTTTCACCTTTCCGATTGCGTAGAGGTGGTCAGTTATGTTCGATTTGCTAACTGAAAGTTTCTCTGCAGTTCTCGAACCATTGTTCTGGGGTTTTCTTCGACCAAAGACCATAGAACATCGCCATCAAGGAAAGATATCCTTCCAGGACCATCTTTGTCTTCAAGGCTGAATCTCCCTCTCACATCACGTAACCAAAATAGAGTTCCCCATTGGCTAAGAGGAGAATGTGAGTTTTGAATCAGAGCGTTCTCAATGGAGAATGTTACTTTTGCTTCAAAACGTGATTTTCAACATTAAATTTAAATTGGATACTATGAGTTTTGATTTATTAAATCTTCAGAATAAAGTACATTTAAAAGTGATAAGCAATAATATATCAAAAACTCATTTTTCAAAGAATAAAGTAGAGAATGTGAGTTTTGTAGTCAGGAACTTTCCATCTCAACCTTGTGGAACATGATATTATGAATTTTCTATTAATATTGATTATTCAAATATTGATTGGTTCATCAGATTTTTGGTTCCATGGACTTAAAGATATATAAAATCCATTTTCGAAAAAGGTTCTCAAACGATTACAATGACAATTAGGAAAGTGTATTGAGCTGCTGCTCTTAAATTCAAAATTGGACAATTATTATTTTTTTTGTTTAAAGTTCATTATTAAGTACTTAGGTATATGGCGCTATATCTCGCATAGGGACATCGTTTCTTGCAATGAGTCCATCAGATCACCAATCAGTCCTATTCCGCTTTTTAATTCAGGATCCCATGATCGAGCATCTTCAGCTAAGCCATCCGCCTATCGTAACCTTGATCCGTCTCTATTTCATTTACCACTGATTTCTTCTAGAAGAATTCACATTTGCTCATCAAATTGGTGGAGAAGGGGAGGAGGATGGCGGAGTATATCAGGAGGATAATAATACTGAATTATTGCAGTGTGCCTATTAATCGTTTAGGAGTAATACTCTCTATTTAGTTAGTCTTTTTTAGTCGTATTATTACCGAAAAAAATAGACTATTGCAATATGTCGAATGTCATCGCAGAGGAGCGGGAGTACATTTTATTGCATATTATATATATATATATATATATATATATATATATATATATATATATATATATATATATATATATATGTAATATTAAATATACATATGATATATTGCCATGTATTGAGAATATAGGAATTGAAGGAAATATTTACGATTAGGTAATAATAATTAAATAATGGTGCCACGTGATTCAGCCAATATTAACATAAATAGATTTCATTTTCGAACAAAGAAATACCTCCAAGGCTGGGATACCTGCAAAAAAAACCTAAGAAGGCCGACAAGTAATAATAAAACCTACCGCCCAAGGATAGGAACGATAGAGACAAAAAGTTCAAACATTTCGCAGCCGACCACCAAGAGGAAGCCCCTTCAAAAATTTCTATAACATTAAACAATCATAAGACCCAAATGGAGAGTGATAAAATGTATCTTTCAAGAAGGAAAAAGGGAAAGAGAGAGAAGGGACAGAGTAGACGGGAAAGTAAGGTAGCTGTAGAGGGAAGGTGATAAAGTGAGGAGCTAAGAGTAGAAGCAGAGGGTCCAGCAGAGAAGTCCATTCGAGACGGAGTCCGTGAGTCTGGTGGCAAAGAAGAAGACCGCTGCGAGGAGAGAAGACTAGACCAATGAACGGCGAAGCGGCCAGTATCCGAGACAACGAAGGCAACACTAAGATAAATGATAGTCCTTTCATTCAATGTGCAGATTATTGTCTAATATTGTGTGGCACCAGAGTCAGATTTTCGGTTAACGTGAAATTTCGTGGCTTTTTAAGTTTTGCTCGCGTGTATAGCTCCACCAAATTTAGTTAGAGGGTTGAAAATTTGTATGTGAATGGAGTTGGTGTTTGGGAAGTGCCTTTTGTGGGACTCGAAGTTTTCCTTCCCCTCTAGGTTTGTGCACCTCTAGAACCCCCATCTTGTTTTTGAATGGTAATTAAATTACCTATATAACAAAAGAAAGTTCTTCGAAATATTATGTATTAGAAAAAGTACGATTTGTTAAACCTTTTCCACATTTTTTAGCTATATTTTCTCAGAAATAAATAGACTATTGCAATGTATCGAAGGCCATCCGAAAGGGGCGGGAGTTTTTCCAAATTGATTAAGAGGTATGAAAACCTTTTTGCATTTGTAAGGTAATTAAATTACATATAAAACAAATTACCTGAAATTTCGTGGTTTTAGAGAAGTGCGTTTTGGAGATCTCAACTGTTTTTTCTTCCCCCTCTCCCTCCTTCGCGATTTTTATATTTTTAATGTGGATTTTTGTGAAAATACGACGACCTTAGTAACAGACTTTTGCTTCTCACACTTTTATTTATTTTGTTTGATGTTGTAACATGTACTGTCATTGGTTTGTATTTATTTCATCTTATATTTTTCCTTTTTTTTTCAGTGACTTTAGGCTTTGAAATCTTACGATGGTATACCAACAATAATTTTTGAGTTTTTCTCTAATTTATATTTGTATGGAGTCAACTATATCGTTACAAAATTCAATAAATCGATTTATATTATGAATCACGCCTCGATAAGCCAAAACTTTCTAAGAATCCTAAACAATGTTTTAATCTTCAACTATTGTAAATATCTAACTCCTTTCCATAAATCCTTTTCATAAGTTTCTTCCTCTAGAGCGGCAACTATCTGTAAATACTCGTGAAGTTGGCCCTGAAGGCGATCCGTCATAATTAAGGATCTGCCCCCTCTCCCCAGAAATTCCATCTCCTACCCTCCTTAGTGCCTAGAATTTTAATAAATTACAAATTTCTCCCGACTACGAGTAGTTAGCGATATTAGGTCGAGAGCTCATCAATCATTGTAGGTTTCAAACAAGAAAGTACAGGCACACTTTCCACCTAATAGTTGCAATTTTCAGAAAATATTAACAATAAATTATAATTTTATGTCGTCTTGGAGAGGGAATTTTGAAAAATTTTAGAGTTCATCTTGGAGGAGAATTGAAATATATGGCGTGCTTGTGTTCTTTGTAAATCACAATTTCTAGCACGAAAATGTAATACTTTAGAGTTCAGAGGGTACTCTTAAATTCTGGTGGAGTTCGTAAGCTGTTTTTTTTTTCTTTTTAATTTCATGAAAATATTTTTTATATTTTCTTTTTGCAAATTATTTAATTTACTAAAATTAATTAATTAGGTACTACATAACAAACAGAAATGAATACTTAATAAACAAAAAATAAATAATAAACATAAATGATAAATAAATCTAAATAATAATAGGTTTAATAGCAACAATTACATTTTTATATGTTGCTTATCAAAAAAAAAAGTTTCAAATTTGTCAAAAAAAACAAAAAAAAAACTTATTACTCAGAACTTTAGAAAAGAATTAATTAAATTGGTTTAACAAAATATAAAATAAAAAGGAAGGAAGTAAATCAATATTGAATGAATTTCTAAAAACTTATCAAAGTATTAAGATTTATTATTAAAAAAGTATTAGAATTTTGAAATTGCACAATGTAAAAAAATAAAAAAAAGGAGGAAGAAAGGAATGGAAAAAAGAAAGCAAGGAAGGGATTAAAAAAAAGTAAGAAACATGAGTAGGAACCAGAAGAAAATAAGAATTGAATTAATAATGACTGAAACTTATCAAACTTCTAATTTACACTTTCATAAGAAAGTTCAATAAAAAGTAAATTATAACTGATTTAAATTATAACAATTATAATTATATTATTATAATTAATATTAATATATTATATTAATATATTATTATAATTATATTATATTATAATTATAATTACTGATTTAAATTATAACAATTTAATTGAACCAATATTTCTCAGGTATTTTGTTTGAAAATGCTCTCATTTTGATGTGCTGCTCTCCAAGGTTGGGCAATGGTAATTTCAATTAATTGATGAATCACTGTAATTCTAATTGTAGAAATCGTTTTATGGAAAAATTATTGGTTTTCGGTAATGAAATTTTAATATCGATATTATGATTTATGGAATTAAAACTATCGGACAAAAATATCGATTTATTTACTCTTAGCAATGGTGGCATTCCATACAATTTTATTCTTCTTTTTTTTACATACATTTCATTTATCTAACTGTATCCACGTTTCGGGGCTGTTTCCTCATCTTCAGGATTACTTTCTTTTAGTCTTCATGATTATGTTTACAGGAATACTGCATATGCCCAAGAGTTACCAAAACGATGTACAGTATTCCTGTATACATAATCATGAAGACTAAAAGAAATTAATCCTGAAGATGGGGAAACAACCTCGAACAGTTAGATAAATGAAATGTATATAAGAAAAGAAGAATAAAAATGTATGGAATGTCACCATTGCTAAGTGTTAATAAATAAATGGTTGACTTCCTAAGTGCTGTAATTGAAAAATAAAAAATATCGATATATT
The DNA here is from genome assembly GCA_948150685.1 of Rhaphigaster nebulosa. Lineage (NCBI taxonomy): Eukaryota > Metazoa > Arthropoda > Insecta > Hemiptera > Pentatomidae > Rhaphigaster > Rhaphigaster nebulosa. The sequence continues at coordinate 17,063,561 of OX411309.1, forward strand.
TCTTTAAAAAAATAAAAATCTATAATTCGATATTTTTCCGACATGCCTTATTTATGTATTTCATAAGATAATGTATATTCCTATGTGTATCCACGATGATAAATTGTAGATCTTGATTAGGTATAATATTAATAAAAAGATCAAAAACTCAAAAAGGGGCATAAATTAATTGCTTTAATACAATTAGAAGATCCCAAGCATAAAGCCATAAATCTGTAACACCTGTAAACGACTAACCTATCAAAGTTTCGTCAATTCAGGCATCATCCGGACAGAAACAACAAAAACACGTGTATGCTGACCAAATGCCGCACATCTCATTTCAACAGTCTAAAAAAAGACGCATGGACTTGAGACAGCACATCACTCCAAGACAAGTATGTGAATGATACAAGAAATGGTTTTTAATAAATGTAGTTGAATGAAGTCGGGGATAACATTCGCAATAACAATGTTAGTTTGCTCAAACTTCCTCATGTCCTACAAAGAGCGGAAGTGATAGGGTGCCAATATGGCTGAGCGGGCAGTCAATTCCATTGATCGATTGTGAAGATGACAAATCGACACCAAACAAGGCGGTGGCCAAGATGGCGTCAACCGGCCTGTGACTGATGAGTTCCATCTTCCCCAGATAGTTCGGTTCTCTCTCTTCCTTCTCTATTTCCGGCTCTTCCAAGATAAACACAACTTCAGAACTTACTCCAAAGCTGAGAAATGCGGTTAATTAAATGGTATAAAGTGAACTGTTATTGTCATTTTATAAATATTTATATAAAGAATCGTAAATGAAATACATTTTCCAAAAAAAATCCACGATCGTTTACAATAACTAATATAATAGGGATTATACTAATAATTATTAATCATAGAGGGATTGCCTTTAGGAATCTCTAGATACAGAAATAGCTCGGTCGCTAAATTAAAGGTTAGTTCAGAGAACTATACATTTACTAAAACTATATGTATATTTTATATACATATAACGAAAACTATAAAATATTACAAACTAGTGTGTATATAAAAGATTAATGAACATATATCAATAACTAGCTGGACCAATGCGAAAATTTCGCACCAACTATAGATTAGTATCAAATTTTAATACATCAGAGGTTTGGCACAACTTTCGTTATTCATATTAGTGAATACTTATGTTAATTAAAATATTATTTTCCCCAGCACTGTATTATAAGAAATTGACAAAAAAATTTAAGCATTGCCTTTAAATGTCACATGAAGACACAATAACTTAGCTCTAATTTTCAGGACGAAGCTGCCCTGACGACACGTACGCAAGTTGGCAAAGGCCCGTGTGGTCCTACATCGTGTGTTATCTCGAAAACAGAAGGTTTTAGGGCTTTGAAACGTGAGATACGTTTCTATGGAACGTATAGATTTTTAGATTTATTATATATATATCGTATATATTATTTATTGTCATCAGCTTCCTATTTTATTAATTTATTTTTATTATTCATTCAAAATTATTATTAATATTGTTTTGTGCGTGTAGGTTTTTGATTATTTTTTCCTGCTGTTGTTCCAATATATAAATTCACTTATGAGATACGACTTATTCTCAAAAATCAAATCTGTTGATTTTAAAGATAAGTTATCCGAAATCATGTTAAAATACTTGAAAATATTGTTAAAATACATATGTAAATAAATTACATATGTAAATAAAACTTTCTATCTATCTATCTATCTGGTTGTGAACCTCCCTTTTTGGTTACTCCTTGATCACCGGAAGTGGTACTATACTTCAAGGTCATAATTGATTTCCATCAAAAATTATATTAAAATACTATGCAAAACTTCTCAAATTAGGTATACAAGACTTTAATATTAATATAAATAATATAATAAATTTTGGTTAACGTTGGCATACCGGAAGTAGTACTTTACTTGAAGGTCATATTAGACCTTCATCAAAAATTATATTAAAATATAATGTAAAACATCTCAAATTTGGTAAATAGGACTTTTATATTGATAGGAATGTATTTACTAGATTTTTTAAAATTGGTGAGCCGAAAAGGGTACTTTACTTGAAGGTCATAATAAACTTACATAAAAAATTATATTACAACTTTTTACAGAAATCATATGTTTCGGTAATAAAGGTTACAAACGCAATTTGGTTTCCAATCCAATTAAACATTTTTATTACTTGTTTTAAGTGTTAAATTTGAGTGTAAAATACTAGGTTTCCTCCCCATTTGTGAGATGAACAAGTCTGCAGCAGGAGAATAAGATATAAGTTGAGTGGGTTTTTTCGCTTAAAATGTCGAAACTGTCGATTTCCAATGCTTTATCTAGTGACATTGACTGTTCTAATGTTGTCCCGGAACACGAAGAAATCTCTTGGGAACTTGCTACCAACTGAAAGAAAACGACTTATAATAACGGAATGAGACCTCCAGAAATAAGAGTTTGTCTGTGTGTGTGTGCCAATAGATGGATGTCGCGACGCCGAGTGTCGTTTTTGGGATACTACAATCTTCGGAAACAAATTCAGGATCATTTTTTGAGCCACCGATTTATAGTTTAATTGGCGTACAAGGAAGTCATGTGTTGTCCACATCAGATATTTAATATAACTATTCATCTTGTACTTTATAGGCACAGCCTATTTCATAATAAAGTACAAATGTGTTTGTGAGACTATGGCTTACGAAGCTTACACTTTGAAATGTCGAAATACGATCAAATTTAAAATAGTTATATTAAAAATAGTAAATAAAATATCTGATGTGGGCAACACATGACTTCCTTGTCCGACTATTAAATTATAAATCCGTGGTTCAAAAAGTGATACTGAATTTGGTTACTAGTTTCCGAAGATTGACACTCGGCATCCCGACATCCATCTATTGACACACACACACAAAAAAAAAAAACTCTTGTTACTGGAGGTCTCATTCCGTTATTATATATCGTTTTCCTTCAGTAGTCATTAGTAGTTTCCAAGAGATTTCTTCATGTTCCATGACAACATTAAAACTGTCAATATCACTAGATAAAGCATTGGAAAACGACAATTTAAACATTTAAAGCGGAAAAACCCACTTAACTAATATCTTATTCTCCTGCAGCAGACTTTTTCATCTCGCAAATAGAGAGGAAAACCAGTATTTTATACTCAATTTTAATGCTTGAAAATATCTGATGTGGACCACTCATGACTTCCTTGTACGCCTATTAAACTATAAATCGGTGGCTCAAAAAGTGATCCTGAATTTGGTTACTAGTTTCCGAAGATCACAGTATCTCAAAAATAACACTCGGCGTCGCGACATCCATCTATTGACACACGCAAATACAAAACGCAGATTTCTTCGTATTCCGGGACAACATTAGAACAGTCAATATCACTAGATAAAGCATTGGAAATCGACAGTTTCGACATTTTAAGCGAAAAAAACCACTCAACTTATATCTTATTCTCCTGCTGCAGACTTGTTCATCTCACAAATGGGGAGGAAACCTAGTATTTTTCACTCAAATTTAACACTTAAAACGAGTAATAAAAATGTTTAATTGGATTGGAAACCAAATTGCGTTTGTAACCTTTATTACCGAAACATATGATTTCTCTTTTAATTTAAATATAATTTTTGATTTAAGCTTATTATGATCTTCAAGTAAAGTAACCTTTTCCGCTCACGAATCTTAACCAAAATCCAATAAATACATTTATATCGATATAAAAGTCCTATTTACCAAATTTTGGGATGTTTTACATTATATTTTGATATAATTTTTTATGAAAGTCTAATATGACCTACAGGTAAAGTACCGCTTCCGGTTTTTCAATTTGGACCAAAATGTAGTATGTTATTTATATTAATATATAGTGCTTGTATATCAAATTTGAAAAGTTTTTCATTATATTTAAATATGATTTTTGATGAAAATCCATAATGACCTTCAAGTGAAGTACAACTTCCGGTAAGCATACAATGACCAAAAAAGAAGGTTTACAACTAGATTGTACACTGATTCTAGATACAAAATTTTAACTTTCTACAGCTAACCGTTTTTGAGTTATGCGAGATACATACGAACGTACGAACGAACGTATGTACAGACGCCACGACGAAACTAGTCAAAATGGATTCAGGGATGGTCAAAATGGATATTTCCATTGAAAACTGAAAACCGAAAATTTTCGCGATTACAATACTTCCTTTACTGCGTACAAGGAAATAAAAAAGTAATTGAATACAATTATTATTATCTAATGACGATAACGAATCTGTAACCTCTAAAAAAGGACATTTTCACTTGTAATTTTACCACTTGTTCTTGTACTGTTGTACTTTATTATGAAATATGGCCCTGATGGTACCTCTTGACGGTGAATGTGACCCTTAGGGCTAGATAATGGCATAGATGGTAACAAATAATAAAATTAGCAAGTTTCGTTAACGTAATGACGACGCTAGACTGAACGTGAAAGCATGTGAGTGGGTTAGTAGCCAAGGGGTCTAAGTCATTTTTTTTTTTTTCAAACATAGAGTTAAGTGGAGCTATTGATAGTTAATGCATCTGGAGTGTTTTTCAGAAGCAATATTGCTCAATATTCAAGGGATATATAACAGTGACATAATATATATATATATATATATATATATATATATATATATATATATATATATATATATATATATATAACTTTAAAATATGTTATTATAAAATTGTCACTTGTACCTCTTAGCTTTTCACCCCTCATCTAATTTCAGTATATGCACTAAGTTTGACCAGAACTATTATAATATATAATGAAACTTAATGAAATTAATTCAATACCAAACTGACACAATCCAGAATGAAACTGCCTTTTTCTTACAAATAAAATTACAACTACAGAGCATGCAAAAGAGAGAAAAAAGTTATTAAATTTAATGTTTGCAATAATACCGTTTGCATAACCTGTAACTTGAATTTTCATGTATGTATGCCACAACAATAGTTATGATTAGAGCCCGGATTTAGTGCAGTGAAATAATCGATAGACGTGCAATAAAAACGCCAAAACGTGCAAAATTGTGCAACAAAAATTAAAATCCTGCCATTCGCCAGAAAAAAATTACACCCACCTATTTTGTTTTCTTACATAAATTACCGTTTTGCATCATAAAGCTTGGTAGGATGGAACATTGTGATGCGATGTTTTCTGAAAGTTCACGAGCACTTACCTGACGATTTTTGGCAACTTTTCGCACGAATTCATGTTAATCACGCAAAAGGTTTTCTGCCAGAGTGGTTTCTGCCAGAGTGGTTTTTATTGTCCACTGACCCGAGTTTAAAGATTTAATTATTTATTGAATGGTCGAGTGAAATAATCCCAACCTTCAGGTACTGTGGATAAAAAAATACAGTACCTATATGGATTGATTTGACAAGCAGAAAACGTTTTGCGTGATTAACATGAATTCGTGCGAAAAGTTGCCAAAAATCGCCAAATAAGTACTCGTGAACTTTCAGAACACATCGCATCACAATGGTCCATCCTACCAAGCTTTATGATGAAAAACGGTAATTTATGTAAGAAAACAAAATAGGTGGATGCAATTTTTTTCCGGTGAATGGCAGGATTTTAATTTTTGTTGCACATTTTTGCACGTTTTGGCGTTTTTATTGCACGTCTATCGATTATTTTACTGCACTAAATCCGGGCTCTAATCATAACTATTGTTGTGGCATACATACATGAAAATTCAAGTTACATCTTATGCAAACGGTATTAATGCAAACATTAAATTTAATAACTTTTTTCTCTCTTTTGCATGCTCTATAGTTGTAGTTTTATTTGTAAGGAAAAGGCAGTTTCATTCTGGATTGTGTCAGTTTGGTATTAAATTAATTTCATTAAGTTTTATTATATATTATAATAGTTCTGGTCAAGCTTAGTACATATACTGAAATTAGATGAGGGGTGAAAAGCTACGAGGTAAAGTGACAATTTTATAATTTTGTGAAAACATATTTTAAAGTTAAAACATTTTGATAAACCCTAAAACCTTTAAGATTTTATCACATATTGTTGACGTAACCACCAAATACTCAGTTAACAATGCTCTCAGTCGTAACTCTGGTCTTAAGGTACGTTTTCCTCCACTATCGTGCGACTATCACGATGATCGTTCAACGATTCAGTTATTAGAGTCGTTCAATAAAAATCATAGATCAATATTAGACTTTATTTCATTGGTGCTGTGTTCCTAGCACACAGTTCCTATAAAATATAGTCTAATAGTGATCAATGATTATCGTTGAACGACTCTAATCACTGAATAGTTGAACGATCATCGTGATAGTCGCAGCGAGGAAAACGTACCTTTAACCAGTGCTAGAAGCCTTTAAAATATATTGTAATTATAAAGGTTTTGCCATATTAATAAACTCCTACTCTATACAATAACGCCTTTTTTTGGCAATTAAACTGCATAAAACTGTTGTATTTATTTTTTTTTATCTAAGTTAATGTAAGTGCTGTAAAATGAAATACAATTATCACATTAAAACCCTATAAAAAAATGTACACTGTCTCTTGAAGAGGTATTACTTTAAATAAATAATATTTAAATTAAATTAACTAGGAAAATAGAAAACAAAAACATATAAATACTGTAAACGTTATTAGATACCCAAAAAATATCAACCATTATAAAATATTATAATTCTAATAACAAGCTAAACAATCTTTATTTTGATTGTCAAGATTAATGCACATTTATTTTTATCGAAGGTCTTTTTATAAGATACCAAGGTTTCCTTGGTCTGGCTTTCTTACCAGAGATTTTTTACTTATTGGTTATGAAAAATAAAATACAGCCCTTTTAATTGTGTAAAAGTTCCGTAAAAAAAACGTAATACAATTGGACACGATAGCCAAAGAAGGGAAACATAGAAATTTTTATATACATATAAAAATATATATATGTATATATGTATATATAAAGAACTGCAAACACACATAAATGAACATAGAATTAACAAAAGATAAGGAAAAAAACATGGAACATCAGAATAAAAAGAATTAACATCATCGCAAAAACAAAATTAATCACGGCAGGAATTATTTCATTAAAGCCTGGAATTATTGCAGATACCTTTATATCGACGTCGTTTTTGAATAATGCGAGAGGAAACTTTACAGGAAATACATGAAACGATATCTCCCCCAAATAACAATATATTTGTTTTAAATATTTTCCTGTATTGTATAAAGTAGGAGTTTATTAACCAGGCAAAACCTTTATAATTACAATATATTTTAAAGGATTCTAGCACTGGTTAAAGATACGTTTTCCTCGGTGCGTCTTTCACCATGATCGTTCAATTATTCAGTTATTAGAGTCGTTCAACTATTAATCGTGATGGTCGCTGCGAGGAAAACGTACCTTATGGCCAGAGTGGCGACTGAAAATCGCTAGTATTTGGTGGTTACGTCATCAATATTCGATTTTTAGACCATTTCCAATTATGTTTTCGACATATCATGAGCGTGGAATCGATAGAAGTGGTGTTTACGTCCCAAAATCAATTGAAATCTAACTTTCGAGTTTTTGGTGCTTAAGCCTTTTTCAAAAACGACGTCGATATAATAGTTGAGAGAAAAAAAAAAAAGATGCCTAAAACATAGTTTTCAACAATTTGAGCAATGCGAATCTCTCAGACCGGTGGTCTTCAAGGTGTTGAAAGTAATATTTTAATTTAACACTTTCAGGAACGGCGATTTGGGTGACCGTCATCAAAATATACCATAGATTGGAATCTCGGTCTACCATACCATTACAAAATTCATTAAAATTAGGGATTGATAAATTATTACCACTTCTATCATTTTTATTGAAAACTAGTTAAAAATGTTATAAATTCATCTTCAGTTCTAATATTGAAAATACAGTTTTGTGTTATTATAAGTAGTGATTTGGCAAATTATAGAAGTGGCAAATAATTCATCAATCTCTAATTAGATTGATCCTTTTATGCCATCATGTGGATGTCAACTAAAAATCATTACCTCCAGGAACACCGGTCTCTCAGACCAATCACTTATGGAATAAAAATTACTTAACGGAAAACTGGGTGACGGATTGCGGCGTAGATTTCACCTCCTGAAGCACATACATATGTTCGCCTGAAGCTAGCGAAAAACATCGCGCAACCTGGAACGGACTTATCGGCGTTCTTATCAACTGTCCCGGTCTCGTAGACCGCTGTTCCGACGAGAAGGTTAAACCTGATGAAGGCCTACAACTTTACAGCAGATTTCTTAATATAACGGGAAAACATCAGACTTGGCTTACTCCTTTATATTTTTTAATAAATAGAAGAAATGTGAAGGGACGATACTTAAGAGCGACTAAGAACTAGAAGCGGCGAGCGGGGGCCATTATCGGCAGTTAGTGAGCACTCCTCGAGGGGCGGAACAACAGCCTCGCATTGAAAGTTGTGCGCTAATTGCCGCACATGCACAATCACACTTCTCCCTTCTGGAGGGTTCTCCAGCTGGAATGCTGAGGTCTGCTCTATCTTTAGTAGCTGCTATATGGTATTATACTATCATACACGCTGTTATTACTTATGTAGAATTAAAAAATCATACATCGTCAGTGCAATGCCAATTCATCGTCAGTGCAAATTAACGCATCTGAACAAAATTCGGAATTGAGAATATTGATTGAAGTAAATAAAAAACTAGTACTTGACAGTAGTATATTTTGACTTAACTACGGCGAAGCCACAAGGAGCAGATGCGTAGCTAGGATAGGGCGAAGAGGGCGAACGTCACTTAAAGGGGGCACCAAAATATCCAAAAATAATTTTTAAAAAACTTTTCCGTTCTTTTTTAATCTCAAAAATTTATTTTATTGGATTTAAGTGGAACATAAGTTTAAATAAGTAATCATGAGATAATGTGTATTATAAGCCAATACCGATCGATACAAGCAAAGTATCGAAACTTCCCATTCGATACCATGTAGTTTTTCTAACGATACCACTAATTCAATATTCCGTTCGATACCTTAGTGATATCTAATATCTGATTGATGTGCTTGAATGAGCTTCGGTAGCGTATGTCCCTAGAAGCAGATAGCCTGGAATTATGACAGAGTCGGCAGAACCGAGAACCAATATGCATTTTGCCGGGTGGAGAGAGGGCGAACTCGATCTTGCCGCCTCTTCTTTCATATCCTCAGCAATTAAAGTCAACAGATGATATATTTTTAAATAAATATTATCTCATAGCATTAACTCATTTTTTTGACTGATTTAAGATTAAAATTATCAAAAAGCATAAACAAATATTATTTTCTTGATCATTTATATTAATCTTTTACTCAAAATTTACTGCCCCCTAAATTCTGCGGTGTAAGTGTTCCCTTTGCCCCCTGGTTCCGACCCTGGAGTCGGCAATCTTGAAGTTTTGCACCGAGCGCCAGTCGGCCAAGCTAAGTCACTGACTGACAAGGAGGGTAACTATTTTTTGAGAGAATGGCTCGACCGATTTTCGAGTTTGATGGGTCAAATTACTCGTTGTGATCTAGTGAATGTTTTGAAACATTTGAACTCAAAATACTAATGAAATGTTGTATAAATGTTTTAAATCTGTCCATTTGAAGGTATCTAACGGTTTTTGAGCCAACTGCAAGACCGATTTTTAAAATCGATGGCTCGAATTACTCAGTGAATTCCCGTGTCTGATCTGAAAGATTTTGAGCTCAAAATACTGAAAAATATTTCATTATATTTTAAGTATTTTCGGCTTTTGATGTTTCTTATTATAGAATTTGTAAGGACATGATCTTATGATAATAAATTATAAATAGCCAATACTTGAAAACTGAAAGCGTTAGTAAACAATTTAATTTAATTAAAAATAAAACCCCCAATTACGGAAATAAGTTTTGTATCTTAAAACCCTACTCGTCCTAAGGGACGGAATGTACTTGCATATCAATTTAAATGCGTTGGTGGGTTGTTAATGAAGTTGACTTTTATGAATATTGAAACTTGGTGTAGTAGTGATGTGCCTTCCACTTCATGTTAAGGGCCCTTACAATTAAATTCCGCCCCATTCAACTGTGCAAGCCAAAATACTACTGGCTACATGGCAATAGCTACTAGCTTCTGTGCTTGAAAACAGACAGAAAATAAATTAATGTATTGAGTAAAGAAGAGTATTCATTTTCGTTTGGGCATAGAAGGCACCAGAGGCGCTCTGCTTTTTCTGGCCTCCTAGGCCAAACTAAACCATACACTTACCCTCTTCCTAACCCCTTCTCCTCCCGTCCCCCAACACTAAACTAAACTAAGTTCACCCCTACCATTGTCCCCACATCATCCCCATTGTTACGATTTGTGTTAAATTTTAAGATTTAAAAAAAAAATAATTAAGAATCGAGATTTTTCCGCTCCTGAACTCTTCTGCCATAGGAGGCCGCCTAGGCTGTCTATATGGCCCTGGAAGGCACCCGATTTAAACCATAATAATTACTTGTGGTTTTTCAAACATAGAAAAGAGCAGCTTATAGTTCGTTAGGGAGTTATTTAATAGTTATTGCGGAGTTAATGCACATTCGTAAGCCTAAGATTTATTTTTAAAGAAGAAGATTTGATACTAAGTAGTTTAAAGAGCTATTGCGATTCAAAAGTGATAATATAAATATTTTGACTATTGAGATTTTGTTAGAAAATAGAGAAACCTCAAGAAAGAAGTGGAAGATCTGTCTTCGATTTTTTGGTGATCCCAGGCATCAGACAGGAATTGTAGAGGGCCTTGGTTTATTACGAACAACTGTGAGCAAGACGATATACGATGTGATGTGAAAGGGTAGTGACAAAATCACAAGATTGGATTTTATTTCCGGCGACCCAGGGTCAAATCAATTCAGCCTGCCTTTTATGCAGCAGATTACACTTTTCCTTCAGCCGCACAGTGGACTAGGGATGTTAAGAAAACATCGATATTTTTGTCCGATAGTTTTTATCCGAAATATCGTAATATTGATATTAAAATTTGAGTATCTAAAACCGACATTTTGCCAAAAAATAAACAGAACGACGGGCTCGACAAAGATAAAAAAAAAAAACTTGTGATTTGGTGTGTTCGTGTAACTATCTATAGGGCTTTGTTCAAGTCAACTATCTTGTTAACGTCTTCAAGTTAGGGATTTAAATATCGAACAAAAATATCTACATATAGATATCTTATGTAGAGTTTTCAAATATAGTGAAATAATAGTTCGATATGTCAATGAAAAATATCGATATTTTGATATATCGGGCCTCGATATTTTATAATCTTTGAGATCAGAAAAAGAGCGTATTTACATTGAATTGAAGGATAAAGTAATATAAATTACCAATCTTTTTATAGGTTTAAAAGCAACAATTAAACCTTCATAAATAGCTTATAAATTATAAACAGCTCAAAAGAAATGTTTTAATTTATTAACATTTGTCAATAAAAAAAAATTTAGAAAACTAAATTTAAATTTCTTAAACATAAAATAATAAAAATGAAAAGGACAGAACAAAATCAATATTTAACGAATTAATAGATACCTATCAAAGCACATATTAACATTTATTATTAAAACGACTCATTACTTAGAACTAGAAAAAATTAATTAAATTGCTTTACATAGAAAACGTTTTTAAAAAGAAGGAAGAAAATCATAATTGAATTAATTCAACTCACGATTTCTGTTAAATTTTTCGCTTAACAATGAAGTTATAAACTATATACTTACAAGAAGAAATAATCAAACATGAATGAAATTTTTTTATAAAGACTAAAACCATAAAAGGAGAAAAAAGTTTATAAATAAGAAAATATAATACTAAAATAAAAGAAATAAAATAAAATAAACGAAAAAATACAACGAATGAACATCTGATATGTTATTAGCGTCATAAAATAGTAACCTAAATAGCTTAAATTTTGTAAACAGTTAATTAAAAAATAATAATAGGCACGATAACTCACAGAATATAGAATCTATAAAAATTAGAAAAGTTTATAAAATTTTATCTTAATAAAAAAATAAATACGATAAAACACGATAACAGATAAAAATATAAATTAGCACATAACATCTTATCCATCTTCCTGATCGCTGTAAGAAAATCAATTTGAAGCGTTCTCCATTCTCTTCAACCGATTTTAGGGGGCCAACATTAATTTTGTAGTTTCAAAAATATTAGTAAGTCAAACTCGATTTGGGGCGTAATATATTAAAATATTTCAATTTCTAGTAGAGCTTTCTTTGCCTCCTTTATTTCATAATTATTAATTATGCAATTTTTTCTTAATTTTACTTTCATCAACCCAACAAGAAGTTAGCACAGATAACAAGTATTTATTCGGCAACATCCTCTCTTCTTTAATCGAATGATTTCACAAACAGATCCGAACTTTCAGTTGATCGGAACTCTTTGTACATAATATCTGATGTGAAGACCACACGACTTCCTTGTATAACTATTAAACTATAAATCGGTGGCTCAAAAAATGATCCAGAAATTGGCTAGAAAATAAGCTATAATTATGCCCACCCAACGGTTGAGAAAAAATATAAATAGTTTTAAGTTTTCGAGAAATCACTTATTATATCTCTTTTATATTCAAATTGATTCAGCCTATTCTTATATAAATTAAAAAATGTACTGATGAAATATTAGGAACTTTTTGTAATAAGAAAGATTAGGGCAGTATTACATTTAAATATCACAACAGTTATATACATTGTGATGACATATATATTAATTATTTTTTAGAATCCTGAAAATTGGCATATGGTCCGAAAATTTGTTGTTTTGAGGAGGTTTTGAATTGACATATTTTGATTGACACATTTGAATCTAGAAGAAATATGATAAGTGATATACCTCAAAACTTAAAGAATAAAAGAAGATAATCGGACCTTCTGGAGAAATTTAAATTATAATAATTATACAAAACAAATTACAAATAGTAAATTTTACTCTCTAGGAACACTTCAGTTTTCAAGTAAGTTGGTGTCTGGAGATATCCGGGTACCTCACCATTAATTCCGATTCAGATTTTGTAAATTCATAACGGCAGCAAAAATATCGTGTCATTAAAAGCAGTATTTAATATCACTAAATGTTTTATTAAAATTAGTTTTAGAACTGGCTTTGTTTATCAGAATAAAGCAAAATCAAAGATTGATTTTTATAACGTAGTATAATATTTTTAATTGACGTCCGCATGATTGTATAGAAGGATTGATAAATTGTTAGTTCAGTGCGAGAAGAAAGCAGTACAAACTTTTCTGTTTGATATAATCCATTAAAATCTTGAACTGGAGATGAATATATAACATTCGAAACTAGTTTTAAATGAAAACTAAATTGTAGAAGTGACAAATAATTTATCAATCTCTAATTAGTATAATATTTTTATTAGTCTTTATTATTTGTGCTTTAAAGTAAACCATTTACATGTGAGCCTATACATTTTGGCCTTTGAAATTGAGATTTTTATGTTTATTTTACAGGGAAATTTAAACTTTTATAAGTTGTCGCCACTATTATAAAATAATTAATACTTATTTTAAAATTTTAAGATTTAATTTTTTTTTAAACATTTGACTACTTTTGATACTATGAAGTAAATATAAGGAGTTCCAATACCTTTTTATACTTTGGGCAAGAGATAAGACATATAATCTCGGTTTCTAGTTTAAAATTAATTAATTCTTGAGGATGACAGAGTGAAATTATAGAGAGGACTTTACGAGCTCAATATCCCGAGGAAGATAAAGGGCACGTTGAGGAGCAAGGCCCCACTAGCAGTAGCAGTACCGCTGGCAGGACTCCTTTATATCCGCCAGTGTCCTTAATGACTCTCCTTCCCCCTCTCCCTTCCCTTCCTACCAATAACAGGTCCTTGATGACATCTTCAGCTGTCTCTGGCATTAAATCTTTCATTGTGTCTCAGCAGGAGAAGGCTCTGGTAATATTCTACAGGAATAGGAAAAAAGAATTATTGCGGTAACAGTAAAGATGCGGCTAGTGGCAGATTGCTCCATTGTGGGTGAACTATAAAAGTAATAGAAATCTAGACTGCTACTGTCGGGTTTAATATAAATATTTTTTGTGTGTGTATGCAGTGGCGTGCCAAGTGGGCGACGGTGGGAGTCCGCCCTGGGCACCATGGGAAGAATAACAAAAAAATTTGTACTTATATATTAAAGTCTTATATACTAAATTTGAGATGTTTTGCTTTATATTTTAATATAATTATTGATGAAAGTTTATGGTTACCTTCTTGGATAGTACCACTTCCGGCAAGTCAATTTTGACCAAACTCCAGCATATTATTTGTATTGATATAAAAGTCTTATATACTAAATTTGAGATGTTTTGCATTATATTTTTTTATTATAATTGTTATGACGTTCAAGTAAAGTATCCCTTCCGGTTTGCCAATTTTTACTGAAATCTGGTATTTTACTTATATTGATGTAAAATTGTTATATGCTTTGATATACTATATAATTTGAGATGTTCTGCATTTTAATATAATTTATGATGAAAGTCTGCTATGACCTACAAGTACCACTTTCGGTTTTTCAATTTTAATCGAAATAAAGTATATTATTATATTTAATATGTGATTCTTATATTTCAAATTTGAACAGTTTTGCATTATAATTTAATATATTTTTTGATAAAAATCTATTATGACCAAGTAAACTACCACTTCTGTTGATCATATAGCAACCAAAAAGAGAGGTTCTTAACTAATTATTACACCAATCGCAAATATAACTTTCTACAGCCAACCGTTTTTGAGTTATGCGATATACGGCAAAACTAGTCAAAATGGATTCAGAGATGATCAAAATGGATATTTCCATTGTAATCTTAAAACCGAAAATTTTCGCCATTACAATACTTCCTTTACTTCGTAAGTAAGGAAGTAAAAAGTAAATTTTTTGGGGATTGATGAATTTAAATATGCTTAAGCGTTACATATAACGTAACTAAAATGGCCCAAAAATAAAAAAGGTCCAACTTTTTAAAATCAGAAAAACAGTCAAAATTTGAGCTTTTCTCATAGAGAGCAACAAATATAGAAATTATTTCAATCTTTTTAATTGAGAAGATCGCTTTGTTTTGTACATCAAATAAAAATATTACTCAAAGTATAAATATTATGCTACAGAACTGTCGCTTGAACAATCGACGAACTAAAATTAGCAGGATTTTGAAACACTCGATTATTCTCTCTCTGTTCTAGTAGCTCTGACACAACTGACATGCAGGTACTTGTAATGGACAGGTATGTCGCAACTATGAATGATATTCTAGTAGTTGATGGAAGGGGAGATCTACACGGATCTAGCTGATTCACGACACGGTTCTTCCATTTCGTCGAATGATTTTCGATAGATATCTACTTGTAGAACAAAAACAGAAACGAATTTAAAGTTAGCCTCTTTGTTACAGGTTTCTAAGGTCATTACTGATTTTCATCAAAAATTATATTAAAATATAATGTAAAACTTCTGAAATTTGGTATCTCAGATTTGCATACTAACATAAATAACGTAATACATTTTAGTCAAAATTGGCTAACCGAAAGTGTTACTTTTCTTGAAGGTCATATTCATCAAAAACTTTCATCAAAAATTATATTAAACTATAATGTAAAACATCTCAAATTTGGTTAATTAGACTTTTATATCAATATAATTAATGTAATAGATTTCGGTTGAAATTGAAGGTCCGAAAGGGGTACTTTACTTGAAGGTCATAAGAAACATATGCAGAGCTATATCGACATTTATTACAGAGATCATATGGTTCAGTGATAAGGTTATAAACGCGATTTTTCTTTCCACTCTAATTAAATAATTGTATTACTTGTTTAAAGTGTTAAATTTGAGGTTTTCCTCCCCATTTGTGAACAACAATAGTAGGGGAATAAGATATAAGTTAAGCGGTTTCTTACGCTAAAAAGATCGAAATCGTCGATTTTCAGTGCTTTAAATAGTAGCATAGATACTTCTAATCTTGTAAAGGAACAGGAAGAAATCTCTTGGGAACTTGTTACCAGCTGAAAGAAAACGACATATTGTAACGGAATAAGACTCAAGAAACAAGATCTTGTGTGTGCGGGTGTGTGTGTGTGTGTGTGTGTGTGTGTGTGTGTGTGTGTGTGTGTGTGTGTGTGTGTGTGTGTGTGCGTGCGCGTGTGCGTGTGCGTGTGCGTGTGCGGGTGCGTGTGCGTGTGCGTGTGCGTGTGCGTGTGGGTGTGTGTGTGTGTCTGTATGTCTATTAATGTGTGTGTGTGTCTGTATGTCTATTAATAGATGGACGTCGCTACGCTGAGTGTCGTTTTTGAGGTATTGCTATGTTCGGAACTAGTAAGCAAATTCAGGATCACTTTTATCAAAATTAAAAATAAAATATTCAAAAACCTACTGGCCAGCCGCGTGCCAATTCCCAACCCCTAGCGCGCCTCATTATGGCACGCGTGCCTTGGGTTGGGCACCCCTCGTCGATTCCACGAATGAATTGAAAGGTTGATAGTTTTAAGGATACGGTTTTCCCCTCGGTTGCTTGGATTTCACATTTCGCGAAAATATTTTTCTATTAAAAGTTTGCACTTTTAGAATTGGTTCTATTAAAAATTGTCTTAATTAAAGGGTTCGATAAATCTAATTTAAATTAAAAAATTTTTTTTAAAAAAAATCAATAAATACGTTAAACCAGAACTATCAAAATGTAGATTTAAATGTTGTTTTTTATTTGCAGTATAAATAAATAAAAAAAAAAAATTGTTATTTTTTATGATTTATCGAGTAAAGCGTTTTCCCGGCTATAGCATTCTTATTCTCTGAGCCCCAGGAGAGCGTTATAACGAAGTTTTACTGTATATCATTCGATCTAAGCTGGGCATCATGGAAGATGAGGGGCGTAAAAGAGGAGAATTAAAGTTTATATTAAATATTATTTTGGTGATCTAATTATAACATTAACTAATTGTATAATTAATAACCATTGTTTAATCCTGATATAATCTCATAACGATTTATTTGAAGAATACTGCATGCGAGAATTTTAGGAATAACCTAAAATACCCTATTCCAGGATATCTGCTCTACTCGTTCCAATTCTCAAAATGTGTGTGGCGTTCTCGCGCTCATTGGAATCCTATAAAGTATTTACAATTTTGTTTTTTCATTCTCTGCCCACAGATGGGTGAGTTGCTTGAGGTCGCAGGAGCCTCAGTAAGAAGATTATGTGAGGCAAGGTGAAGCGCACAACATGATGCTGTAGAATCTGTAATCGTGAATTCCCCAAATACTGTTCAAGCCGTGACATCATACCTTGGCTCAAGAAGTGAAGGTGGAACTTTATTGAAAACCATTTGTGACTATTCCTATTCATCGTACCTTTGTTTGTGGGCACACGTACAAGCAGTTACCAACTTTTGTGTATGATTACAAAAGTACCTGTAGATAGAAAAAAATCGTTAAAGAAAAAGCAAATTTTAAAGTTTGACGAAAATCGTTATGAGTTCCCTAATAATGCTTTGCTTTTTGCAGAGCAGCCCTTTGAAGAACTTAACATTTTGAAGAACTGGGAGCTGGATGATGAAAATTTTGAAAACTCTTGTCAGTAGAAAAACAACGGAAGACGGTAAAGCACTGTGCTACTATGATTCCAGTCCAGAATTTCAGGCCAGCTATATCAGATAATTATTTATTCTTTTATCAGTCGTGGATTGATCTCGTGGATTCGGTAGACGCTTCTGGGGCTCATCCAGCCTCTATAAAGGAGAAAAAACTGTTGGCTGAGCGTGATCTCGGCCAAATAAACTCCTTGCTCAACCGTTGACAGTACGGTCCTTACCTTACCAAGTACTGAACCCAAGACCCTTCATGGGTTGTAGTGATACAAGGTTTTCTTTTTTGTTGTCAATAGAAATGTTGGCTCAACACTTCATGAAGAGGTCAAAGGAAGCATGCTTCAGTGCATAGACATGTTCATACAGAAACTAGAAGAATAAAGTCCCTGAAAACTATTTGCAATAGTATAACCATTAATGAACCCCATAAATTGATTACAGCAACATACGATACTCTTAGAGAATTATCCACAAATCTCACTGAAAAAAATGATGAACTTGAAGAAGGAGCTGTTGTACCAAAGATAAAACGATTGAGAATGCATCTGCATGCATAAATGAAGCTATATCAACAACAGTAGTCTTCAGTTTGTTGTGGCTCTAAATTTTCAAGAATCTGCACCAACAATTTTCTTAGAGCTTAAGTTTTTTCTTGCCCGCATGTGTTTCAATTTCTTCTTGTGAAAGAAGTTTTTTCCTATTAGAATTAATATAAAGTTATTGCAAATCAACAATGAGCCAAATAAAATTAAATAGTTTGGAAATTTTAATTATGTAAAAATTAGTGACAAAAACAATAGACTTCAATGATTTCATTAACTAGTTTATTAAGTTTGTTATGCACAACTTATTTATTTTGGGTGCTTCATGACTGGTTATAATAGATTGATTTCATTATTTGTTACAACATTTTTTTTATTTTTAAGCTTTTGTTGTGTTATCCAAATTATTTTTCAAGTAATTTCAATTTTACTGTTATTTTTTATTATACTTTAGCAAGTCGAAATATAAATAATAAATGTATTTTCTATTCTAACTTCCAGGTAGAAAAATTCTATTAAGAAGAAAAAATCATTATAACAGATTGATTAAGCTACTCTTATCTGTAATGTGAAATTTAAAAGAATAAATAATTTAAAAAAAAGATAAAATGAATTGTTTAAAAATATCACTTTACCATAAATTCACGGCTATCGGAGGTTTAATATATATATATATATATATATATATATATATATATATATATATATATATATATATATATATATATATATATGTATATTCATTTTTAATAATGGCTACAGTTCTATACCCCTAAAATAAAAAATTTTCCTAATAAACATTTAAGAGAAGTGGACCGTCCTGGGCGCACGACGATCTTGGCGCACCACTGTTTACCATCTCGAATTGTTTTTGTTTGTTTGTTATAAACATTCTGATTCGTATAACTTTCTTTAAATCGCATGCATTAATTCGTAAGTATATTGTTATTTCAATATCAAGAGGTTATTGTTAGGCCCATGCGCACTAAAAGGTTCTTTCTCTAGTTGTTTATCTATACCGAGTTCTAAAATAGCGATTTAAAAATAAAATAATCAAATTCATCATAAATACAGCATTGTCCGTTTATTTTCAATAACCAATCAAATCAAGTCAGTTCTCATAGTACATTATTCGAATTGAAAACCGGTTTCCTTTGCTAAAAGTTTAGCATGTTAAACAACTCACACGGAAACTTCTAAATGGACAGGAATACACACTACTATTTAGCGTGCTCTAACTAACTTGAAACTTGACCAATGTTGGAAATTACCTGTTCGCATAAGCAGTGATTTGTTTCTTTGGACTAGTGCTGTATAACTATTCTCCTCTACAATCCCTTTTATGAAATATCTCTAACCAAATAAACTATCTGACTTCAGCACCTATATCTTAAGCCAATGGTATAGCATTAATCAGAACTTCGAATCTGTCAGACAATAATAATTTTCTACCTCAATTTGGAGAGACTGTAGCGGTGCGGAAAACCTTGAAAACCGTGAAAAACAGTAAACATGCCTAAATTTTACTAACATTTACCCCTATAGTATTGTCCTGCCTATAAAAAAAACCTGGATACCAAATATCAGCTCATTTGATCCAATGGGGGTCGCTGGAAGTGCCAAAACGTAGGAGAGAAAAAAATCAACCAGACATCTCCAAAACCCCCAAAATCGTTTTCTAGGGTTTATAAAACGGATTTGAAATGCACTACCATTCCCTCCGACGAACTTCGATACAGTACTAAAGTATATAATTTAGGAAAATACGACTAAAAAGTTTCAGTAAGTGGTAAAGTTTAATGAATGAGAAGGAGTATAATTATGCATGTCGTAGTATTGTTGATATTCTATCCAAAGAGTATATTGCTAATATTCTCTACTAAGAAGTCATTTCCATTGCTGATTCCTACTGCCGCTCCAAGATGGAACCAGAGGATTTGATTCTTGTTCTCTAGCGACTGCAAATGACTTTCCTACCCGGAGGGATCAAATTATTCGAGTAGATGAAAGTGGGTGATAGCTCCAACTAGTTGCCAGCGAAGTAGGAATTTAGTTTTGAGCTCTCAGCTCGACAAAACACTTTATCGATTCCTCTCCTTCTCGATATTAGCTACTCCTAATGGATGGATCATCCTCAGATTTTGTATTCAAGTCAACCACTCGCTGGAGTGTTGCATTTTAATCGAGCAATGTAAATCGAATCTGTTATGTTTGTCTTAAAATAAATAAATCAATATTACGACAAATTATTTTGTCAAATTGAATCCAAGCATTAACATATATGCAAGGGTCTTCTAAGTATTCATCTGCCAACATTAACTCTATGGATTCCTTCCGGGGTGTGGTCTGTCCTTTTTTTTGTACTTTTGTATACTTCAGTTTATTTTGATGGTCAGTGCCCTATTTCATAATTATGTACAAAATAGTAATGGAAAGATTTGTTTTTATAGGTTACAGGTTACTTATCGTCTTTAAATAATAATCATTTTATTGAATGTTTTTCTAATTTAATTTACTATTTTTAATATAACTATTTTAACATTTTACAGTGTTAGCCTTAGACGTAGTATGTCATAGGCTAACTTGTACTTGTACTTTATTATGAAACAGGGGGTGTCTATCAACTAAAGTACGAGATGTTATATAGTTGTTAAAAATTATGTGACCGCCATTACAAAAACAGTCAAAATGCGTCGCACTTATGCGGATATGCTCCCAAAACACGTATCTATCTCAACAGAATGGAAATCCGTCTAATTATAAATATCCCTCAAAACGTGATTTATGAGGTTTCTTAACTCAACGATTCATTTGTTACAGACATTTACAAGAAATATGGTCAAAATGAAAATAAAGATTCATTAACTTACAATTAGATAAAGCTTTTCACACTTTTTTCTTCCTTACCCTCTCATTTTATTTACCCGATAAATTTCACGTTTTTACGTTTTAAGTTCAATGTTTCTTCACAATTTTTTTTTTTCCTCTTCCATCGAGATTTTTCTAGTTTATTTAGTTTAGTTTATTTCCACAATAATTGCACAGCTATTAAAAATATCTGATGTAGACAACACATGACTTCCTTGCAAGTCTATAAAACTATAAATCGGTGGTTCAAAAAGTGATCCTGAATTTGGTTACTAGTTTCCGAAGATTGCCAGTATCTCAAAAACGACACTCGGCGTCCCGACATCGATCTATTGACACACACATACACACACAAATTGGGAGGAAAACCAGTATTTTACACTCAATTTTAACACTTAAAACAAGTAATAAAAATGTTTAATTGGATTGGAAATCAAATTGCGTATGTTACCTTTATTACAGAAACATATGATTTATGTATTTAATTTAAATATAATTTTTGATGTAAGCTTATTATGACCTTCAAGTACCATTTTCGGTTCACCAATTTTAATTAAAATATAGTAAATATATTCATTACGATATAAAAGTCCTATTTACCAAATTTGAGATGTTTTACATTATATTTTAATATCATTTTTGATGAAAGTCTAATATGACCTTGAAGTAAAGTACCGCTTCCGGTTTTCCAATTTAGACGAAAATCTAGTATGTTATTTAAATCAATATATAAGTTATAAATACCAAATTTGAGAAATTTTGCATAGTATTGAATATAATTTTTGATGGAAATCAATTATGGCCTTCAAGTAAAGTACCACTTCCGGTGATCAAGCAGTGACCAAAAAGGGAGGTTTACAACTAGATTTTACAACAATCCTAAATACAAAGTTTCAACTTTCTACGCCTAACCTTTTTTGAGTTATGCGAGATACGAACGTACGTACGTGCAGACGCCACGACGAAACTAGTCGAAATGGATTCAGAGATGGCCAAATGGATATTTCCGATGAAATCTGAAAACCGAAAATTTTCGCGATTAGAATACTTCCTTTACTTCGTACAAGGAAGTAAAAATGGGTGTAGTCAACTTGCTTGCACGGGTATGAAATTGTCATGACAATGACACGTTAACGAGTTGTACACTTTTCTCCTAGCAATTTATTTATGTTATAAAGCCAAAAGCATTCCTCAATATACGGTGTGTCAAATGAAAAACTTATTTTTCACTTCAGACTGGTAGTTTCTGAAATTAGCTAGTTCAAACACACACATTCACACGCAGGTTATCAATTGATGAGGCACAACTCAAAATTTCTAACTTAAGGAGTTCTCACAGTTGGGCTCCTTCAATTATGGATGTGCGATATTTTTATTTTATTTATTTATTCCACCATACTTCTCATGCCGTGTCCTAGAATTTATACTTAATTCATTTGTTGTCCATATCATTGATTGACTGTTGCGAATAAAGATTGTAAGTTAAGGAAAAAGAATAAATTATTGAGAGTATGTATGTATTAATTCTTATTAAAATTAAGGTTTTGCATCTCAATAGCAAAACCAATGGTTTCGAACCGAAGGGAGTTAGTCATTTTCATATTATCACAGTTATCAGTGTTATCTATTGTCTATGATCAGGTGTAATAAATTACTTGTAAGTTTAGATAACTTCAGAGGGGTTGAAGTTTATTTTTTGTCTTCTAAACAATTGTATCAGGATCACTATGGAAGTTGTGCTGGATTGTATACTTGAATGATGGAATGATCGTTTTTTTCAGGAAATGTCGTTCATTTTTTTCTTATTTTCTTATTTATTTTATTAATCATTACTTTCCTTAGGGTAACAGTTGTTACGTTTTCTTGAATAACATAACGGTTGGTTGCTAGAGGCTGGAATTATTTCCTGTCATTAATCCGAATCAGATCTGGGCGTCTAACTTAGGCCATCTTGGGCAAAAACAAATCCTCCATCGGAAGAGCTGATTGGTGGCGAGCTATTACCTACCAGGATTACCGACCATAAATCCCAGACCTGGAACGAGCATTCCACTCTTTACGACAGTAGTGTCGTCTCTATCCCCCTCTGACCCTCCCTCCCCCATCCGGGCTACCAACCACAATCTACTGTTACATTACGGAAATTGCTTTTGCTTTTATATGTGTACATAATCTTATTAACTACCTAATAATTTTAACTATTAGGTTATTTAAACGTGTGTGTGTTTGTGTGTATGTCTGTATGTCTATTAATAGATGGACGTCGCGACGCTGAGTGTCGTTTTTGAGGTATTGCTATGTTCAGAAACTAGTAAGCAAATTCAGGATCACTTTTATCAAAATTAAAAATAAAATATTCAAAAACCTACTGGCCAGCCGCGTGCCAATTCCCAACCCCTAGCGCGCCTCATTATGGCACGCGTTTCTTGGGTTGGGCACCCATCGTCTTAATGATTCCACGAATGAATTGAAAAGTTGTTAGTTTTAAGGACACTTTTTTCCCCTCGGTTGTTTGGATTTCACATTTCGCGAAAATATTTTCCTATTAAAAGTTTGCACTTTTAGAACTGGTTCTATTAAAAATTGTCTTAATTAAAGAGTTCGATAAATCGAGAGAGAGAGAGAGAGAGAGAGAGAGAGAGAGAGAGAGAGAGAGAGAGAGAGAGAGAGAGATTGTTCCTCCAGTTGTGCAATGGAAAGAGACAATTGATTTCTTTGGGATTTGGCACCAAAGCCACAGGTTACTTCCAAAAGATCATTGAAACTCGACAAAATGGCGGCCGATTAAAAGTTTCATTGCCCCATATCTCAGATATTTATGAAGATAAAGGAAAACAAATATTTATTGGTTGACCGTATAGACGATAATGGAGGATAAGATAGCCCGGGTGGCGGTAAAGAAATGGACCTAAAAATATTTAAACCATTTATTATAAGCTAACATTTCGATCCACGTTGCCGGTCTTGATGAAGGCTTAGCAGCAAGGTGTGTAGGTGATTCTCCAAATTCAATCCATATACTTGCAATGATTGATCTTTATAGACCTTTACTTCGTACAAGCAAGTAAAAAGAGGTTATTTTATTAGTTACATAATTGTTTTCATAATTTACATCGTAGATTTTATTTACAATTAGCATTCGTATCTGAAAAAAGAGAAACGGCATTTAAAGCTCACACAATAAAACAGTTTATACTTCAAATACACTATCGCATAATGCCAGCTTCAACGTAACTTCCTCTTTACAGTGGTGGAGTGCCATATCATCATTATTCCTATATGTTCTATTTAACTGATTACTGCTAATTATTTAAGTACTCGTAAAATTCAAATTAAGTTAAAAAGAAATAAGACGAACTTGCTAGGTGACGTGTGTCTTCCATTCTACTCAGTACCTGGATAATCATATATATATATATATATATATATATATATATATATATATATATATATATATATATATATATATATATATAAAATCATATTTCAACAATAAAACCTCGTCAAAAGGAGCACAAGCAGGCTATTTTATAGTGATTCATAGTTTCCATCTCCTGTCGGCATATAAATAATAAATGTCCATAAAAAATAGCCAGTAAATAAAAAATATCCACTCAAAGTTATTGCACACAAAGAATAGGATTAGCGAAATAGATTTTAGATACATTCGATTTGACTAATGTCTAAGAAGAATTTTTTTTTATTTTTCTTGTTGTTTTTCGCTTCTTAAATTGACCAACACGATGTGGCAAAATATTCTTAGCGAAAGAAATATAAAATCTAACAAAAGGTTTTGCAAACTGTCATCGTCCCTTTTTGTCAAATGGAATCAGTATAGATTTTTACTTTCCCTTACCAATATACGAAGTATATAGTAAGGGGAAGTATTGCGATCGTATTGCGAAACCGTCGAGTTTTCAACGGAAATACACGTTTTAAGGTCCCCTGAGACCAAATGACCTCTAACGATTTTGATGAAACTTGCCTAAATTATTCTTCATAAAGGTCTTTAACTTTTCATTTATGTAGTAAATCACCGAGGAATTGCAGGGAAAAAAGTTATGATGAAAAGAATATTTTATTTGCGCATAGCATAAAAAGTATGCAATTTACGGTAAATTATGTGTAGAATTGTATGAAAGGTTATTGAATTATCTAAAAAACAATAAAAGAATCATCAAAATCGGAACAGTATTACCAAAGATACAGCGCATCGGACTAACCGGAAATCGCTATTACATCATCGATTTTACACTTTTTTACAATTTTCTCGAAAAAGGCTCTAACGATTTTGATGAAACTTGCCTAGATTATTCTTCATAAAAGTCTTTAACTTTTCATTTATTTAGTAAATCACCGAGGAATTGCAGGGAAAAAAGTTATGATGAAAAGAATATTTTATTTGCGCATAGCTTTAAAAGTATGCATTTTACGGTAATTTATCTAGAGACTTTTATGGAAGGTAATTAAATTATCTAAAAAACAATAAAAGAATCATCAAAATCGGACAAGTATTAGCAAAGATACAGCGAGGAGCATAAAATAGATGGATAACCAAGCGCATCCGAAAGGAGATTGAAGCGACCGAGCCTCCTCCCCCCAATCCGCCAATCTGTTGTAAACAATACGCTCTGTAATAAAGTAATTTAAGAATACAAAAGCGAAGATTAACTTAATAATTTCTACTTTCACATTATTTAATGGAAAGAAAATGTTTCCATAGAAACTAAACCAGCAACTTTTAAAATATATTTGCAACTTGACAAAGTTAAAATATAGAGGTAGTATACAGAATTGTTGTACTAAAATTGTTATAACAACTATTTTATTATACTTAAGTGGGAGAAGAATTGAATGCTGCTGAGTTTATTTCAATTATTGTTTATGTGAACTCTTTAGAATTATATTAAAAAGATAATTATTATAGGGCGGTAAGGGAAAGTTGTGTGATGCGCGCACCGCACCAGATTTTTCCGTTCTTCAGGAATTTTTTGATTTTCCTAAGGAATGAAAGATTAGAAATAATGTAAAATAATATGATAAAGAATGGAGTATTAAAAAAAATGCTTAAAAGTGAAAAATAATGAGAATTAATATAATATGAAAATATAGAAAGGAAGATTATAAATTACAAGAAAGATATAACAAAATATATGAAAACTAATAATTATAATAACTACTAGTATGAAGATTTAGGAGTATATCAAAAGGAAAGTATATCATGATAGTAATGAAAATACAAGTAATGCGAATGATGAAAAGGATTTTAATCAATAATTTAGACAATAATAGAAACAATATAAACAAAAGGTGACTGGTTGAAATTCATAGAATAGTGGTATAATGAAAAGTGACAGAGATATGGTAGGAATATGTTTATTACATTTTTTTCTTTATACTTCATTTTTATGATAATGCCTTAAATTACTGTTTCATATTATTTCTTATAAATGTTATTGGTACTGTCAATGTTGTAATCTTATTTTTATTAGCCCTGATTACGGCCTAAAATTTAGGCCGAAACGTCAGCACACAATAAAATAATTGTTTCTTATTCGTGCGTTTCATTGACCGCAACCCGAACCAAGCTCTCCTCCATAATTTAACAATTAGTTATTGGTTAGGATCCGCTTTAACAATAGCGTACGTAACAATACTGCTAACGGGAAATCACGGTGAGTAATTCCATTGTCAAGGGTACAATGCATTCCCCCAAACCAGAACACCGTAGGGAGATATTGCACAAATGCAGAGAGGTCACAATTGATAACTCCTAATTGGCAAGTCCCATGTCCCTCTATTCCTGAAGCTCCTCGTTGGCAAAGGGTTCGATACATCGACGTGGAATTATTGGAGCATTCAAGGTATCCGACAATGGACAGAATCAATCCATACAAGATGAAAGATAATGTAGGAACATAATGCAAACAATCAAATTTCTGTCTGTTAAATATTACATTTTTTAGCCCTATTTAATCAATAGCCGAAAAAGCCTCAAGTTTCTAATTAATTTCTCTCATTTCGATTCTATACTACATCCTAGAGCTCATTCTAAACTATTTAAATCAACGTATAAGACGCAGTTTTATGGTAAGTTTCATGTCTTTTAAATATTTTGGTACTATTTATTTCACCCTCGACCGGTTTGTATGTTATGATGATCCTCATAACTTGACATTAATCGCGTAAATTTTCTTCTTCGTATTTGTAGTGATGAGAATTAATGTTACGGCGTTAAAAAAAAAAAAAAAAAAAAAAATATTAGTTACTGAAATTTCTGTAAATAAAAAATGGAATAATCCCGAAACTTTGAATTTCTGTTCCGGCGTTAAAAATTCTTATTCATTGGGATTATTGCAATTATTAGACCACAACTGTCCATTTTCGCTCGCTGCACTCGTTCAGAAGACAACCGAGCCCCCAACGGATCCTTTTCAGTTAAGGTTGTGGCCTTATCGTAATTTAAATTTATATAATGAAAATATCATGTCAAATCTCTGAGAATTTCTTCGATGATACAATCCCAAATACTAAGGAGAGTACTGAGGTTTCCAGCAGATTCCCTCTTTTATTATGTATTCTCACCCCTAAACATAGAAAAAAAGTGGACTTCTTAGGCACAGTTTGGAATACATATCTATATTATCGATTCCATACCTGTTGTAACGCATTAGTTTCAAACCTTGCTTCCCGTTTGATTTTTAAAATCCTCAAAGGCATCTGAAACGAAGATGTCATCGAGACCTTCAAACAAAGAACTGTCATTGGAGTTCTGCCAATGGAAAGTTTCTGCATAGGTCACAGTCATGTTTTATTACTCACAATCACATACATTTATAGTATATTACATAAATTAATTTAATTTTTAATTAATAACTCTTTAATGCTTCTAGGATTCATTGGAAATATAGATAATCAATTTCTTGTACCTGATAGATGCAGTAAAGTAGGAGAAGATAATAGAGAGTAACTAACAGGAACGGTTAATTAACAGAGAGAAGATGAAGAATCAAAGAGGTAGAGGGACATCAGTCAAAACTCGCATCTGTCCGAGTAATGAGTCTTCCCCAAGCTGTCATTTGTCACTAGATGGCGGATGGTGGTTGGTCTTGGTCGTGGGTGTAATTGCATTCCTCGGTACGGCTCTCTGCAACCACGTGCCTCTCTCTTGTGTTCACTAAAGTAAGGGAAATTGTAAAATTAGTTGAGAATTTCAGCGAGTTTTAATGGGGAAAGATAAAATGGATATCTGGATCATATATTATGAGGTATTCCTGGAGTTGGCCTGCACGAAGTTGATCAAGCTCAAACTTTTTGAGGAACTCCACAATGCCAAGTCCTACAAGAATTTATTTTAATTGAAATATGAACTCCAGTTCATCATCTTTTACAAAAATCTTGATTGAAAGCGGATAAAATAACTAATTATAAACAACCCGTTTTTTTTATCTGCGCTTCCAGACCCCAGCCTGTTCAATCCCAGAAATATTTATAAAAATGAAATGCTAATACATACACTATTATTAATAATAATATTAATATATATATATATATATATATATATATATATATATATATATATATATATATATATATATATATATAAAAGTATACAGTGTTGGTATTCTTAGGAGATAACGTTCCAGAATAAGGGTTACTTATTGTATATATCGGAATGGTACTGGGCTGCTAGATCTCTAATGACGGAAGCCGAAAAGGAGAGGCATAACTAAAAAAAAAAAAAAAATAAATCTGAATAGCGAAAAACCTATATTGCGGGGCGCGACTAACAATAAATACCACATTAAAAACAAAAAAATGATTCTTAGAATGTTATTGCAACCCATGTGGGGTGAGACTTTTTCCCCTTCTATTTCTTTAATATTTCGTTAATTACAATATATGGAGCAGTTGACATTGAGCACCGAATTTTAAAACAAAGGGACATAGCTTAAATTAAATATAATACTTAAACCGACCCGCAGCTTTCGACAGACCCTTTCTTATCAGATCCTCATCCTATATCATAGAATTCCATCCCTTCTTCCATCCGTCGCTCCAATACTCTTCCCACCTTCAAATCCGCATATTCGATCACGTCTTGTCCTTCCAGTTCCAAATGAAATGTAAATAGCGTTTCCTTCACTTCAATCAAAATTTGTAAATATGTACTCATAGATTTTGTACCTTGTTAATTATTCTTACCTCATTTTTAATTTTTTATTATATTTCATTAATAATAGAAGGTTGTATGTTTTTCATTTAAAGGACTCAGCCCAACAATACCAATTTCATGTATTAAATGTTACTGCATTATGACTTGTTGTAATTTTCATTTCTATTTATTTATTCAGTTGACATCCGCATGATGGTATAGAAGGATCAATCTAATTAGGGATTGGTAAATAGAAGTGGCAAATAATTTATCAATCTCTAATCACATTTAGTACAATATTTGAGTTCAAGTGGTTTCTAAATATTCACAGGACCTCACTGAGTAATTTGATAAACAGAATAGTTACCTAAAATATTTTGTATATTCAATCAAAAATATTTTAATTTTGTATTTGTGACTAGCCTCCATATCCAATCTTATAGTAATATTTAATTTTTAAGAAAAAAATTGTCGACATTATGATTATTATAGCCACTCATACGTTTTTTTCTTAGTGCGATTTTCCTTTGTAATCTGCAACAGCTATACCAATACAATGTAATGAGTGGAAAAAAATATATAATTTTTTATTTTACTGTTAGTTTAACTTTTTTATTTATTAATTTTTCAAAGTTCACTTATATACATATTTACATGTTTTTCCTATTTTACGAAATTTTTACCATTCATTACTTTACTTAATCTTTAAAATTATGTTAGCTGAAAATGTTTTTTATATAGATGAAAATGAAAAATATATAGCATTTTTTAATTTTTTTTTTTTTATTTGAAAACGCACAAAGAAATGGAGAAACATTCTCATAAAATGGTGGGAGCATATTATTGCCTAATTTTTATTCCTTAATTAGTTTCTTCTCACGTAGACAGGCTCTTTAGGGTACTGAGGATCCCCTATTTTATTATTTATCCCCATCCCTTTGAAATAGAGAAAGAGTCTGAGAGACTCTGCCGGCATTGTAAAGCCCCCGTCCACACCGGGCGTGCCGAACAAAACAAAATCTTGTGCAACTTCGACATGCGCAACCACAGTCCGCTCCATGTCGATACATCAAAGGAAAGTAGTGTTTGTGCGCACTTTTAAATATTTTCTATTCATTTAATTTTTTGTATGCTTAATAGATGTGTTTGCAAATAATTTTAATAGAAAAATCGTTCCATAATTTTAATTTGTATCAAATGATTTAAGAAATTACAAAATAAAATGATATTTTTTTTTAGTTTTATTTTAATTTTATCATTTCAAATTTAAATTTTTCTTAATTTTGAGCACACTAGCTCGAAATACTGATTGACGTAATACTTGGAAATTAAATGCCTGTGAATCGGGACAGGAAGTATTTTTCTGCATATGAACGAAAATTTAATTCGTGTTGAGAAAATCATGTATTAAGCGGTATTGGTTGTTGATAGTGTAGAAGTGGTTTGTGATTTCCAACCCACTAATGGATTCGATATCAGTATTGTTTTTCATGCCCTTTAAAAAGGTTTTTTTGCGAGAAAACATGGACTGGAACCCTGAAAACATTGAAAAGGTGATTCATCTGAAAATCTGATCTCGTTCCATAGAGTAAGAGAAGAGAGGCAGGATGCAAATAAGGCTTTGTTGCTGGACTCCATTAAGATTAATACTGATGGGAAGCAATGTGGCCAACTCGTTAACAAAGAAGAGCGGGTAGCAGTAGACCTGCCGAGAGGGGATGCTGTCGCGGAGTTTCGGATGCTTACTGGCCATGATTATTTAATGAAGCACCTAAATAGAATAGGATTGGCAGACTCTCCACTCTGCAATTTGTGCAATTCTGGAGAAAATATGGATGCAGCTCATTTAAACTTATGCACGCGCTTAATGGAAATAAGAAATATGACATAATCCAAACCGGAATGGCACTGGGCTGCTAGATCTCTGATGATGGACGCCGAAAAGGAGAGGCATAATTTTAGACATTAGAAGCTATCTTGCGCGATAACAAAAATAAATTAATTTTTATGTATATTTGTAAAAAACTTATAAATGTACATTTATAAAAAATCTGCAATCACAGATGTGATTTGTACAGTTTTTCAAATAAATGCTATTGATCGTTCAGTTTTGTTTTTCATTTACCCTAAAAAATTGTCTTTGTTACATCGTTAG
The DNA here is from genome assembly GCA_948150685.1 of Rhaphigaster nebulosa. Lineage (NCBI taxonomy): Eukaryota > Metazoa > Arthropoda > Insecta > Hemiptera > Pentatomidae > Rhaphigaster > Rhaphigaster nebulosa. The sequence continues at coordinate 17,094,967 of OX411309.1, forward strand.
CTCTAAAAACTGCTTTTGGTACTTCTTTAACCCTAAAGAATAGCTGTAATTGTTTTTAACCTGAAAAGGGTGAAAAATTGCAGTCTTTCTATATATCAAAGTTTCCATATATCGAATTTTTTTCAAGGAACCTTCATGTTTGATATATAGAGGTTCGACTGTATTTTTAAAATCATTATTATATAATCTTACGGTAATTATTATACCAAATAAGCATGTGTATTTTGTGCGTATATATATATATATATATATATATATATATATATATATATATATATATATATATATATATATATATATATATTATTAAATGTCTGTATGGCACTGTGTTTCAAGTTATATTTTAAAAACTTTTTTTTTCCCTTTGTTTGTGTCTAATAGGCCAAATGATATCGCTTATTACAAAGGAGAAAAACCCTTTGTAATGTTATATACACAATAATTTATTTATTTATTCTCTTCCATTCAATAAATTTAATAATAAATAATGATTTCTTTCTTCTAGGTTGTAGTTATTTTTCATTATCTTTTGATCTATAAAAAAAAAAAAATATATGAATTTTTAATAATATTATGAAATTGCTATCTTCTAGAAAAAGAAGCATCAAATATTCATACCAAAGATTTATTTTGAATAAAAGAATATCAATTTAAATGTTGAAGAGTTAATTTTCTTTATTTTAAAAGATATTTATTTCATAAAATATCTTTTAAAATAAAGATATTTAATAAAATGTAAGTGGAGTTTCCTTCACTTCAATCAAAATTTGTAAATTTGCACTTATAGATTTTGTACCTCGTTAATTATTCTTATCTCATTTTTAATTTTTATTATATTTAATAAAATAAATGGAAGGTTGTTTTTCATTTAAAGGACTCGGGCCAACAATACTTTCATTCAATTTCATGTGTTAAATGTTACTGCATTATGACGCTGTAATTTTCATTTCTATTTATTTATTCAGTTGACATCCGCATGATGGTATAGAAGGATCAATCCCTAATAAGATTGATCCTTCTATACCATCATTCTTCTTCTATAGCGGATGTCAACTGATTATGAAGCGAGCCAAGCTATGACGCATATTACACCACCCAAAAACTTTTCTGTTTAATATAATCCATTTAAACCTTGAACTGAAAATGAATGAATAACATTCGAAACTAGTTTTCAATAAAACAAAATTATAGAAGTGGCAAATAATTTATCAATTCCTATTTTATTTTTGTTATCTGTTAACTCATACTTTCCTATTCCGTCTACTGTAAGTCTATGAAGCCTATCTATTACTGCCTGTAATTGTTATTCTAAAGGGACTTCAATCACAAAACCGAAATCTTTAAAATGTAGACACTATATTTAACAAGAGTTCTGACGTAATAAACAGTAGGAATACATTTGTTAAAATCGAGAAAATTACAATTTCATTGATGATGTTATCGCTAACTTCTCGGATGGAATGGTCTGATTGCCTTGAGCAGTACAGAGCAGACAGACAATTCTCACCTGAAGAGGAGTGGTAATGTTGATGTGATTAAGGTGCCTAGAGCAGAGTAGGCTATAAAAGGAGCAATATCCAAGCGAGGTAGTTGGGGGAGATCTAGAGTCAATATTTGAATCTCATTATGACGAGGCATAAAGGCCGCCGTTCCACGGTCCTTCCATTTTACAGTCCCATCACAGTTCTCTCCTTGTTCCCAACTACACTATAACCCGAGGCTACAGTTTACTACCGCTTCGACCACACCTACAGCAGATGCTAATATGGTTGAATAGTCACTCCTAGAATGAAATGATGTTCTGTAATATGTTCAAGTAGGCTAGCTCACTTTTAAGGATGAGTGGAAATAGTGGTAATCGGAAACCAACTAATAGTAATTTTCCATCTGCAATTATCGACTTGAATTAATTAGAAATATAAATATCGTGAGAATTTACACAATGTTCTCGGTGATCCATTTGTCATAAATACACACATATATACATGTATTTTGAAAAAGTTAAAAACACAATAGAATAAATTTGTTAGCTATTTTTTAGTCCTTCAGACTCCGAAGTCTCTAGCTGTGAGAAAAAGAAGTTAATGGTTAATGCTCCTCGAGCTCAGCAGAAAACCCTCTACGCAAAAATCAAATTGGAGGAATCCTTAGAGCTGCAATCACGGAATCTTAGGATCTGTTCAAAGAAAGCCATGATAATAATAACAATTTCGTGTGTTGAACAAAATTTTGATAAGGCAACTGAATAGATAAAGTTTCTAAAGCCAAGTTAACGACACTCAAAGAAGAGATTAAGTGTAATTGGGACAAACAATAGTAATAAAGGATCCATTAGTCTTCTTCATTAAGTTCTGCCCAAATGAAAGACCAGGCGGGAAACGAGAACACTGTTTTACTATCTCTCCATGCTTGGGAAATGGGCAGGAGATTAAGAAGTCCTTAAAATATCCGCTTCATTTCATCCTAGGCGTTAAATGATAAAACCAAAATATTCATGAGAGCAGAAGAGGAAAAACAGTAAAAAAAGCAATTTAAAGAAGAAAAAAAATCTATAAAGCGTATCAGAGATATTGCCAGTTTGGCAAGATGTAGGCTACCAATAAATCTTTATTAAACTATCCAAACTTGGTTCACTGTTTCATTTGCGCTTTAGTGCTCCGTTTAATGTGCCATCTTTATGGGCAATGGTCTTGTATTGTCCGCTTAACTGCCAGAAGCTGATGGTAGCGTTTACTATTTAGGCCAGTAAAACGTGAAACAGTTACTGGAGCAATCATTGAAACATTCTTGCAGCAACCCATTTGTTTATATATTTACAGGTGCCAGAAGAACATGAAGATGAAAGGAAATTATTCTTTTTTTTTTTTCTTTTTTTTCGTAGATTAGATCTATTAACCTCTAAACGAAGAAAATCTCTTCATATCGTTGGCTTGAAAAAATAGTGCAGAAATACAAAAAGTGAAATTTTACAGAAGTGTTTGAAGTCTACCTATTTAGATTTATCGCAGTCCTCACTTATTAAACATCAAATCGGAAATTTTTTTAGCTAATACTACTTACCTTATTTGTTAAAAAAACAGTTGCTTCATTTTTTGATCGTTTAAATATGAATCGTAAATTAAATTGTGGCAACTTTTCATAAAAAAACTAAAATAAATATTGGAAATAAAAATCTGACATTTTATCTAAAAGAAATATTCATGATAAAAAGTTCACCAAGAAAAAAATTAATAACAAAAATTTTCGTATTGGGACAGTTTTCAATTCCATATGATTTCCATTTTATATGTTCTATATGGCGAATGTCAATGGTGTTCCTGGAAAAATTGATGACCTTGAAGGAAAAACTGAGAGATAATCTCTCAAAAAATGTTGGTCTAGCAACTTTAAGAAATGTTAATAAAATTCTTAATGCTGAAACAGATATCACTTGTGAATTAGAGATCCAATCTTATTATCTGAATTTAAATATGCACTCATCACTGCAGTATATGTAGAAAGATCATTTTTTACAAACAAATTTCTTTTAAATGATAGGAGACACAATTTCACTGAAGACAATTTTGAATAATATTTAATTGTTAATTATAATTGCGAAAAAGAAACAAATTGAAAAAATTAATTGTATTTTACAATTATCTAGTTATAAAACAGTTTTGTCTTGGAATTTGTTAGTAAAATTTGTTCTTTAATTTATCTATGTGATCTCTTCTTTATATTATAAATTATAATTATATTCCTTTAGCATAGCAATTTCGACAGTAATTATTATAGCCTTTTGTTGATTATTTTTGTCGATTCTTTTATTTGTCATGCAAATTTTACTGCACATTACTTCAGGTTTTACTGCATTCTATCGCAGGTTTTACTGCATATTATCGCAGGTTTTACTTAATATTTGAGGATTTTTTTCTGCATTTTACATGGCATATTTTTGCATATAAATCCAGTCTTTAGTAATAAGCTTATAAAAAGATGTCCTCATGGCCAAGTACCCCTCACTATGATGTTCTAGTATTGGGAGTGTATTGAAATGTTCAATAAATAATTCTTGGTTAACCTGAATGGCGACAATTTTGAACGATCATTTTTGGATTCTTTCAATTATTTAACTAATTTAAGTAATATTGAATATTTTGAATTAAAGTAAATATATATAATAAATGAACTAAATATATATATATATATATATATATATATATATATATATATATATATATATATATATATATATATATATATATATATACATTTTTTATCAACATAAGAATCGAACATTTAGGATTAAAGTAGGCGGATTAATGGGAAACTTTAGATAGATTTAGGTACAAGGCCAGCGAATGTTCAAGCATGCTTTTGCCATATGCGGCCGAAGGGGATTTCAAGCATACGTGTACAAAATCATTGATCATGTATGTTTGTCAAGCATGCTTGGCCTTAAGATTCTTATCTGCCTTGCCCCCGCTACGTCTACACATGCCTGTCATCAGTAGCCACAAAGATGATAACTCAATACTAAAGTTTATCATGTTCAAGCATGACCGTTTAGAATGTGTGACTCAAGTTATTATATGTGCTTAATATAAAGACTCTCTTACCAGGATAACTTAAAACGAAATGACAGAAATGAAAAATATTCTTGAGAGAACCCACGGGTATCGGTTAGTTTATTGTATTAAAAACTATTTTATTCGAAAGTCAATATAGTTAAAAAAACATTTTGATCTTAAATTTAATTTTAAAATTTTCCTCAAGTTTAAACCAAAGATTAAAAATGAGATCAATTTTTGGAATTCATTCATAATTACCGGAAAAGAAATAAGGAAAATGTGCCAGTGTTATTAAAAATAAATTTTTGTATCCGTTTCCAGGAAAATAGAATTTTCCATATAACCATCTTTCAGCCTGCATTAGTTGGTTTTTATTTTTTTCCCAAGAATTTCTAACAAAACGATGTAAAACTCTTTGCGCGAAAGTAAAAAAAAAAAAAAATTCAAAAAGCATAACTGCAGATAAAAGTTTTCCAAGTCAATTCCCAGTTAAATAGAAGCGGCCTGGAGATGATTATAACTTGAGAATTTTCCAGCAAACCTTTAAAAGAAACTTTTTCTTAAAGATGCTAATACCAAACCTTCTACTAGTGAAAACTTAATTCTCCACAATCCTGTAACTTTTAATCCGGCAAGAAATACCTTACCGGGAATAATATCTGAATGTTTAACTATTTCTCGTTATATTGTTAATGTTCTTTAGAATACTCTTCATAACCTCCTTTTATTGTAAATTATATAGAAAGGTTTCTTTATAATTTATTTAATTAAATCTCCAGTTTAACAACCCTTGTGTCTTTCTAAATAATTTTCGTTTCGGCTGAATTTTTTTGTATAAATATATAATCAGTTCACCTAAATGAATTTAAAATTATATATATATGGGGTATTAAAATATTTTCACCAAAAATCGTTCAGAATGCTCCATTGCACATTAAAACATAAATATATTATACCCACAACTCAGCTGCATGCCTATTCCTTGAATGGAAAATTTTCAAAGAAATGTCCTCCATGAGGGAATGAACGTTGGTTTAAGAAAAATGCCTTTAATAAGAACTGAAATTTTTTATGGGTCTTTCATTGACCCAGTGAGGTGCCTATCTTCGAATCTTTCGGGTGTATTACCCAAAACGAAGATGAGGATCTTATCTTATAAGAAAATCTTTTCAAAAACTGTTTATGCAGCTCGGTAATATCAGCAAGAAGGATTCGTTTTTGCTTTTCTCACCTTGTTTAGTTATGCAGTCTTTTTCCTTGGATAGCACCTTGAGTTGTCATCCTCTTCAAAATAAATGGATCATGCCCTTTTGAACTCCTTCTGTTATTGTTCTTTTGAGGCGGCTCACGTTTAAGAGGTGAGGGTATGAAAAAACTGCAGTAACATGAAAATGAATTGCGGGACAGCGATGAACCTGAACGAGCAAATTGCAACTGCTCGTGTAAAATTCCACTTTTTAGTATTGTTGCGCCCTCCTTCGAAATTAATGATATGTTGAGCTGTCAAGAGTGATTTGCAAAGCCTATTTCGTTAGTCTGCATCATGATGCTGACGTGGGATGTGCTGTTTCGAAAGGAGTCTCACAGGCCCAGGGTATATGGGGATGGGATTAATACAGAGAATTTCAACGTATACTCGTACTTCATCGTGAAGAAATGTCCGACTTGATGTTTGATCAGTAAATTGAGGGACTGCGATAAACCTAAATAGGCAAACATCAAAAGTTTCTTCTGTAAAATTCTACTTTTTTGTATTATAGCTCTCTTCTTCCAAATGAACGATATAAAGAGGTTTTGAAAATTATTCTGAACGGAAGGCCACATACTAAAGAGTTGAAGAGGTTTTAAGTGGATGTTTTTTTCCTAAAATGCTTATCATAAAATAATTAGTACTACTAATTACTTTATCAAAATCTTTAACGACCACACAATCGTTTTAAACCGTTAGAAATTGGCATCTTTTTTTTTAGATTCACATTTACTTTTATATAATTTAAACATATTGAGCATTAAAGTATTTAAGCAAAGGGGTAAAAATAAATTTCTCATTTTCGAAATCTTTTTAGATTTAGCGAACTCCAAAAAGAAACTTTGCATAAAAATCGTTGGCTTTTAATTGAAGTTAAACCTTTATGAATAGTTCATTAATAAATTCAATAAGGATAAACTATAGCTGATATGGTCCACAGTTCTTAACTCTTCTAATCTGAACCAATATTCTGGACGTTCGGCAAACGGTTCCCCTTAAAAAAGTTTCAATATTTTTTTTAAGTCTTTTAGTACTTTTTTTTTTTATTTGTTTGTTATATTTTACTTAAATTGCTACATTCTAATGCAAAAAAAAACTTTTCTTAATATACATAAATATTGAACGGCTTAACTAAAATAGAATTTAGATGATTTCCAAGATTCAAACTCTCACGGAATTCCTCCTAATCGTTTTATTTTCTGCTGTAAAATAATCCGAAATAGATATTTAAATCGCTTGTTTATGTTTGGTCAATATGGCATAAAAATTAAAATGGCTAGCCAATGTAATATAAAGTAATCTATTTTCGGCATTTAAAAAAAAAAAAAATACATTCTACAATATCTTAAGAATTAGTCCATGTTTTATTTTTATTAGTTTTGCCCAATTCTACTCCAGTATATTTACGGTTGCCAGATTAAGAGGGTTTAGAATGGAACATGATCTGTAACATCTTAACACAAACATAGCAGAATGGAGAAAATCTTACTGTGTATTTTTTAAATTATCATAATTTTAGTTGTTAAAATTTGTCTTCTTTATTCAAAAATAGTTTCGTTTTGATCTTTTAAATGATTTTTTATTGGTTTTTAACGATCTTTCCTATTTCTACAGCAAATAGCACGGGTTGTTCCAACAGGTTGACAACCTAATCTAACCAGAGTGCAAAGGTCGAGTATTTTTCGGGGCTCCTCAACGAAATAAATTTCAACCCGCTCGATCCGAATTCGAACCCGCGCACATTGGGGAAAACGAGAGAATCAGGAGAGAAAAACTACGAAAAAGTTTCAAAATTTTTACAGCTTGATTAAAAATATTCTTTCGATCAATAATTGCTTAAAGTAACCACGGTATCAAATTAAAGAAATATCAAAGGTCATCAAAAAATAAGTTTTCATAGAATGAAGGCTACAGGTTTCCTAAGCGAGAAGAAATTAGTACAAACAATTTAATTAAATTCCAAATTATTAATATTTATTTTACTAAAGAACAATTTTAATTATTTATGCATTTAGTCAACATTATATAATATATCCCTTTAAAGGGCATAAGCACTCTCATGCAGGATGAAAATTTTTGTGTGTTGATATAATGGCTGTTGGTCCTAACAATCAGGAATGACACTTTTGATGAAAAAATGTTTGATGAATTCCCTCCTCCAAAAACCTGCGTCCGACATATATGGCCAGTGCCCAGTTAGGCATATCAAATTTCATTTGATTTTTTTCATATGTTTTCTATAATTAGATACAATGTGTTTATATTGTCACCCATAAACACAATAAATGTAAATATAAACCTTATTTTATTAATTTACTATTCAAAAAATAAAATAACATTGATGATCACAATAAGACATACCATAAAAGCTCATCATACTTACAAATAATCATAAAGACTAAAAACTTCATACATATATAAATAAGAACCAAGCTTCACCAAGCTGGGACAATTTTACCAGTTCAGATGTATAATAAATAAAAATACGGTTATATCTGTATAAATACATTTTTATTTTTCAATTTTATTCAAGTAATTATAAATATTATATTAAAATATAGCAGTAAATTTATCTAGCAGAATAAAAGGAACAAGCAAAAAACATTTTTTTTTCGGCAAATTCCTTTCATTGTTCACATACCTAATTTCTTATATTATCTTAGCGGGAATGTAAAATGAAGTACAAATTGCACTAATACTATCTCAAATAATAATATAAAAAAAAGCTGCCGGTTCTACCGTGGAAATTTCTGCCAGTTAATTGAAAAATTTAAAACAAGTTTCAACAACTTTGAACTTTGCCTATGCCGGGACTTCAAATGGGCACTGGCCATATTTGTCCCACCAAAAACGAAGGTTGGCTAGAGCGCGCTGACAAACAATTCTAAGCCTTCTAATGTATTTTTCTCTAGCTTCTTCCATCTATTGGAATATAACCAAACGGTTTTGAAGATAAAATTCCCACTTTTTGATAGGAAGTATGTATATCGCCACTGTCCGTTAAAGAGATATTATTTAAAAACATAAAGAAAAAAATATTTAGTTTGGAAAAATAAAATATAAAAGTTATGTTTAGTTTGAAAAATAAAAATCATTTAGATATATTAATTATTTATTTTATTTTTTTTTACTTTCTTCAATATCATTGTCTGTTTTCTTCAATATTAAAAGGGTTTGTATTTTATCATCAAAGAAACCAAAATAGCTTTATTTAAAACAGTGTTTCTGCCTGTCCTTCTATATGGTGCGGAGAGCTGGACTGTTCTTGATAAACATGCGAGCAAAGTAACGGCCATAAAAATGAGGTACCTTAGGAGAGTACTTGGAAAAACAAGAAGAGACTGCTGGAGAAATGAGAGAATAAGAGAGGAACTGAATGTAAGACCAGTAAAAGAAATTATTGAAGAACGCCAACTGAAATGGTTTGGTCATGTTTATAGGATGGGCGATAACCAAAAGGCTAAATGGCTCTTGGAAGCAAAACCAGAGGGAAGGCGACCAAAAGGCTGACCCAGGATGATGTATCAAAACTATCTGGAGAGACTTGGGCGGACCAGAGGCAGAACGACGGTGGATGTGAGAAGAAGGGCCAGCGACAGAGATCAGTGGGCGAGATGGGCTGAGACCGTTCCTCCACGCTGATGGCACTAAGGAGGGAGTGAAAGAAGAAGTATTTTATCATATAATATAAATGATTTTTTACGACATTTAACTTCTGCAACATCAATTTCGATTCATTGAAATGGCTGATATCAATGGATTTGAGGAAAAAAGTAATGAATGTGATAGTTCAATAATATTATCGATTCAGATTTTTTTTTATGGTATTATACTCTCGATATCTCCGCAAATCTTTCTGACCCTATTGTGTTTTTCCCACCTTGACTGCAATTGTTGTGTCAAATTTTTAAATTTTATTTTATTTCTTCACTAACATAACAGGCTGTTCCTTCTTCTCCTACTTCTCCATTTCGTAATCGTAACGTTTATTTTCTTTAATACCGTTTCAACCTACCTTCTCCAAGCTTCAGGCATCTTTGAAACCGTGACTTGGTCAGAAAAAAATTGAGCTTATTTATGAGATTGCAAACGGTTGAAAATACAGCTATTACAAAACAGTTTAATACAATCAATAAAATATATTTACAATAAAATTGAAGTTTATCTATATTTATCTTGCAACTCACACATTCACAAAATCTTAAAATGTCGGAATAGTTTCTTAAAAAATTTATACATTTTAACTGAAAAATATATTCACTAGCTATTTGTATTAATAATGGGATTAAACTTTTAAATAAAATTAAATTTTTTGACTTCTGTTTGTCTAATTTCACTTTTGTCTTTCGTCACTGTGCGGCACCGCAACAGACTCGAGGTTGCTAAGGTGACACCTTAACACTCTCGGCCACCAAGGTTGAGTTGGCAAATCGTTAAAGACGTTTGATCTATATTTTCTGCGACTGTCCTTTTGTACACACCTCTTTAGGTATGTAGCTCTTTCCTGCCGCTCCTCATCTTCTCCTCTCCTCCCCCTCCACTCCCCTCGTGTACCAAATTAACATGAGTATTAGTGAACCACTATAAATTCGATAGAAAAAATCTGTGCATGCAACACCTTCCTCTAATTTCTTTCTGTAGTGAGCTTTTTCAATTTGGAAATATCGTAAGGTACAAATCATTATACATCGATATTTATTTCGTGGCGGACACACGGGGTAAATCTCGACCTTCCCATTCTGGCTAAAATAGGTTGTCATCCTGTAGGATGACCCTAGTTGGAGTACTTAAGGATGAAAAACTTTAAATTAACAAGCAAAAAAATGTTCCAGAGCCACTGTTGATGTGATCAGATAAAATATAAATATTATAATAATGAAAAATTACAGTAGAACCAAGCCGTGATGGTTTTCCTCCAGCCAAAAGAGCACACCTTGCTGGAAATATACACTTCCATGTCCGCCTGGAAGCAACTTTACGAGGGACAGGCGCTCAACAAGATTACATCTCCAATTCATATCAGTTCAAGACTACCTGTAACTGCCAGGATCTTGTTAATAGTTTGAGGAATAGGCAGTACCTTCTATCTTGGGAAGGTTTCTGTTTTCATATCCTTTTAGTTATATATAAATATCTGCATTATTTAGAAAGAAATCCATATGTAAATGTATCACGTGAAATTCTCGTTTTTACCATGTTTTACAGTCATAGAGGATTAATCAGGGTTTTTTTCTAGCATCATCATTAACGACATTAATGAACATATAAAATAAATAATCTATATTTAGTTGATATTAGTTTTCTCCCATTCATTACTCGCGTTTTAGTAAACCTTTAAAAACGACCATTGAGAAACGTAATTTCCTTGTTACATTTTTTTATAACAATATTCATTTATGGATTTCAATTTGGACATTCCTTTAACAAGACTAAAAGAAAGATTATTATACGTTTTGAGGATAGGAAGTGTGAATGAACGGGCCATTATCCGTTGGTAATTGAGATTTTCGACTGGAGATACAGAAGTTTTAAACCCGCCCATTAGAAAATCTTCATCAATTGGCGAAGAATTGAGGTCTTCTTCGCCAATTGATGAAGATTTTCTAATGGGCGGGTTTAAAACTTCTGTTAGTTTACAAGGTTAGTTTACACCGAAGATAGCATTACTAATAACATTTTTCAAAGATGTACTCTGCGAATTGTCAATAACATTTGATTATATGTAAATATATATTTTTAAAAAAGTTATAATTTTGAAGTTTACAAATACACATACTCATATATGTAAGTGTATATATATATATATATATATATATATATATATACATACATATTCTCAATGCTTAGAGATGTGTAAAATTCAAAATTATAACTTTTTTAAATATATATATATATATATATATATATATATATATATATATATATATATATATATATATATATATATATATATTTATATATATATATATATATATATATATATATATTATATATATATATATATATTAAATATATATATATATATATATATATATATATATATATATATTTATATATATATATATATATATATATATATATATATATATATATATATATATATATATATATATATATATATATATATATGTATAGCTTATATTATTTGTATAGCCTATATGAATATACTGGAATATATATTCAAATTAATGTAATGAATATTTAACTGGTGTAATTTGTAACCTGTTTCTAGGAATTAGTTACACGATGTTGGGTTTGTTACTTCCAGGAACGTGTCAAGGGGTTACACTCTATTAATAAATATTCAGATATGTCAAATAAATTAATTAATTAATCTTATTAAGAGATTTACATTTCTTTTATTAATTTCTTATTATGTGTAGGGGAATGGGTGGTTTATTATTTACTCTCGAAATGGAATGACTTTCTTTCCCGTAAATAAATTCTGAAATATAATTTTGAATGTATTTATCGTATATATATGTATATATATATATATATATATATATATATATATATATATATATATATATATATGTATATATATATATGTGTATATATGTATATATACACATTATATTATTATTATTATATCAGTTTTGCCCTTATGGACAGTGTTCGAACTTAAATATCTCATGATGAGACAATCCTCACTTCTTTTCCTTCTTTCTCTTCTCTTCCCAAAACCTCTTCATCCTTTGACTATGCTCCTGTTTCCTTTGTTCTGTCCACAATGATCCTATCTTCTTCCTTTCACTTCTGTTCCTGAATTTTTCTCTGTCTCCTATCATTTGCTTGCTGATCCCCAATTGATTCAAGTCGTCCTCTATTTCATGATACCAATTTGTTTTCCTTCTTGAACTTTTTATTACATCAAATATTTTAAATCGTGAATTGTTCATTCTCTGTATATGCCCATAGATAGTTAGTCTGCGTTTTCTAATGATATCTGTGAGTCTGTAAGCGTGCTTGTATTGCTCTTTGGTAGGTCTTTTCATCCATATGCCATCTCTGTATACTGCTCCAAATATTTTTCTGAGAATTTTGCGTTCAATTTTTTCAATTTCTATGACGCCAGATGCTCTAATTTAGGTCGTTTCTGACGTATACAATGATCTGGTAATACAACTTTTTTGTAATGTCTAAGTTTGGCCTATCTTGATATGCTTTTCTTATTATAATGTGACCATGTTAGTTTGCGTGCTTTCTGGAGTTTTTCCGTTTCCCCGAAGTATTTAAATTTTTCGACTCTTTGTAGGGATCCACATATCGTATGTATGGTTTGTACATTGTTGGTATGTCGTTCCATGTATTGGTCTTCTCATAAGATATCTGTAAACATGTTTTTGCTGCTATTTCATGTAATCGTTGACGTGTGTATTCCCTGTGTTCCCTGTGTTCCCTTTGCCTCCTGTGTGTTATTGCTGAGCATGGCTACGTCACCTACAAATGCCAGACATTTTATAATTGTTTTTGTTTCGCGATTTCTTCCTAGCTGTATTCCTTTAACTTGTTCCTCCCATCGCTTAACAATTTTGTCTAAGACCATGTTGAACAAGATTGGTGAGAGGCCGTCTCCTTGTCTGACACCTGTGCGTATCTGAAAGTGTTCTGAAATTTCAGCCGTGAACATGACTTTAGAGATGGTGTCGGTGATTTATTTTTATTAAATTATATTATATTAAATTATTTTTTTTAAATAAATAAATAAAATATAGAAACATAGATATCTACACATTTTCTCAATGCTTAAGAGATTTGTAAAATTCTAAATTGTAAAACTTTTTTTTTAAATATAAATTGTTTCTACTCAGTCAAAATTATATTTAAGAATTTATTTGAATAACGAAAAGGATAGTCATTTAATTTCGAAAGTAAATAATAGACCAACCATTCTCCTACACATAATAAGAAATTAATCAAAGTAATGTAAATCTCTTGATAAGATTAATTAATTAATTTATTTGACGTATCTGAATATTTATTAATAGAGTGTAATCCCATGACACGTTCTTAGAAGTAACAAGCCCAACATCCCGTAGCTAATCCCTAGGAATAAATTACGAATTACGCTAGTTAAATGTACATTACATTGGATTCTAATATTCATTTCTTTATACTAATTTTAAATGCAACAGATAAATTATGTTTATATAATTCAAGCAATATGATATTGATAAATAAAGCAAAATTTTTTTTTCTCAATGTATCCTTTAATTAAAAAAATTCTCAAACATTAAAATTAATTATTATTAGATAATTGAAAGCAACATGGAAACTGAAATTCTTTCTCGATCAATTGTTTGATAAATTTACTATCGATTAATTAAAAGAAATTATTTGAAATAATTATAGAAATGAAAGTGTGCATTTGTATAAGCAAAAATTCTCTAAAAATTCGTTTTCATGTTTATAAACAGGTAGAACCGGGGATGTATAGTTTTCAAGTTATTCGAAAAATTAAAGAAAAAGTAAACGGACTTTCATAGGAACGTACACCGAATTCTTTAAAACGTGACTAGAAGGCCAATATGATGTCAATCTTTGCTAATACTGATCCGATTTAGATTTTTTTTTAATATTTGTTTTATAGAGATCATGCTTACCTTTCAAATCATCATGATACATTCATAAAACTTTGATAATAAAACTTTTTATTCGAGTTATGTCCAGATAAAGTTTTCTTTTCTTCACAATTTTTTTTTCCTTCTTTTCTTGAAGATGTACTATATACAAAAAGTTAAACGGCTTTAAGGAGAAGATTTTGCAAGTTTCTTCACCAGCCGTTTTGGTTACAGTTTTTATACAAATATATATATACAAATAAATATATATACAAATATACGTTTTTCAAGTGAAAAAAAAAAGCTATATATTCGGTGCAATGATCATAGATCATAGATCATAGATTGAAATTTTGACCCAATTACCATACAATACTTTCCTTGCCTTTAGCAGGGATAGAAAAGTAAAAATCTGAAAATAACCAAAAACAATTGTGAAATGAAGGGTATAGGAAGGATGTTTTGCGCCGAAATATATGAAATGATATTTGATCATTCAAACAACAACTTACATCCATTAGGCATTTTTTGAACAAAGCAATCACAACCAAAGAACCAAATCTTGACGAATAAATTGACGAATTCGAGTTCATAGATTCTTATAAATAAAGAAAAACGATTGTTTTTTTAATTAGGGATTGATAAATTATTTGTCACTTCTGAAGATGAATGTTTAACATTCGAAACTAGTTTTCAATAAAATTATAGAAGTGGAAAATAATTTATCAGTCCCTAGTTAGATTGATCCTTCTATACCATCATGCATATGTCAGCTGATTGTTTTTTAAATCAGATTCTTGGGCTCAAATATACTAATAAATAAATCAAATAAGATCTCGAACTCTTTTTCTTTTATACTGTTTACTATACTGTCTCTAGTCTATGTTGTTTAGTAAGTAGCATATGATTTATGTGAAGTAGTGAGGTAGATAAAGAAAAGAAGTGTAAAGCGTCCCGATAAAGCGGGGCTAGAAGAGATGACAAACATTCAAGCGATAAATAACAGATTGTACGAAATACGCACTAAGTCCCTGTAAGTCCCAGTCCCTAAGGAGCTTAGGCTGTGTTGTTTGTGCGTCAGCCGTTAGGCTTTTGTTTGCTCTCTTTGGCGCGGTGTGATTTGTTGAGTGTGTAACTTGCCTAAGTTCCTCATACAGGGCATGCAATTCCATGATCACAACAGGTCGTATAAGTTTCTTCTTTTAACTCTCACAGTAAAACCCTCAATTTGAATCGCTATTAGACATCCTAGGCGTTTCAGGCCTGGTGAGCATAAGATTCAAAAATTAAAAAGTTTCTATTGGTACTTCAAACATTTTTTTTACAGATTGTGATGCAATATTTCAACTTTTAAAAAAAAAAATTATTATTGGATAAGTATAAAAGTTCAGAAACTAACATAATATTACTTATAACAATTTAATCGAAAAATAAAATTTATGTTACAGAAAATATTTTCATTAATAAAAAGCTCATGAAAAATTGTATGGATACAAGCCTTGCTTATAGTTTATTTATTACTCTTGTTTGTGGAATGTCCAATTGAGCAGCTATTCTTCGTGAGCTGATCGTTTGATCTTCTTCAACTAGATCAAGAATATTTTCTACTTCTTCTAAACTTTGGCGAGTAGCTCGTTCGGACGCTATAGCACTGGAAAGTGTTCCGCTATCCTATAGTTTGTTCAAAACACTGATAAAAAGCTTTTTATCAGGATATCCTTGAGAAAACTGTTGCTGATATTCCTTAGCAGCAGCTGTACTCCCTTTCAGTAATTTTTTCATGATTTTCAGTCATGAAGAGATGTAATAATAATTTTAAGCACGATTTGGACAAACTTTTTCAGACGTTCTCCAAAAACAGGACTTCCACTACTGTCACACGCCGATTTTTTTGTTACTGCAAAATGACCAGTAGCTCCTTTAGTGTTTTTTTAAAAATATATGAAACACTTTGTTTCTTAAAATATTTTTATTTCCGGCATTCACATAAGTAACCATATTTCCGCTCTCGTACTACGTAACCAAATAAACTTGAATAATACGGTTATAATACACAAAAACAAAAATAAATACACTAGGATTTTGAGAAATAAAGAACTTTAAGAATCTGTCAAACCTAAAACCTGGTTTTGAGGCGGTTGAAAATCAATTACAATACCAACACAACTTTTCCAGGAAAAGTTTGAGGAAATCAGCTCTAGGAGTCAAAGGTGAAACCTGGAGGGGGAAAATTTGTTGTCCCAAGGTTCAGTAAACATGTTCCTGTGAGGGTTAAATTTCGGTTTCGTTAATTTAAGTTCTCATTAAAAGGAAAAAAAAATATACATCTCAATGTAAAATAACTATATAATAATTTTTGGCTTTGTGTTTGTTTAATTGATAATATTTTTACAGTTTTAGTAGTATAAGTTTTGGCCTTGTTTGCATTAATTGAGTTTTATCCTTCAATGATATAATAAATTTTAACATGTAACGCTGTGATATCATTTAATTTATTTCTGAAATAATTTTGTCGTTTTAGTTAGTTTTCAGTAAATGATGTAATCATTAACTTTGTTAATTGAATTATTTTAGTAGGGTGACTTTTAGCTTCTTATTTTAATTTGTCTTAACTTTTGTAGTTTTAAATTTAATTTTAAAACATAACTTAGTATAAATAATTTTGTATGTTTATTTCCTTTTTGAAGTATATCCGTGCTGTAGCTATTGATTATTATAGATTTTAATTGTTATTTCTAGCTTGTGATATATTATTGAATTTGTCTTTTCTATGTTAATTTTTCATTAATGTGAGTCTCATTTTAGCGTAGTATTAATGTTTGATTTAAATTTAAAAAAAAATAAATGATAATAAAATAAATGTAATGATAATTGTATAAGTAGAGATATACTCAATTTGCATAGGGTTATTCTCTGGGAACAAATATAAATAAATAAATAAAATATTTAAGGTTATCGTCACACACATCTTCATTAAGCTTTTTTAAGATTGAGATCTGTTGGCTCTTCAATTTTTTCATACAATAGCAAAAGTAGCACTGGGAGCTCATCGGGGTATGACGAGACCGAACTAAGACGATTAATCGATTCTTTTTTCTTCAGACGATTCATGTTTGATACCTCTTGCTTGATACACTGTCGATTCCCAACCTCCATATCGTCATTGATACCATGGCATATTTTATCAATAAGCTTATAAAGAACTGTCTTCCATGATATTTCTTATATTTTTGTATTCTTTTATTGATATTTCTCATGGTCGAGTTCCAATTTTCTGTTCTACACACTCAGACCCAGCTAGCAGCGGCATTCTTCACTCTTGGTGTAGTCACTTCAAATCTTCATCAAAGAAATGAAAAAGAAATAATTTTTTTTTTTCTGGCTATAAAATTTGTACCATTAGAATCCATGAATATTCTTGGGTTTATTATTTCGCAAGAGGCACTGTTTATTATTTTCAATAATGAACCTTTGTAATCGACAAAGAAAAAAAAACCCATTAAAATCTGAGCTTTTACGTTTAAATATATATATATATATATATATATATATATATATATATATATATATATATATATATATATATATATATATATATATATATATAATAAAAAAATCTAATATTAAAAAAAAAATTCCGTCCGTACGTCGTAAGTGGCTTTTATATGCTTGCCGATTTTTTTTTTTAGATTTGGCACCTACTAAGTCGCATGTCACCCAACATTTTGAAATTGCTGATTGAAGGTTTTATAAGCATTTATTAAAATAGAGGAAAAATATAGTGTTCCGGAATAATTATACCAAAGCATTTTAAAAAAAACTTTCTTACCGCTAAGAGATGACAGTATTGTAAGTTAGTCGAAATTCCGATGCAGTTTTCAACGAATATATACTTTTTTAGAGCTCTCTTGGTAAAAAAAAACAACACATTTTCGGGTATTGGTCTGCCTGTGTTATGATTATCCTTGGAACAGACCGATTTTTTTTTTTGGTTTTGTGTTGTAGGGTTTCGGCCTCCGATGCACCATTTATTTCAATCCAAATATTTATATATAAGAAATAATAAACCATTGTGTAATAATTTAAAGAATTTTTCGGTTTTATAATTAGACTTTATAATTCGGTTTTATAATAACTTCATCCATGACCTTTTAAAACCTCCCTCCCTAATTGTGTTGATGAGTTGTTCTGGACTTCGACCAGTTCCCTAACTTACACTGTCCCAACTTCAAAATTAATTAATGTTCCTAGCCGGACTATGTCTGAACTTGAACATTATAATGAAAACGAAATTATCGACAATACATAAAGTAGCAAATACATTGTTTATCAAAGTAATTTTCGACCCCCCTCTTGCTATAATAGTTAGATAACCTATAGATATCTCATAGCAACAGGGAGGTCCTACACCGGGAAATTTTGAAGGTCACTCAATGATCAAAACTGCGTCTGTTACGCCATTTGAAGCAGTGAACTAGAATCATTAGACATTTATTTTTGAACTTTAGTTGCTTTGTATTATTGCGAATGCATAGTTAACTTGAATGCTACAACACGAGAAATGAAATTTAATTTTAGACCTACATTAACAAAGCTATTTTTGTTATACTTTTATGGTTTGAAAAGAGAACATAAGGTTGTTGTTTAACTCAGATCATTCACAGAAGCAAAAACGGAGCAATGTAAAAAAATATTTATTTTTTGTTTTGGAGAGACCAACCCAAAACACACCCTCTTACATCCGCTAATGACTGAAGTTACTAAAGACGTTAAATTATATTAACAAAAAATATAGTATAAACTCTTGAACTTGAAATGTATCATTCACTTTTTCAGCTGAACTAGGAAGTTTTCATTTTACTGGTATTTTATGGTGTAGTTACTTCAAATCTTTATCAAAGTAATACAAATTTGGTTAGATTTTTTTTTTCAGGCTATAAAATTTGTGCCATTAAAATCCATGAATATTCTTAGGTTAATTATTTCGTAAGACGCACTATTCCTTGACCACCAGCTATACAAGGAAGTGATGTGGTCAACAGTCATACTGAACCCCCCCAAGGTTTTTTCCCCAACATTATAAAAGGCCAGACACCAAGATTACAGAGACTGGGTGCGTCCCAGTATGGTCTCCAGGCCCCAAAGTCGATTCATATCTGATATTAAACAAAAAATCTCGAGTTGGGCCTCTATGCATTCGCTATTATAGTCATATTTCTTGAATTGGCTACACAGGTGAAGCGATTTCCAGAATGTTTTTCAATATCAGAATCCAATTTCGGGCACTAAAATTATGATCTTACCAATTGCTTCGTCCTGGTCATTCCAATATGTGAAGTAGGTAGATACTTGAGAAAGGTGGGTAAAAATGGATCTGGTATAACCAGAGTATAACCAGTTCTCTCGATGAGATATCCCTTATTCAGCGATAATTCCAGTTCCATTTAAAAAAGTTCTTTTCGAGACCCGATTACATCATATTTTCATTTGTACGTCTTGAAGCTACCTAGTTCATTACTTTGCTCAATATCTTGCCTTTGAAAGACTTTGTGGAAATTAGTTCGTAATTCAACACCAGCATCCCCCCTACCAGATAATTGATAGCTGTGAATTCGAAACCGAAATTCAAAGATTTTGTCCTTTTCTGAAAAATTTACTACTTATCTTGTAGGTGAAGCCAGAAAGACAATAAGCCCTTTGTAATATGTTTCGAATAGTAACTGATAGATTTTTATGACACAAAGAAATATATTGCTAAGATTCGTAGTCCGTTCAGCATATACCTATATGTTAAGTATATATTCAGTATCTTTTTCGGTTACAATGATTGTCATATATCAAAAAGGAAAGAAGTATCTAGGTGATATCCATTATTTGAATATAGTTTTCAATAAGTGTTTTTAAAGGGTCCTGAATGAATCCTTAATCAATTCAGAGGAATTGTGATCACTTTCCTGGAAACGCCGACAGATGCAATCCATCAAACGTAATTTTCCTGTTGATTGGTCCGATATTGGAGAGAGCACGCGACGATCCTGAGGTCAGTAATACGCTCTGAGAGCCCTATAATAATCACTAAGCCTCTTAGACATTATTTATCAAGCCCATACTTCAGACCGTCGGAAGACAGAACACTTCCTCAGAAGACCTTGGCCAAGATTGACAGGTCATCAGTACTTCGCCTCCCAGTCTGTTTTTTCTCTCTCTCTCTCTCACCCACACACACACACACACACTCTGTATCTCTCTCTACCAGTTATGTAAGTCCTGAAGGATGAAGGTCGAAGAGGAAATGTCTGTTCTTAACTGCATAACCATATGAACTAAGTGAGCGTGTCTTAGAAACCCGAGCCAACCAAGGTCAAATACAACTGTTGCAAATCCTCTTTGTAGATGCTTGAAATATTATCTTGGAATATATCTTTCAATATTGAAATATATAATATTTTAAATTTCAGGTAGTATAGACAAACCCATCAGGAGTGTTTGTCCCCCAAGGGTTGTTTAGAGAACATTAATCTCAGAGGCAATCTTCGCATATATACATATGGGCCTATCCCATAA
This sequence comes from Rhaphigaster nebulosa, assembly GCA_948150685.1. Lineage (NCBI taxonomy): Eukaryota > Metazoa > Arthropoda > Insecta > Hemiptera > Pentatomidae > Rhaphigaster > Rhaphigaster nebulosa. Next base: position 17,115,894 of record OX411309.1, read on the forward strand.
GATACATACGGGAACATATATACATATTATATGTCAAAAAAATTACACATTATATTGAAAAGAACATTATATCTAGTAATTCAAAGTATAACAAAAATAATAAAAGTATGGCATTACTCATCATAAAATCTGTAATATTAAAGACAGGCAAACACAATATCATGGTGATTAGTCAGAGTTTATAATAAGGTTTTTTGTCGAATAATTGTAGGTTTTTGATTAAATGCCCACAAGGAACTTACGTTAACGTTAAAATTGTTGTTCTTGATAAAAATTATCACTGAATCGATGGATACAGGTCAAGGTTAAGAAGGAGACCTAGGGTTTAGTGGAGGGAGATTTCCAAGCAATGATTGTTGGTTTTATATACCGTATTAATGTATTATCAAATTTATTTATATTAGCATTCTCTTGTTTATTTCTTTTCTTTAATATAAATTTATTATTTATTAATTTCATAATATGGTTTCTTATTTTCAATAATGAACCTTTGTAATCGACCAAGAAAAAAAAATGTAACCACCTCGAAATTTGAGGTTTTACTTTTCAAGATAAATATAATCCAAAAAAAATTAAAAAAAAATGTTCAGCCCGCGTCTTATCTCCGAGACTACTGAGTCGATTATTTGAGATTTGGCATCAAAGTCACAGGTTACCCAAGGATGATCCTGGTTCCAAAATGGCGGCCGATTGAACGTTTCATAGGCCCAAATCTCGACCATTTATGAAGATAAAGAAAAATATGAAAATAAAGAAATCAAATAAATTCTAAAGCAACACGAATCATAACCAATAAACCTTAGCTATAAATTATAACCATACTACAAATTTTAACAATAAATCTTAACCCCTAATTTCAATAAAATATTTCATAAAATGATAAATCGAAAACGCCAGAGGCAAATAAAGTATAAACAAGTAAATAATAATTAACTGAAATACGTTGAGGCTGATATCGCCGCCCAATGATTAAAAAAATGGTGGAATCAATGATCTTTAAAAAAAAAGGTAAAAACTAAATATATATTAACAATGTGATCGTCGGACCCAGCATTCGATGTACAGACCGTTCCAAAAATATTAGCCGACCTGCCAAGAGGCAACGCCCACCAGTATCTCTGCGAAATTATTACCACTTATTGGTTTTATCTTATTTATGATTTATTTTGTCTTATTCTTATTTTTTAAAAATATTATTCATGAGTAAAACTATATGTATATTGCTGCATATGTATATTGTATTTAGACGTAAAGGATCCGTCAATAACTAAGGCAGTAATCCTGATCCGGATGAGATAGGGAGGAGGATTAGAGCACATTATTCCAGTGCACACACTCCCTCCAGGTACCACCAGACCAATAATGGCCAACACCTCCTCGAATACATTAACCGTATTTATCTCCAGCAAAGCAAATAACCAAGGATTAACATTTTAGAAATATTTATATTTATAAAAGTGAGATTTTTTCATGATAAATTGTATCTTTTAAGTTGATAAAATATTGATTTAACAATAAATTTCTGGAATTTTTATTTATGAACAATTTTTTATCTTTTTTAAATATTATTAGATAATATAGTTCATTGGTATATATCTATTATGCAAATTGTAGTCCAGATGGAAGAACGTTGAAAAAAAAAATTATAAATAATTATAATTAAAATGAATCACAATAAAAGGAAAAAAACAGGAGAGCTCCGTCACTAAGGTCATATTTTCAAGAAATACAAAATTGAAAATACCATAATTTTTAATTATATTAAAATATAGGTAATTTCTATTGGTTCTAGAAAAAAATGCACTGCCACTCTAATCCGACGAGTTCAGATAAACTACCGAAATGTTCACAGAAATTTAACTCCACTTTTATGTTATTGTTCTACCTAGAAAACAGAAAAAAGTCTACATAGCGAATTTCAGCTGCTGTAGGTGCCCATATGTAGCCAGAAAAAATGTATATATATCAGGCATCTCCAAAACTTCCATAATCGTGTTCTAGGGGCTATGAAACGTATAGAAAATACACTCCCGCCCTTCTACGATGACCTACGATTCAGTGCAATAGACTATTTTTTTCCGGAAAAATACGACTAAAATATTTGCTACACTGCTTAAGCATATTACTTACTATACAATAACTATAACTATTAATCCAATTAGCGACCAAATACACCATTTTTAATATATATATATATATATTTATATTACTACAACTTATGTCTATAATTAATAACTATAATTTAATGTATTATTAAATCATACTACCAAAATAACTATAAATAGATTGGTATGCAATCGCGAATAGCGTCTCCACCAGAGGTAAAAAAATTATTCGCAATGAAAAAGTCAAAAATAAAACATAAAGTTCATTTTTAGTCTGTTGAAAAGTACGCAGCTATATTCACATACGCTATTTAAACGTGATGCCAGTGATATATTTTCATTGTGATTAATCATTAATCCATAATATTTTTTTTATTTCGGAGCTTTAGAAACGAAGTTCTAGTAATCAAAAAGGTAATTTATACTTTGTAAAACTAAAAAAAAAAAATCGGCAGGATAGTAATCATATTTTTTATATGTGGATGATAGGTATTTGGAATATGGATAGTCAGCAAAGATGTGAACCATGTTTATTCATCATAAATACCCAGTGAACAGTTTTCCTTTCAATTAATTTAATATATTTTATAAATCCTGTTACGTTTAAATTTGGCTTACAAGTTAAATTGAAAAGTAGATTTTCAAACATTAGTTTTAATATTGGTTTATAAGACTGACATTTTGTCCTAGCTAAAAAAATTTATAACCTAAATTAATGAAATATTTTTTGAATTTGAGAACCCACTTATATTTTACAATGTTATTGTCAGGTGAGTCTAACTAAAGAAGTCTAGAATAGCTAACTTCTGGTTGGCGTGTACAATAACTTATACAACAGACAATTTAATGCACACCTAAAAACGTAGGTTTTAAGTTTTAAGTTTTATTTTAAATATATATATATATAGATGGAAGACCATACCGCAAATCTCAATTTAGGTACACGGGGCAGGGTCATCACTCCTAAGCCCACATATATGTATATATATATATATATATATATATATATATATATATATATATATATATATATATATATATATATGTGTGTGTCACACAAAAAAATGATAGCTAAATAAATTATTGGTTATTTTAGTACTCGTTTAAGAGATAATACTTGAATGATTTATAATAGTCAGTATTGAAAAAGAAAAATGAGAACTATTGAAATTCTTCGGGATTTAGTCTTGATAATTTTTGCAACTGATTGTGAGAGAATTCAACACATTCATGTAGACTGCGAGTTATGGACTTGGATTAGGTCAGTAAAATGGCTCACATTTGTTATCAATCATCAACCGATCTACATATTTTAAAAGTGTGTGTACCTTTGTTATATACCTACGTGTCGCGACTTGGCAATGAGCTAATATGCTTCAAATTTTATAATTTAATCGATCCGGCAGCTAACAATAAATTTCAATATAATTCAATATAATTAAGTTAAATGTTTGATATCGATTAAGATATCGGTAAAAGTATAGACTGCTCCGATTCGATATTATTTTTGTATCGATAAGAGCGTTGGATCGCTGGAAGTAGTGCAAACATAGTCTAGACGAGCAACTGTGTAAACATCTCTCTATCACTCTTCGGTACCCTATAACAAACAATGACAGATGCCCTGTAATGTGGTGGTCGTCTTAAGGGTCTCCCGACCAAGCAGACTGTTTAAATGAATTTTTAATTAATTTCGTTATTTGACTCCAGCAGTTTCAGACGTGCTGAGAGGTATTGTGAGGCACACCAACTTACAGAGGACGTATTAAGGTATATGTGTCTTGAGCAGTGTTTCACCTGTGTTATCTACGATTTCTAAACTTGATCACGACTATACAGCGCTAAACTCAATTCTATATGGACCAAAAAAGAACCTAGTCTAAGCAAGCCTCGCTGAAATGTAAACCTCTTCATGGTAGATTTTTTAATTCCTTGAAAACACCAGGAATCAATTTACAAGCCTCTGATGGTCAAACATTGGAAGTATGTTCCCAGAGACAAAACAGTTCCTTTTGGCAATTCTAGATCATGTGATGGCAACACGCTCTTACAGGAAGTATATCTTCCATGAGATCATCGATGATAAGTGTCGCCTATGCAAAGCTACAAACGAGTCATTAAGATCGGTCGACTATGGAGGGCGGGACATCTAGCGAGAATGGCCGATGACCAAATCCCGGGGAAATAATGGACGAATGGCTGTGCGGACGGAGACAGGTTGGGAGACCTAGGCTGCGCTGGACTGACGGTATGGCAAATGACGTTCGGTCCCTTCTGGACATTCGGAACTGGAGAGCAGCAGCATAGCAGAGAGATGACTGGTGATCGATGTTGTTGGCGGTCTTGTTCCTTTGTGGAATGTAGCGCCAGTTAAGATGAATAATGGTATAGTATGCATGTTCCAGCCAGAATTATTCTTCTGATTTCCTCCCTTTCGTTCCGGCTGTCATTGGCTGTCCTACCCTGCCTGCTTCCATCTCAAGCCTTTGCAGACTGTCCGTAATGCTATGTAGTGACCTCACTACTATTTATAACATCATCCGTATAGGCAAGTATTTTGGTCATTCGATTAAAATGATATTTCCGCTTCCTACTTCTTCCCGCCTTCCATGGTTGCATGTCGTTCGATATTGAAAAGGAAAGGTGCAAGAGCATCTCCTTGTCTAACCCTATTATGAATAATATCCCACATAATAGACCAGACATATTATAATTTAAAAAAGGGTAAAGAAAGCGCTAATCATCGAAATAGGAATCCCTGCCGATGATAACGTGCAGAAAACAGTAAGCGAAAAGGAAATATCAATATCTGTGTGAGGAATTAAAACATTTATGCCGGCTGGTATAAATAAAAGTACTATCAATATTAGTTTCTAGAAATTGAATAATTCTAGAAGAAACACATAACCATTGAAGATCTTCGAACTTGGAAGTTAGTAATAAACAATACGTTATTATAGGGGACCGCAAGCATAGTGAGGATTTTTTTTTAAGCACTATTATTTGAGCTTACCCTTGATTAAAAGTGCTTAGTTGAGCTTGGTATTAATAGTACCGAGAAGAAAAACAAATAATAATAATAAAACAGTGGTCTAATGCTAAACAGAAAATAAATAAGAAAAATTGTGAGAAAGAGGTAATAAATCTGAGAATGAAAAAGTGGAGTCGATTGGGGTCAAAGATTTCTTTCCCTCGACTAAAGGCTCTAAATCATAAGAGTTCATTATTCATCTTCTTATTCCTTTAAACTTCAGGAAATTAAAAAAAAAAAATGAGATCAAAGTAACAATAAGAACACAATATCATTTCGAGGTAAACATGGGAGCTCTTTCATAAATTTATTTCATTTTATTTAATTTAATTTACTTGATAAATACATAAATAACATGATGAAAAAGAGTGCGTCTTTCTTCTGTTTCTTGCAACAACTTGCTAATGTGTTTACGCCAGAATGACTGAACATCGGTTAGGTACTGTGGGGGTTGGATTCCCACCGGGGTCAGTTAGTAATTTATTCATAGAGGTTCTGCGGAAGAATACTGACACTCCAAATAGAGTAGTTGACAAGGCAGAAACGAAAAGACATCCAATGTCCTGAAAAATAGATATTAAAAAAAAGAAGATAAAATGAAGAAAACCTTTTTATTTTTGTCCGTATTAAAGCCTCTTGGTGTAATTATAAATATTATTATATTGAATTATTATTATTGATTCCATGTTAAATTTGACAACGAGAAATTATTTGAGAAAATTTAATGGCTCACACGCAACAAATAGTATTAAATTGGTATGATTTAAAAAAAAGTGCAATGATTTGAAATACAATTTTTTTTTCTAGCAGCCATTTTTATTGATGAATAAATATTAAAAATACCTTATCTAAAAATCTAAGCGAATTAAACTGAAAAAAATAATTCGTAATTGGTCTTAATCAATCCGAGTTTTCATCGTACACATTACATGGCAGATATAACTGATACATTTTGAAGGGCAGTAAAAAATAAAGCAATGTCTCAAGAAAAAAAAAATGGCTTTTTTTTTCAAAAGTACACTGAAAATAGTTTTATTTCATTAAGTTTTAAAAATATACAAATTATAAAGTTTCATTCCATTTTATCATTTGCGTCATCATCTAGAAAGTGCATTTGTGACTACTGCACATTATTTACAAAGTATACTTTAGCTTACTGGACGATAAGAAAACTGTAGTACCACACACCTGCTGGAGTCAGCAATGTAAGATTATATCCTTTCAAATATATTTCTATGGCGCCTCGTACATTTCTTGATACATTTCTCAAGAAGTGACCAGGTGTCCTCTTCAGGTAGCTGCGAAGAAATAGGATACCCCACTAGTTCATACCATATCAGACCGCTTCATCTTGGAAAATAAATAAGAAAAGGAGGCGTGTAATTCACTGGACAAGAGATAAGAAGCTTTCACGAGTCCTTAACCGCAGGATCTGCGCTCTGGTAGATGGTCAACCAGCCTTCCTCTATCGTCCTGCAGGGTCCTAATCAGCTCTTCACCGCCGGTCATTGTCCCAACTGACGGAGACACGGTCTGCTGATGGAGGAGATGGACATTACAATGCCATTGTTATATTAATCTTCCATCGTTGGAATATACATGAAAAAAGGAAAACAATCGTATTTGTAATTTAAAATGACGAAAAGAATATTTCACTCGAACATGAAACATTTCTGATAAATAGAAGTTCTTACACGTTTTTACTTTCCTAACGCTACAAGGAAAGTATTGTAATTGGGTGAAATTTCGATGTGCGGGTTTCAACGGATATATGCGTTTCAGAGTTCCCTTTCGAAAAAGTTGTTTTTGTCATGCCTATTAGAAAGGTAATTAAATTATCTACAAAATTAAAAATCATATAAATCGGACCATAATCATCTAAGATATAGCGTATTGAACTTTATACACATGTTTCATAAAGTATTCTGTACATGCTCCTTTGAAAACCGGTTCACCTTTGTTTTGTTTTTTTATAACTCGATAACTGTAGAACAATACAGACGCTCATTTGAGAAGTAATTTAATCGTCTACAAAACTAAAAAAATTTGTAGACGATTAAATTACTTTTAAATTAGATTTAAAAAAAAAAAAAAAAAAAGCAAACAATATTTTTTTTTTTACTTTTACCTAACGCGGTTAGGAATCTCCTTTGAATGTGCACAAGAGGTATTTTGAAATGTCCCCAATGTACTACATGACCTAGCACTTGTATTAACTCGATGTGTCTCAATCCAGTATGAAAATGAGCTCAAACTCATGGGTTTACCTGGATCAAATAGGGCATGATCATATGTTATTAGTGTCTTCTGTAAAATATTTGATTTGTTGAACCAGTTTTGAAACTAACCGTCTCAATTGAAAATAAGACCACGATTTTCCATCGAATTTACTTTAGAAGTTTGGCATTTAAAAAATATCTGATGAGGACAACACATGATTTCCTTGTACTATAAAACTATAAATCGGTGGTTCGAAAATTGATCCTGACTTGGTTACTAGTTTCCGATGATTGCAGAAATTCAAAAACGACATTCGGCGTCGCGGTTTCTATCTATTGACGCACACGCATACAATCTCTTGTTTCTGGAGGTCTCATTCCTTAATATGTCGTTTTCTTTCATTAGGTAACAAGTTCCCAAGATATATCTACGTGTTCTGTGATAACATTACAACTCAATGTCACGAGATAAAGCATTGGAAATCGATGGTTTCATTTTAAGCGGAAGAACCCATTTAACATGCTTATTCTTCTGCTACAGATTCGTTCAGCACACAGATAGGGAGGAAAAAAAGTATAAGATTATCTATACGTATATTGAATTTCCTCTCTCCTTTTCAATTCCTATATCAATAATTTCCCTAATTCAATCCGCCATTGTTCCCGCCACTTATATGCTGATGACTTCAAAATATATTTATCCACTGAATTATTAGTAGCGTTTGCCAACCTATTTAGTTTCATTTAATTTGCTTCACACCACATCCTTAGTTGTTCTAAAGCCTTACTTAGAAACTCCTCCAGAGGAGGTACGTAGCTACTAGTAGCCCATATCACTAAGCCATCTGTAAATTATAACATTTTTAGACTAGGGAATTTACTTTGCAGAAATTCAGAACTTAGCTATTATTAGCTAAGAATCAATATCTAATAAACATTTAAACAAAACTAACGACATAAAAAGCATTTTTGGATTCCTTAACAATCAGATTGTAAAGTTCATTGTAGAGAAATAATTTATAGATAAAAAGAAATGATATACAAATATATATATATATATATACATCAGACATCTCCAAAACTTCTACAATCGTGCGCTAAGGGTTATGAGAGAGAAAACGCAGTCCCGCCCCTCACCGCCGACCCAGTACAATAGGCTATTTTATTCGGAGAAAATACGACTAAAAATTCCAATTTCTTAACTCAAAAGGGATTCCTATTGGTTTTAAATGTTAGTGACTCTTTGAGTAAAATGTTTTACCACAATTTTCGCAGTTTGAAGTAGGTTTTCAATTCTGAAATTTTCCATCTTTTTGAGTTTTCAAATTATTGAAGGAGGTAGCACCCTCCTTCCTCTCTCGTGGCAGCACACTTGCTTTAAATATTTTTTTACGTCTTTAATTAAAAAGCATGCTTCAAATTATAACTTTGTAATAACACTAGAGGTTGAAGAGTTAAGGATAATATAGAAGTTCTAAATTGAAGAGAGGTTTAAGCCGCTGTATCTAACTCTGAAACAATATGAGTCCCGACATTTTGTTTTTACTACTTCCACAGCGAGTTCATCATTGTCGCCTCTGCCTGCCGCAGGCACCAGTGAACGTTCAGGGTCCCATCTGATAATATTACGAAAATAAATTTTTGACCGACTGAATTTTGTATTTAATTTGAGTGTGGTGTCAGCTGATAGGCTGTTCTTAATTATAACCTTCCTCTGCTCTGTATTTTCGATTCCCATTTTATTTCGTATTGATTATTTTTCTTTTCTTTTTATTATTTGTTTTATGAAATTAGGATAATTTTTGGTTATTTAGTTTGTGTAATATCTGTTCTTCTGTTTTACACTGATCAGCTGTTATTAATATAACCTTACTCAGATGTTACCTTTTCTTTCAGTACCTATGTGTGTAGATGCCTTGGGGTGAGGTGCTGTCTCTTATTGATGTGTATTGATCAATATTGATGCCTCCTATTGATAATTAATATATCATGTGTATATTAATACATAATGTATATTTTTCAATATATTATTTTCTTTTTACTAGGTACCCCATTTCTAAAACTGAGGTAGGCTGAGAAGCTTGGTAAATATTATAATTCTATTTACTAGAGACCTATAGGTTTAAATCATATATTTGTATATGGAGTGAGTAATGTGTAAATATTTAAGTATAATTAAAAAAATTGAACAAAATACTGTGCCGGTTTATAACAGGATATTCTCTTGGTTAAGAAATGAGATTCTAGAAGGCAGACCGGCTGAGAGAGGTTTAAGATCCGGTCTTGCAGAAGACTGCAGGTCGATGTACCGAATTGCAGTTTAGGCAGAGTGGAACGTACTCACTGAGGACACTGCCCTCTTCCAAATCTTTACATACACTCTCCACACGCCTTCTTGTTCTCGGCATCTCTTCTTCCCTCTGCTTAAATAATATAACTTCAAAATATTTAAAATAGGAAAGGATAAAGACAATATTAAATAACTGCAATACAATTTTATCATCTCTCCAAGATTGAAAGGGGTAACAGATTTGATACTTTGAAATTTCGACTTGATGGAATTCCTGGGCTTGATAACCAACAAAACTATTTATTAAACATAAAAAGGGATGGGTGATTGATTGTAATTACCTATAATTCCTGAGATTAGCTTTTACTCTCTTCTCTAATCCTCAAGATCGCCATTATAGTTAGGCCGAAGCGTCGGCTGTCAGAATAAACAAACTTACTGTTATATTTATATATTGACTAACCATTGACTGATCTCCAATTAAAATAAATCATCATAAATAAAAATAACGAGGGGCTACTTATATATTTAAATTGTGGGTAAAATTCAGAATTTATTTTGGTACAACTTTACAAGAAGGATGCGTTATCACTGGTTCCTCCCGACTTACCCAAAGGTCGCCGGACTAGCACACTCTAGCGCCATTTGTGATAACTAACTGCTTTGCATTCAATTGTAACATTTGTGTTCATTGGAATTATTAAAACTATTACTGCTTTGATTAGATATTATCTAAAATTGTTTGCTGTCGACTTCCGCTCATTACGTTCGCTCAAGAAATAAACAAAACAGCAACGGATCCTTTGCAGTAGAGGTCGCGATCTTACCGCGATTACTGCAATAATTAGATCACAGCTGTCGACTGTGACGAGATAAAGAAACCCCCAAAGTTCCTTTCAGTTGAGGTCGGGTCCTTACTGTAATTTAAATTATAATTTCTCCAAATCACCGGAAGTCGACAACACTAACAATTTTAAATAAAATGCAATTAAGGTAGTAATAATTCCAATGAATATGAATGTTAAATATGAATACAAAACAGTTGGTTAGCACAAATGGCGTTAGAGTATGCTAGTCCGACTACCTTCGGGTAAGTTCAGGAAGAGCCAGTGTTAATGCGCCCCTCTTGTAAAGTTGTTCCTTTATTTTTTTGTTTAATTCAGAGAAGTGATTGCTATTTTGTATTAGGTTTAATGTAAGTTTTTTACTTCCTTGTACGCAGTAAAGGAAGCATTGTAATCGCGAAAATTTTTCGAAAATTCGATTTTCAGTTTTCAACGGAAATATCCATTTTGACTATCCCTGAATCCATTTTGACTAGTTTCATCGTGACGTCTGTACGTACGTTCGTACGTACGTATCTCGCATAACTCAAAAACGATTAGCCGTAGAAAGTAAAAATTTCGTATTTACGATTATTATATAATCTAGTTGTGAACCTCTCTTTTGGTTAGCCGTAGAAAGTTTAAATTGTGTATTTGGGATTTTTGTAACATTGCATAGACTTTCATCAAAAATTATACTAAAACATAATGTAAAACATCTCAAATTTGGTTAATTAGACTCTTATATCGATGTAAGTAATTTAATAGATTTTGGCTGAAATTGAAGATCCGAAAGGGGTACTTTACTTGAAGGTCATAAGAAACTTACATCAAAAGGTATATTGAAATTTATTACAGAGATCATATGTTTCGGTGATAAAGGCTATAAACGCAATTTTTTTTCACTCTAATTAAATAATTTTATTACTTGTTTTAAGTGTTAAAATTTATTGTAAAATACTGGTTTTTCACCCCGTTTGTGAGATGAATAAGTCTGCAGCAGGACAGTAAGATATAAGTTAAGTGGGTTTTTTTCGCTTAAAATGTCGAAAATGTTGATTTCCAATGCTTTATCTAGTGATATTGACAGTTTAGATGTTGTCACGGAACACGAAGAAATCTCTTGGAAATTTCAGTTATCATGAGACCTCCAGAAATAAGAGCATGTGTGTGTGTGTGTGTGTGTGTGTGTATGTGTGTAAATAGATGGATGTCGA